>JANAVB010045219.1:2397232-2997232 GCA_029216955.1 Iris pallida
TGTCGGTAAACGTCGGTAAATACGTCGGAGAGCTGTACTTTTTTGCAGTTAGTCGTAGGTAAATGTCGGTAAAACGTCGAAAAAATATATTATTTGCAGCTTGTCGTCGGTAAACGTCGGAACATGACGTCGCTAAACGTCAGTAAGCGTCGCTAAACGTCGCTAAAGTTGTAAAAAAAAATAAAAAAATAAAACACAGATTCTTTTTTACCACTCACAATTCTATAAAACACATATAGGTACACATTCAAATCCCCACTCACAATTCCAAATCACAGCGCATTCAAACCCCCACTCACAATTCCAAATCACAGATAGCTTTAATCTAAGTTAATTAACATCCAATCCAAACACAATTAACATTTATCGACGAAGGAATTAACATCCAATCCAAACAAGTCACAAGTCAATTCGATACAAACACAACTAACATCCAATACAAACATCCAATCATAAGTCACAAACATAAGATGATACAAACACAAACAAAAGTCCTAACTAGGACTACTAGTGATCTGGTGCAGGAGGGGCACCGCCGCGACGAAGGCGTAAAAACTCCTCATACTCCGCAAGTGAAATCGATACAGAAGGAGCGCCAGGCTGTGACGTCGGTGGAGTCGGTGTCGAAGAAGAAGGCGGTGGAGGCGGCGGAGTCGACGACGATGAAGGCGCACCCAGAGTACCAGCATGCTCCAACGCTGTAAGTCGCTGGTTGTATGAATCCATGATAGATAACATTCTACCACTGCTCTGGACCATCGAATCCTGCGCCAATCTCACCGTCTCGGCCATGGTCACCTGTCCTGTCTGCAACTCCGTCACCGTGCGCTCTAACCCTCCAACGGCGCGCTCTGTCCTCTCAGTCGTCTCCCTGAGGTCTATAATGCCGCGGTCGAGCGCATCCAATCGTGCTAGCAGCGCAGGATCGTCCGTAGGATGCTGAGACTGCTGCTCGATCCGTCGTAGCAGGTCGTCACGGAGAGACTCCATCATCTGGTGGACTCGGGCAGACTCCTGGGACGGCTGTAGACCATGCACACTAGCAGGAGATGTCCTAGAGGACTGGGTCGCAACTAGGGCGTCATAGGATCCCGTACCGTAGTACGTACCCCTACGGAGGCCACCAGCGGCGGTCATCCACAGCTCGTCCGCCGACGGAGCTTGAGTGGGCTGCGAGGAAGTACCGGCCTCTCCTGCATCAGGTGCACTAGCAGCCGCCCGTTCCCGCAGCCTCGTATACTCGGCCTAGAAAGTATGGATAGTACTCTATGATTTCTAATTTCTAATTAATGTACTTATTTTTACTAACTTCATGAATATTTATTTGCATCATATTTACTAAGTTATATTAAAATGGACACGAAGTATTACATTAAGATAACGTATTGTAATACTTACATAGGTCTGCTCGGCCCTCTCGTCAATAAGGACTCCGCCCTTCCGATGGGTGGCCAGGAAGACGGTCACCATGTCGGCGTTACCGACCTTCCTTACCTGTAATTAAATATATTATCTTAGTAATAATTTATCGGATTTGCATTAAAATAATATTTCTAAAAGAGAAAGACATACCAGATGACGAAAATGTTCCGTCATCGGAATCGACCCACCGCACCACTTCGAGGCATGTTGCCTAGCCGCCTTAGCCTTCTCCGACTTCTCCTTGTACCTTGGCTCGTTGAATCGAGCCTTCATCTCATTCCACTGATCAGGGGTGATCCAACCTTTGATCGGCTTTCCGGCACGATCACGTTCCTTCTGATCATTAATAGAGTCGCGGATCAGCTTAGCAGCGACGGAAGGAAACATCCCCTCGATCTGCTCGGCCCGGTGCGGCGGATAGTAAAACATATCCTAGAACAGTACGAAACCAAATATTTATCAGTTATATATAATATGCATAAATTAAATGATTCATGTTAAAAACAAATCTATTTTAACCTTGAAGCGCGTAAACCAGAAGTTCTTCCTTTCGTCTGGAGCATCAGAGTAGTTAATCCAGGGACCACCATAATTATGCCTCAGCATATCGCCTAGGCGTCTCTGTACCCCTGGAGGACGATATCTATACATACATATTATATTCATGAAAAAAGTTAATTTATGATAAAAACAGAAGAAAAAAAATCATAAACCAAAATACCTACTTTGTACCGTCGGCCCAGATCTCCGTCCTCCCCTCCTCCGGAGGTGCGCACGCATCATCTTCATGATGCTGGTCGGCCGTCGGCGCATCCTCCTCGGCCATCTGCTCATCCGTCTCCATCGTCGTATCAACATCAGGAACGCTAGACGGGGGAGCCCTCTCAACAGGTCTGGAACTACTCGTCCCAGGAGATATGCCACGTGACGTCGTCCCAACCGGCCCAGCTACTGTCCGATATGGAGGAGTAATCGGCGACGAGGATCCAGAGCCGGTACCAATAGGAGGTACCGAAGGCAAACTCCGTCCCCTAGCAGTACCTGTAGGAAGTACCGGAGGATCCCGACCTCCTCGTGGCCCTCGCAAATGTCCGCGACGACCTGCCATACCTGATAACAGCATATGATAGTACAAGATATAATAGAGACTAGAAATATGACAGTACAACAAATAATAGAGACTAGAAATATGACAGTACAACAAATATTAGAGACTAGAAATATGACAGTACAACAAATAATAGAGAATAGAAATATGACAGTACAACAAAGATAATAACCAAGGTAACATATGATGATACATTCTACAATAAACATCTAAGTCCAGATAATATATTCTAGAAGAAACATCTAAGTCCAGATAAGTATATCTCTCTCAATCATCTTCAGAATAATCATCTTGTTCGTCTTCCTCGACCTCATCTTCCTCTTCCTCCTCATCTTCACTTTCGTCTTCACCTTCGTCGGCTTCGTCTTCCTCTTCGGATAATTCTACATCTTCTACATTATGTGTCGTGTAATGCGTAACTTCCGTGGAGTCCACATCGACAATATTGGTTACAGGAGGTAGCTCGTCCTCCTGGTAAGCTTTTTCATCAACATCAAAAGTATCTCTAGCTTTAGTCTTGCATACTGCCCACCAGTCAGACTTCGTTGCTCCCCGTCTCGGATAAGCTGTGAAATACACGAGCTGAGCCTGAGTTGCTAGGACAAACGGTTCGTAGCCTTGATATCTACGCTTGTAGTTTATATCCACAAGACCATGCTTGTCAATTTATCAGCCTTGATTTTCAATCGGATCGAACCATTCACACTTGAACAACACGATCTTTGCAGGTTCTCTGCCATAATTATATGACAACTCCACAATCTCTCGCAAGATGCCAAAGAAATCATTTCCTGGATCGACGTCTTTGTAGTTCGAAGACTTGATACACAAACAACTGTTCTTTGTGGAATCAAGATCCAGGAAGCTGTCTCTGATCGGAGCATTTGTCGACTTGAACCGAAAGCCATTGACACAATAACTTGGCCATGTTTTAACAAAAGTAATTGGTCCCTTGGCAAGAGTTCTAATTAATTCAATCTCGGGTGAAATTAGACGATCGACCTGAATATCAAAGAAGAGATAATAAGTTATTTATTGCGCAGTTGCATTAGAAGAGGCCAGTAAATATTACCGAACTGCTTACATATTCGCTCAACCAAGAAGGAAAATGACGTCTCATTTCTTGTTCTAATGCTTCGTCTGTTAGGTAGGGTCTAACCAGCCTCAACTCATCATTATATGTGCTGGAAAACAACGAAGCATTAGAACGATTAGTACAATAATATTAGCTTATACTATTACATTGAGATGACGTAAACTCATCATTCCTTACTTACCCCTCTAGCTTCTCCACTTCATCCTCGTCGCAATTGAGTAATACATACAACTGAGCAGCCCTTAGCTCTTCGTCATTCAAATATCTCTTCTTCATTTTCCCCGAAGGCTTTCCGGACGCATTGAATACTTTCAGTATTCCATCATTAAATTCTTGATATCCGTCGTCGTTTCTCGGAGCCCTCGTTCTATTCGTAGCAACATGAGGTTTGAAATAGGAGGAGCAGAAATTTGTAATCTCCTCGAGAATATAGGCTTCACAAATAGAACCCTCGACCCGAGCCTTATTTTTTACCTTTCTTTTTAGGTGATTCAAATGTCGCTCGAACGGGTACTATCGATATTCGACGGGTCCACCAACACGTGCCTCGTAGGAAAGATAAATCGGCAAATGCTCCATAGAGTCGAAGAATCCAGGAGGAAACACCCTCTCTAGCTTGCACAGTGTTACCGCAATGTCCTTCTCTTGCTTTTCTAGACGATCAACGAGCAATTTCTTAGAACAAAGGTCCCTGAAGAATATGCTAAGCTCCGTCAATGGATCCCAAACTGCCTGCGGTAAGAATTCCCGAAATGCAATCGGAATTAACCGCTCCATGAATACGTGACAATCATGGCTCTTCATACCTGTCAGTTTGTTCTCCTTGAGGTCGACGCATCTTCTCAAGTTTGAAACATACCCATCTGGAAATTTCAGACCTTGAATCCACCTACAAAGCCTCACTTTATCCTCCTTCTCCAGTGAGAAAATTGCCTTAGGCTGCTTCAACTTCCCATTCCCGTCCTCTATCAAATGCAATGCAGGACGTCTACATATTTCTTTCAAGTCCAATCTAGCCTTAGGATTGTCTTTCGTCTTCCCCTTTACTATCTCGGCCTCCTATTCGGCCTACTATTTCGATACCGATACTTTGAACCTTGATCTTAACACAAACCTATATACTGATCGATACTAATCTGCTACGCCCGATACTAAGTATATACGGTCGATACTGATAGCGATAGTCCGATACCGATAGCGATAGTCCGATACCGATAGTTCGATCGATACCGATAGTTCGATACCGATAGCGATAGTCCGATACCGATAGCGATAGTTCGATACCGATAGCGATAGTCCGATACAGATACACATGGACCTACATATATATATATATCACTAGTAGCCATACTCCTCTACATACTACTCTACACTAGGATCTAGTAACCATATACTAAGTCAAAATCTAGGGTTTGACTGAATATGGGTTAACTTTCTGGTCAAACTAAGTCAAAATCTAGGTTTAATAGGGTGTGTGGGTGTTCACCATGTCAAAGTTCAGTCCATCTCTGGTGGACTCAAAAATGTACAGCAAGTGAGGAGAGTGTTAACCCCAGGTTTAGACATCTAACCCAAGTCAGTCTAATGAGATTCAATCTCAGATTTAACAAGTGTTTTCAGATTTACGAGAGGAAAAAGGTAAAAGAAGAAGAGTTCATACATTCATTTCCAAGTTTAACAGTTCATATAAATCTCAAGTTATATGCATGAAGGAAAGGAAAATCAAGTTCAGTCATGTATGCATTCTCAGGTTTCATGTTCAGTTAATCTCAGGTTAATGTTCAAAAACAATCTTAGTTATACATTACATCTCAAGTTCATCTCATTTCTCAGTTATTGCATATATTCATATCATGACAGTTTTGAACATGTAAGATATGAAATAAACTTAACATCTACATAACTGTGAACAATATCTAAACAAACTAAAATCCACAAATCAATCCCAGTATTAACATTACATCACAGTCTATATTTATCATTTAATTTCAATATTAATATAAAACTTACAGTTCAGTTGAGTAGCATAACCCATGTAATGCAAACCCAAATTGAACCCCAAAATACAAACCCATGTAATGCAAACCCAAGTTGAGTAGCATAACCCATGTAATCATATAACCACATCATTTAGTGAACCATACATTACATTAATTAACCAATTTATTATCCTATTAATCTCTAAAAATTCCCAGAACAGTGTAGGTATCATAGTTATGTAGGGAAACCCCAAACCATCAGTCCCACATGCCCCATCCGAAACCCCAAACCTAGTTTACATCTTCTTTCCCAATTTTAAAGGACTACGCCATCTCCAATGGGGGTTTACATTGATCAGAATAATATGCAAAAAAGAAAAAAAAGTAATAAAAATGGCGTTAGGGTTAGGGTTTACCAAATTGACGAGGGGAAGAGGGGGTCGACGGTCTCCGGAGGACGGGGTCGGTGCTCGCGGCGGTCACGAAGGTCGGGGAGAGGAGAGGGGGTCGGTGCTCGCGGCGGCCACCGACGGTCGGCCGGGGAGCTGATGGGGGGGGAGGGGGAGGGTTGGGGAGAGGAGAGGGGTCGCCGAGGTCGGTGGGGGTCGCCGAGGGCGCGGTCGGACGGGGGTCGACGGGGTGGGGGAAGCCGGCTCGGGGTCGGGGGGGAAGGAAAATATTGGGGGGAAATAATGGGGGGAATGAAAACTCGAACCTGACCTATATTCACACTTTAGCGACGTCATATAAGAACGTCGGTACACGTCGCTAATATCATTGATATTAGCGATGAAGTAATAAATACGTCGAAAAACGTCGCTAATATCACTAATATTAGCGACGTTTACCGACTTATACGCGACGTGAGCTCTTTAAAACGCAAACGTAGTTTAAATACGTCGCAGAACGTCGCTGTCAGTCGCTAATAGTGACGTCTTGCGACGTTATAAAGAAACGTCGCTAAATTATTATTTTCCTGCGACGTTTTCTTAAAACGTCGCTAATTACGTCGGTAATATGACTTATTTTGGTAGTGCTCTAATTAAGAAAACCCCAATTTATCCTTAACCTAGATTTTTAGGAAATCTATTAAAAGCTATGGGCAAATGGTGGAGAATGAGCTCATCTTCATTTATTGTGAAGAAATAAATATGAGAGAGGAAATTAAATGGGAATTAATGGCATACCTAGAATTTGGGTTGCTTGAAGAAGAAGAGCTTTGAAGAAAAAGTGAAATGGAGAGAGAGAGAGAGAGAGATTGCTTTGTGATGAAGCAAAGGGGAGAGGGTTCTCCTATCATGGCCGGCCATGGGGGGTTTATTGGGTTTGGGTGGTGATCCAATAAGCCCCCAAACCCAATAGACTTGGTTTAGTTTGAATTGAATTCGGTTTGGTTCGGTTTGGTTCGGTTTGTTCCGGTTTAACTCTAAATCGACTAATTAAGCCTCTAATTGCCTAGTTAAACCATAGAAGTGTGGTTTATTGGTCTCTAGCCTAGTTAGGATGATATGTGGGCCAAGTCCAGCTAGTATGTGGGTCCCACTAGGGTCCAGACTGCCGGGGTCTCCAACTTAAGTCCAAATTGGATAAAATTCAAACTAAACCAAACAAATTCCTAAAAATCATATAAAATCAAATAAAATTTCTAAAAATTATAAAACTTGAAAAATGACGAAAGTACCCCTAATTCGAAAACTGGGGGTGACAAAGGTGGTCCGGATACACGATATGGAAAGAGGTAAAAGATTTACCAAGAGCTATTAAAGAGCCTGCTACGGATTACAAGTGTGACTGATTTGGTCGCACTCATAACTGGACGAAGAGGAGTATATTCTGGAATCTGCCATATTGGAGCACCAATCTGATTAGACATAACCTTGATGTCATGCATATCGAGAAGAATATGTTTGACAATATAATTAATACTGTAATAGACGTAAAGGGGAAGACAAAAGACAATCCAAAGTCTAGATTAGACTTGGAAGAAATATGTAGACGTCCTGCATTGCATTTGATAGAGGACGAAAATGGGAAGTTGAAGCAGCCTAAGGCAATTTTCTCACTGGAAAAGGAGGATAAAGTGAGACTTTGTAGGTGGATTCAAGGTCTGAAATTGCCAGACGAGTATGTTTTGAACTTGAGAAGATGCGTCGACCTCAAGGAGAACAAACTGACAGGTATGAAAAGCCATGATTGTCACGTATTCATGGAGAGGTTAATTCCGATTGCATTTCGAAAATTCTTACCCCCAGTTGTTTGGGATCCATTGACCGAGCTTAGCATATTCTTCAGAGATCTTTGTTCTAGTAAGTTGCTCGTCGATCGTCTAGAAAAGTAGGAGAATGATATTGCGGTAATATTGTGCAAGCTCGAGAAGGTATTTTCTCCTGGATTCTTCGACTCCATGGAGCATTTGCCAATTCATCTTACCTACGAGGCACATGTTGGTGGGCCCGTCGGTTATCGGTGGATGTACCCGTTTGAGCGGCATTTGAACCACCTAAAGAGGAAGGTGAAAAATAAGGCTCGGGTCGAGGGTTCTATTTATGAAGCATATATTCTCGATGAGATTATAAACTTCTGCTCAACGTATTTCAAACCTCATGTTGCTACGAATAGAACGAGGGCTCCGAAAAATAATGACAGTTATCAAGAATCTAATGATGGAATACTGAAAGTATTCAATGCATCCGAAAAGCCTTTGGAGAAAATAAAGAAGTGATATTTGAATGACGAAGAGCTAAGGGCTGCTCAGTTGTATGTATTACTCAATTGTGACGAGGATGAAGTGGAGAAGCTAGAGGGATAAGTAATTAATGATGAGTTTACTTCATCTCAATGTAATAGTATAAGCTAATATTATTGTACTAATCGGTGGTTGTTTTATTATTTTTCAGTACATATAATAATAAGTTGAGGTCGGTCAGACCCTATCTAACAGACGAAGAATTAGAACAAGAAATGAGACGTCATTTTCCTTCTTGGTTGAGCGAATATGTAAGCAGACCGGTAATTACTGGCCTCTTTTAATGCAACTGCGCAATAAATAACTTACTATCTCTTCTTTGGTATTCAGGTCGATCGTCTAATTTCATCCGTTATTGAATTAATTAGAACTCTTGCCAAGGAACCAATTACTTTTGTTAAAATATGGCCAAGTTACTATGTCAATGGATTTCGGTTCAAGTCGACAAATGCTCCGATCAGAGATAGCTTTCTGGATCTTGATTCCACGAAAAACAGTTGTTTGTGTATCAAATCTTCGAAGTACAAAGACGTCGATCCAGAAAATAATTTCTTTGGCATCTTGCGAGAGATTGTGGAGTTGACGTATAATTATGGCAGAGAACCTGCAAAGATCGTGTTGTTCAAGTGTGAATGGTTCGATCCGATTGAAAATTAAGGTTGAAAAATTGACAAACATGGTCTTGTGGATATAAACTACAAGCGTAGATATCAAGGCTACGAACCATTTGTCCTAGCAACTCAAGCTCAGCTCGTGTACTTCACAGCTTATCCGAGACGGGGAGCAACGAAGTCTGACTGGTGGGCAGTATGCAAGACTAAAGCTAGAGATACTTTTGATGTTGACGAAAAAGCTTATCAGGAGGACGAGCTACCTCTTGTAACCAATATTGTTGATGTGGACTCCATGAAAGTTATGCATTATACGACACATAATGTAGAAGATATAGAATTATCCGAAGAGGAAGACGAAGTCGACGAAGGCGAAGATGAAAGTGAAGATGAGAAGGAAGTGGAAGATGAGGTCGAGGAAGACGAACAAGACGATTATTCTAAAGATGATTGAGAGAGATGTACTTTCATTTTTTTATTATGTAGAGTTGGTTATTATCTAGTCTTGGTTATTATCTGAATGTACTATCTGGACTTAGATGTTTCTTTTAGAATGTACTATCTGAACTTAGATGTTTCTTGTAAAATATACTATCTGGACTTTCTTGTAAAATATACTATCTGTACTATCATCATATGTTGTCTTAGTTATTATTTTGTCTTTGTTGCACTTTCATATTTCTAGTCTCTATTATTTGTTGTCTTTGTTGTATCTCATCATATGTTGTTATCAGGTATGACAGGTCGTCGCGGATCGTTTCACATTTTCTGACATGGGGCACGGGGTACTGGTACTGGTACTGGCAGAGGACAGGGTACTCCTTCGGTACCTACTGGTGGTACTGCTAGAGGACGAGGTTCTTCTTCGGTACCTTCTATCGGTACCGGCTCTGGATCCTCATCGCCCAGTACTCCTGTCTATCGGACAGTAGCTCTGCCCACCACGATGCTACGTGGCATATCTCCTGGGACGAGTAGTTCCAGGACTGAGACTGCTCCCGAGAGTAGCGTTCCTCCTGATGATACGACGATGGAGAAAGATGAGCAGATAGAGGAGGCTGTGCCGACAGCCGACCAGTATCAGGCAGATGATGCCTACACACCTCCGGAGGAGACGATGACGAAGATCTGGGCCGACGGTACAAAGTAAGTATTTTGGTTTTTTTTTCTGTGTTTATCATAAATTAACTTTTCTCATGAATATAATATGTCTGTATAGATATCGTCCCCCGTCGGTACAGAGACTCCTAGGCCAGGTTCTGAGGCAAAATTATGGTGGTCCTTGAATAAACTACTCGGATGCTCCGGACAATAGGAAGGTCTACTGGTTTGCGCGCTTCAAGGTTAAAATAGATTTGCTTTTAACATGAATCATTTGATTTATGCATATTATATATAACTGAGAAATATTTGGTTTGCGTACTCTTCTAGGATATGTTTTTCTATCCACCGCACCGGGCTGAGCTGGTCGAGGGGATGTTTTCTGCTGTTGCTGCTAAGCTGATCCGCGACGCTATCAATGATCAGAAGGCTCGTAATCGTGCCGGAAAGCCGATCCAAGGTTGGATCACCCCTGATCAGTGGGATGCGATGAAGGCTCGATTCAACGAGCCAAGGTGCAAAAAAAGTTCGAGAAGGCCAAGGCGGCTAGGCAGCATGCCTCGAAGTGGTGTGGTGGGTCGATTCCGATGACGGAACATTTCCGTCGTCTGGTATGTATTTTTCTTTTAGAAATATTATTTTAATACAAATTTGATAAATTATTACTAAAAAAATATATTTAATTACAGATAAGGAAGGTCGATAATGCCGACATGGTGACCGTCTTCCTGGCCACCCATCGGAAGGGTAAAGGCCTTATTGACGATGAGGGCCGAGCTTGCCTATGTAAGTATTACAATACTATTTGTTAATTATAATACTTCGTGTTAATTTTAATATAACTTAGTAAATATGCATACAAATAAATATTCATGTAGTTAGTAATAATAAGTATATTAATTAGAGATTAGAAATCATAGAGTACTATCCATACTTTCTAGGCCGAGTATCAGAGGCTTCGGGACCGGACGACTGCTAGTGCACCTACTGTGGGAGAGGCCGGTACTTCCTTGCAGCCCACTCAAGCTCCGTCGGCAGACGAGCTGTAGACGACCGCCGCTGGTGGCCTCCGTAGGGGTACGTACTACGGTACGGGATCCTATGGCGCCCTAGTTGCGAGCCAGTCCTCTAGGGCATCTCCTGCTAGTGTGTATGGTCCACAACTGTCCCAGGAGTCTGACCGAGTCCACCAGATGATGGAGTCTCCTCGTGACGAGCTGCTACGACGGATTCAGGACCAGTCTCAGCACCAGTCGGACGAGCCTGCGCTTATAGCACGATTGGATGCGCTCGACCGCAGCATTATGGAGCTCAAAAATGTGACTGGGCGGACAGAACAGAGCGTCACTGATCTTAGAGGGTCGATAGAGCGCAGCGTATTGGATCTGCAGGCATCACAGATGACCATGGACGAGCGGCTGAGATTGGTACAGGATTCGGTGGTTGATAGCAGTGATAGAATGTTATCTACCATGGATTCATACCACCAGCGACTTACAGCGTTGGAGCGTTATCGTCCTCCGGGTACGCCTTCATCGTCGTCGACTCCGCCGGCACCACTGCCTTCTTTATCGACACCGACTCTACCGACGTCACTACCTCCTTCATCGGTGTTGATTTCACAGGAGGACTATGAGCTTTTCTTAGCCCTTCGTCGCGGAGCGCCCCCTCCTGCTCCAGATTCCCAGTAGTCCTAGTTAGGACTGCTTGTATTGAGTGTTTGAGTACTTGTTTGTGTTTACTATTTGTTTGTGACACTTATTTGTTTGTGACACTTGTTTATTGGTTGCGTAGATACATTGGTTATTGGTTGTGTAGACCCATGACAATTTAGATATTGGTTTATATATGTTGTGTGGACTTTGGTTATTTTATGTTGTTATTCGTTTCAGTTGGATGTTAATTTATCGGTGTTGAGTGTTCCACCGAAGGGGTCGACGAACCCAGGGATAAAATGTGCTTTCAATGTTATTTATTAAACTACAGGGAGAAAATGATTCTGTGGAGAAAACTACATACTGTAATTTATTTATTTTTATTTTCTTTTGAAATTTACCGACGTCTACCGACGCTTTCCGACGTCAAAATACGTCGGTAGACGTCGCTAAGCAGGCATATATTGCCAGGATACCGACGTATAGCGACGTCATTTTCGTCGGTATGTGTCGATAAACGTCGGTAGACGTCGGTAACTTTCCCAGGATTTTACCTCACTTTTCCAGGAAATACCGACGTCTACCGACATCACAAAACGTCAATAATATATACCGAATCATAGCGACATCACAAACGTCGGCAATTTTTCCTTGGAATACCGACGTATAGCGACTTCATAAACGTCGCTATTTCATCGACGAAACGACGGTAAACGTCGGTAATATACCGACGTAATTGTGCGTTGGTAAACGTCGGTGGTGGCGATGATCAGCGACGTCTTTTCAAACAGCGACTAAGGTTTCCGCGACAAGAGGAAGACGTCGCTAAAATATTTTAGCGACGTCTTTAGGCATTTTAGCGACGCCTTTAGCGTCGCTAAATTGACTTATTCTGGTAGTTTGTATCGTCTTTTTTCTTGGGCGCATGGACCCTGCCAACACACTTGTCATAAAGTGAGTCTCTTAACTTTCACCAAGTCATCCTGGCTCCACTCTTTGGGTGCATATATGCAGGCACATATATGTGGGTGCATAGCCTTGGGCGCATAGCTCTAGGTGCATGCCTTCCCAATCCATTGTCTCTCTATGATACCCTCCTGCCTCACTCATATATGTGGGCGCATAGCCCTGGGCGCATGCACCCCCTTGGGTGCATGATGTCCCCAGTTTCCCTTTTTATGATTTTTTTTGCATCCATTTTATATCCTTACGCCTTTTCGATATGAACTCGACATGAACACGATGTGAGCATGACATGTTAATAGAATGATAGCACATTATGGTGGCCCGTTGTGGCGCACCCTAGACAAGCAATATTGATATGGTAATTTGAACACGACAAGATAATGAAACTACATGTTTAGTGGCCCGTCGTGGCGCACTCATGACAGGTAACCTTGACATGATAAATGACATGATAGTGGCCCGTTGCGGCGCACTCTTGACAAGTAAACATGACATGTAATCTTGACAAGTAATATATAACTCTCGTCTTGACATCGTGGATAATTTCTCTTGATTGTATCAGTACAAGCTACATGTCTCATCATGCATCATGTCTAGGACATAAATTCCTGATTTCCACGGTCAGGGATTCATACTGAATCTGACTAGGATAATGACTAGATTAATCAAGTAGTCCATAAAGAGATTCTCAGCTACAGGCAGTCCCGTTATCTGGACGCTCTAATTGGACTTGTAGCCTGCCGTCGAGTAGGGCACATTTCCAGCGCACCGTCGTGTGTTGCACCCCCAAGTCACCTAATCCAACTCTCTTAACTTATGACCGGATAACCTGGATTAAGACTGCAGGGCTTGTGGCTGTTGGAACATCTCGATACATCTTGCTAGTAACTAGGCTTGTGATAACCCTAATTAGTTAAAGTATCAACCCGTATTCTTTGCTTGGCCGTGAATGTTGGATGGAGTCCAATCCTGTCTAGTCTTGTCTAGATCCAGTATATGGCTATCTCAGGACATGTTTGCTTACGCTTTAATCTTAGCAATAAATGGCTAGAGACCCGGTTCTGTTCAGGCGAAGGGTTACAACCCCGGTCCTTATTTGGTTTAAGGATTGTAACCTGGCTTCCGGAATAGTTCCTCGTCCTTTCGTCATTTGTTGCCTTATTTACATTTTAAAGTTTTTCTATTATTATTTTTGTTCATGTGCTAATATGTTGGTTTTAGTTCTTAAGTAAAGCCTCCCTTGTGGTACTTGCTCTTTCTGGGGTCTGACCCAGCTGGTTTTGTATGGCCAGATTTCGGAGTAACACCCGAGGATCTTCCAGCCTTCCAGCCAGATGGTGAACACTAGGCGCAACCCTAGCAACGAGTGAATTTTATTTTGCTCTCCCACTCTATTGTAAATTATTCTTTTGAGGCGTTTAGCCGTCGAGCAAGTGTTAGCTCGTGTTAAATTTACATTCTTGTCTGTCTAAGGGCTGTATCATGATTGACAAATCCTAGGGTTGATCATGTATGACTTAAACTCTTGCTAGTCTTTGCATTTTGTATGACTAGCTTCATGATCATCTGAATATGTAATGTATGGGACGCCTTACTTTGTATGTCTGATGATCTATCATCTTGTTACATTTACTTGTTTGCTTGAGATTGAGACACTAGGTTTGTTCTTGACCTTAAGAGACTATTGGCTTGTAGTTAAACCCTCATGTATCTAGACAGCCGTGACCGTATATCGGGATAGAATTTACTTCAATATACGTAGCTGGCTGTGTCTGTCCCCCGCTCTCCAGTATTCTGGTTATGGGGCATGACATGTAGGCCTATAGGTTCCAATAATAGTGCTCATAGAAAGAGGAGAGCTAATGAAACATCTTGTCCTAATAAAAGTCCAATAGTGGCTGGAGCTTCGAAAACAAATAATGAATATGTGCATATTTCAAAATTTACTGAAATGCCCTCTAGAGAGGCACAGGTACATGAAAATAAAGAGATCTCGATATTCCATGCATGTTCAGGTGAATTATGGAATAGAAAAACACTTGTTGTAAAACCCCTAATTTCTACTGCGATATTTTTAATAAATATGGTATTGATTTTTGTACTTCGTATTTATACATCGCGTACGAGTTTGCATTTCGTAAATTTCTCGTCAAGTGCGAATAAGTGCGAAGTACATATTTTTATAAAACGTTTTAATTATATAGATGTAAAAAATATTTTAAAATAATAGATGATAAATATTTTATATTGCTTGAAGTTGTAAATGCGTCGCGTCGAGGATTGCCAAACTTTATTTTTATTTAAAAAATACCATTTTATTTTATGGTACAAGTATAACTCGTAATTTAGAAAACTGTGTTTTATGTAAGTATTATTTTTGCATGCGAGTGTATATATATTTGTATTTTTGAAATTAATTATTATCATTAATATATTATTTCAAAAAACGTTATTAAATATGGGTTGATTTAATATGTAATTAATTATGGTAATTTAAGTTGAAAAAAAAATTAAGTTATTTAAATATAGTTTAAATTAGAGGTAGAATCTATCTACATTGGATTATATTTGATTGAGTTACTTTTAAATCAATTTGAATTAAACAGTGGAAAATCCAAGGGGAATTAAAACTCTTCTTAGTCCTTATCTAGATAAGACTTTTGTAAATCCCCTGATTTTTCAAAATAAATATTTGTTGAATTTTTGGATTTTTAAATAACTATTTATTGACTTATTATATAATTTGTATTATTTTACATATATTTAGTATAGTGCTCATTAGTGAATTTAGTATACAAATATATAAAGCTATTTTTCTAGTACATTAAGGATCTAAACTATATTATACAATTTTTTCAAAATTTTATAATTTATTTCATAGCTTTTATTACTTTTTACATGTTACTTATATTGTACACTATTTACATAATATAGAATAAATGTCAATTTAGTATTAAATATTTCAGCTTGTATAAATGAGATTAGATAAAGGTTGTTTAAATAAATGTTAACTCTATTTATTATCTGTAGTAATTTTAAATATTGTTATAGATAATTTAGATAAATATGAACAATATTTTAAGTTAATCATAATCCTAAGTAGTCTAATAGGAAAGCATCCTTATTTATATTATACCATAACAAAGTAGCTCTTATCAATTTAAATCAAATCCTATCTAATTTAGGAGATAAATCTGCAATAAATACCTATATAAACCCAATACATCTCCTTTCTATCAGCCATAATTTGAAATTATTTTTAGTCCAATAGAAACTCTAAAATTCGTCATTAGAATTCAACCCCGCTTTTTAGCAGCAAGAGCAACTTGGAACGACGATATCTCCTAGCTCCGAACTCCGTTTCGCCTCTAATTTTTTTAAAAGAAGCGTATCGAGGTAAGGTTTCCAAAAACATATTTTAATAGACAAAATTTATTTTGTAAATTTTTGCAAAACTGTTTGAGTATCTAGTGTCCAAAAAATAAACGTGTTTCGATATTTTTGCGATTTTGGGAGATTTCGGAAACGAAAATGCGATCCGTTTAGTTTTTCGGAAGCTGATACGAAAACCTATACCATATCCTAACTTCAGAATTTATTAAATAAATGTAATATGTGTAGTATTAATTATAATTAGATAATAGACTATTTTCAGCATCCGAAGCTGTTCCTACACCTTCCTCTTTGTGCGCTGTTGTTGATTCGTCGCCAAGACATCATCTTACCTCACTCGGACATGAGGCAAGACACCTTGTCTCTACTTTTAATTTCTTGCTTAATATCATGCATGTTTTATTTCTTATAAGTTGTTCTTTCAAAACCATATGTAGTTGTAAATTACTATACTTTAGTTTTTTTATGCATTTGGCCTAGAGTTAAGGGACCACTTTTGTTTGTGTCGCATTCATTGGCCCGACACCTGTGTGCCACGATATCATATATCTCATATAGATTCGGACTTGCGTACCGACCGTACATCAGTGCGTCCAGGACGAGCGTTAGGATATAACTGCTAATATAATTGCCTAGAAGACTTAACGGTTATTAGAAATATCGTGGTATGGATTCAGCACGAGTAGTGCATGGGGAGGGAGAAGACAGTTATTAGGCGCAGGGGCTTTCACACATTTACTTTTCTCTAGCTGTTATTAGTGACTCAGCCGAGAGCTAGTGTGCCGTGCATTTATTTACTTTTCTCTAGATGCCACTAGTGTCCCGGTTGAAACGCTAACGCACCATGTTTCTAGTCTCGGAATCCCTTGTGTGGAACTGTCACGACCCTGTCCCAATTTCTTGGATCGAATCGGATCATGCCCAGCCTGCACCGTTGTTGAGACGGTGGCAGTAAGCTGTATCACTCATACAGGTAATAAACAACACAGTCTAATTGTCACAACTTTAAAAATTCGAATAGTTTAAAAACTTTTACAATAAAATGAAAGATACATCTGAAATACATTGTTTTCCACAAACATCATGAATTATAAAAGAAGAAAAAAATCTAGGCAACCAGTTCATCAGTCTCGAGATCATCGTCCTTTAGTTGGGATCTCGGGAAAAATACCGCGGAACAAAGCATCATCAGTGATACCTAAAAATGTTGGGTCTCCAGTCAGGAGGGAGCAAAGTACAATTCATGCTAATTTGACAATTGAAATAATAATAGAATCATGCACTTTTAAACAATTTGAAATAAACATTTTCCAGCAGTTAAAACATTGTGATATGAATAGGCAATGAAATATGACCGGATTGGGTTGTACAGTGAAAGATATGGCTTATCCCCGTGTGTATGAGGGGTAAGCTAATACAGTTCTAAATTATTACTTTGGATGTGGTCATACTCATTACACTACTCCCCCAGTCCCCAAACAGTTACAGTAGTTACAGTAGTTACAGTCAGTGCTCTCAGAGAGAGTTTCGTGTAACATCGTGGTTTAAACTTGCATTAAAACGATTACTAAATAATTGTAAACTAACACAAAGTGTACTTGCCTCAAATTGGACTGGACTTGAAGGGTTGAGACTTGGGGATTGAAACTAGCCTCGTCCTCGAAATCCTACATTCGAGAAGTTTGTCTCAGATTCCAGAGTTACCAAGCTAACTATGCTAGTTGCAATCTCTAAGTTTGTCCTAATCAATTTTAATCTTTGATTACGCTATCACGACAAAATCTCGATTATCGGGTGCGTTGTAATTAATTACGAGGGAAAGATCAATTTAACTTTTTATTTTAGAAAACTCGTAGTTACCAATTTAATTGGTTAAAACTTTGTATTTTTCGCAATTATACATATAAAACTAAATTTTTGGTTTAATGAGAAAACATAATCTTTGTTTAAATATTACAAACTTGTAAATTTTAATGTGAGAAAAATCTCATTAATTTTTCTATATCAAAATAATATTTATCTTAGTTTTACGCGTTTACGCTAAAAATCAGCAAAACTAGAAAATGAAAGAAAACTACGCTACAATAATTACAGGCCACAGAGAAAGAAAATAGAAAAGCTGGGCTTATGCCCTTACAAATTATTTTACATAAATTAAAATAAGAAGAAACATTTGTTAGTTCTAAAATCTCCCTACAATTTAATTATAAATAAACTAATAATTAAAATAAATTTAATAGTGAGTCTCAGATATTGGTCCAATCGTCATATAGGCTAATGCCTCAACGTCCGGGCGAAATCGGTTTCGTTTGCACTTAGCCACGGCCCATTGACCAATACGGTCGTCGTCCAAAATTCAAAATATTATTCTTTTCCGAAAAACCATTTTTTTAAAATCATATTTAGATATTATAGAAAAAATCCGGCAGCACTTCCTCTATTTTCGGTCAACCCAAAAACTGAGAAATTTGCCAACAAACTCCAATATAAGTCCCGAATCAAAAGAACCAAATATATATGAATTTATATACAGAAAAATTACGTTCCCGAGACGTATTCGGAAAACCCGAAACTATTTGGAAATTCCGAAATCATCTTGGAAACATCACAGCAACCAACAGAACTTTTCCGAAAGTTCCTCGGAAAATTCCAAACCATCAGAACTAACCCGAAAATTCCAGAACTCATTTCCAACTCCCTCGAAATTTCCGAAATATCTCAAAGAAACCACAGAACACACAGAAATCCAGAAAACCACAGAAATAACATATAACAGTGGTTTCGAAAATTTTTGAAACCAAGCACGCAACCGAAAACCAAATTTTCAAAAAAATTTGTGGACCAAAATTATCATCACAGACACCAGGGAGGGACGAACTACTGTGATTACACAGAAATTACCCAATATCCGTTGGTCGGGGAGCCGCGGAATAATTCTCGGGAATGGATCGGACAGCGGGTCACGTTCGGAAGCTCGCCGGAGACAGAGAAACATCGGTCAGCAGCGTAACGAGGCTGAACACTCGCACAGGAGGGGGTCGGGCGGCCCGGGAACGGTGGGCGACGGGGCGCCGGCTACGAAAGGGGTGCACCGGCCAGAGGGGGTCTGTCACTCCCGATCCTGGAATACGTATTTTAATACGTAAACCGATAAATTATATTTACCTTGTATTTATACGATATTTATTATACAGTATTTCTTCATGTATTTCCCAAAAATATTCGACAAAATATTATTTTCTAATTTATTTTCTGCATTTGGGCCTACAGTTTTGGCTCATTTGGGTAACCTATTCTTGGTTCACCAATGGTTCATCATGAACCCTTTGGTTCATCATGAACCCATGGGTCCAAGATATATATATATATATATATATAACTCATCTCATTCTCTCTCCTCTCATTTACTTCCTCTCATTTATTTCCTCCACCAACCAAGGCAAGTACCAACTTGCTCAAGAGATGGATCCATAATTTTGTCAATGATTTCTTACAAAACTATTTGCCAAAAACATATTCTTCTCCTCAATCTATACTAGTTTAGAACTTGGAAATTCCCATTTTGAAGCTTTGATTTTTGTAGATCTAAGTTTTTAATCATTTTCGGATTTTGCATGGTTTGATCTACTTTAGTTGGATTTTATGGGTTTTTGATGCTTCCATGTGGAAGAGCATTCAGTTTCACCCAAGATGGAACTTTGAAAATCCGGATTTGGAGTTCGGATGGCCAAGTTATGATGCTTTGAAGCTTGGGTTCAGCCATGGTGTTCTTGCTGTTTGGAGAAGACAGTGAGCAGTGTGCCGAGCTGCTTAGCTTACGCACACTGAACGTAGCCTTGAGTACGCTTCCTGTTGGAAGCGTGTCTCTCCTTGAGCTTGCGTGACTTTTCACGCAGCTCTCTCCTTGAGCTTGCGTGACTTTTCACGCAGCTCTCCCCTTGAGCCTGCGTGACTTTTCACGCAGCTCTTCCCTTGAGCCTGCGTAACTTTTCATGCAGCTCTCTCCTTGAGCTTGCATGACTTTTTACACAGCTCTCCCCTTGAGCCTGCGTGACTTTTCACGCAGCTCTCTCCTTGAGCGTGCGTGACTTTTCACGCAGCTCTCTCCTTGAGCTTGTGTGACTTTTCACGCAGCTCTCCCCTTGAGCCTGCGTGACTTTTCACGCAGCTCTCTCCTTGAGCTTACGTGACTTTTCATGCAGCTCTCCGCTTGAGCCTGCGTGACTTTTCACGCAGCTCTCTCCTTGAGCTTGCATGACTTTTCACGCAGCTCTCCCCTTGAGCCTGCGTGACTTTTCACTCACGCAGCTCCCCTTGAGCGTGCGTGCTTTTGGGCGTACGCTTTTGATATTTTATCAGATATTATATGCCCATTTTATATCCTTACGTCTTTTGTCCCGAGCATGATATAAGCACTAATGTGACCCCGGAGAACAAAGTGTTCCTGCCCGATACCTGTACCTGAATGTCCCAGTTCTTGTTCATGCTCGACAAATGACTCGTAACTCCACGTGGCGTATTTACGATGATGCATTACACTAAGGAGGGTAGCACATGTTGACATACTGATTGACATGGATCCTCTTTGGGGTACTCGTACTAAAGTACAACTTGAGGGGGATAATCATGCAGGCCACAGCATGTGAGTCCAAGATTTCACCTAGGGTTAAATTAGGCAACTAAACATACTAGATGCATGGGGAGGGCAAAATCCCGAGATCGTGTTACACCAGCCGCCTTGAGATATTGTCTCGACGCGTCGGCTGGTCTCCACGGATACTGTGTCATCTGCAACGAGTGGATGACTGTATCCGATTAATTCTTGCTATATATTATATGTCTTAGCAAGGTGGCCTTACGAGGGACCTGTGCTCAATGACACCTGTCTACGGCGAACCCCTGGGTTGGCTAGCCTTGTTGGAAAGATACGATCTGGGGATTTTCTAATAACATGACGCGAGGATAACCTCGTCCCACTAGAAACTCGTAGACTTGATTGGCCGTGAAAATGACTTGCTTGTATCCTATTACCTTCTGCGAATAATCGAGGGAAGCAGACTGTTGTGGTACGTGATCCAACCCATGTTCTTGTTTGATTGTTGGGTTGGTTATCGTACTATGACAGGCTGTGGACCGAAGTTATGAACGAAAGACTTATTCTGGTTGTGAAGTGTTACTTCTGTGAATGACTGAGGAACATGGTCTATCATGGTACAAGATCCAACCCATGTTCTTGTTTGATTGTTGGGTTGGTTATTGTGCTGCGATAGGCTATCGGCCGAAGTCACGATCAGGAGATTTTATTGTTTATACCTTTTAGTTTATGTGAAAGTTATAGAGTACGACACGTCCCGACTCCATGCGGCACCTTTTGTCCTTGTTTGGTTGTAAGGGTGCCATATGGGTTCGAGGATGTTGCGCTACCCTATAATAGTAGCATAAGTATTACCATTATCAATTATTCTTTTATCTGGGTTTTTAATCTCAACTCTTGTGCCCCTTTGACGGTACTTGCTATTCGGGGCTGACCCCGCTGGTTTTGTTTGGCCAGATCTCGTAGCAGAGCCAGAGGACACGATCTTCCTCCCTGACATCTATGGTGCATACTAGGAGCATGGCGGTTCAGGGACTCGAGTGGGTTTCTTCTCCACCACTCCTGCTTATATTTTGTGCGGCCTTTAGCCTAAATTATAAAGCTAGTCTCTCATGACCATTTTGATGAAGCGTCGGGGATGCCTTACTACTTTATCTTTAATGTTCATTTAATTGCTGATGTGACTTGATTGATTGAGACATAGAACTCTGTGGGACCATAGGAGACTTGATTGTAGCATGTACCCCCTAGTCTCTCGACAGCCACGATCGCCGTATGACGTTACGTACCTCATATGGAGTAGCTGGCCTAGTCCGTCTCCGTATTTCGGTACTGGGGCGTGACAGGGTCGGCCAGGGGTCGGGTTCGCCGGGATCGGGTGGGGGAAGGCTAGGGCTTGGAAATTTTGGAGGAAAAAGAGATGGTGGTGAAGATGGTGGTGGGAAATGGTGGTTTATATAGGAAGAAAGGGGAAGGAGTTACCGAAGTTGGAGAGCCACGGCCGTTCGGAAAGGAAATGAGGAATTGCCGGAGGTTACGGGGAGGCGATCGGCCTAGGGTCGGCCAAGCTCCCGAAGAGTTTTTTTGTAACTCTCGAAGAACAAACAGTAAGGAGAATGAAGAGAATGGAAAGTTTTCTTCTCTCTCAAAACTAATGGATTAAAAATATAGCCTTAATGGGTATATAAGCTAAATGGGTATGGATAAAAGCAAACTTATTGGGTTTGGGCTTTAGAAGCTTGGGCTTCTAATATAAAGGCTTTTCTAAAAATGATTTAATGGTTTTAAGTAATAATAAGTTGTGGGCCAAAGGCTTAAATAAAACTCAATTAATTCCGGGCTTCTAACATGTGGCTAAAATAATGATATGAATGACAACTAAATTAATTTTTTTAAATACTTTATGTTTCAATTCGGGTTAAGGTCTGGGTTGACAATCAAAAAATCCGTGTTTAAATATTTTTGAAAAGAATTTTACAAAAGAATTTTACATTTCAATGATTTAATAATACTAATATTAACTTCACAAACACACAACTAAATGATTTAAAATAATTTAGAAAATTGCGGGTGTCACAACCTTCCCTCCTTAGAAAATTTCGTCCTCGAAATTAAAGGCAGGGTTAGGAGTAAACTCAAATCAAACAGGTACGGGTACTACGCCCGTAACTCAGGTCCAACAATAAGAATTTCCAAGGCATGCGTGGATGAGACGGTTTAGGCACAAGTTTCATTTATGATATCATCCATGCAGAAAAATACAAAAGCGTACCAAAGTATACGAGGTTGATCAGACCATCATGTACCGGTCCTGACTAGACAATATATTAGTGGGTGCACCCAATAAAATACTGTCATGATCAAGCTTGATAAAGAAATAGCTTGCAAAACTAGGCTAACTTAGCAGCATCAGTCAAGTTTAGAACAAAAAGATAAGAAATAGGAGTTATGTGATGGCTCAAATTTTCTGATCTTCTTCTCACCTCTGACTACGCTTGCTACTGGTTTCTCTGGCACTGAAAGGTTGAGTCCAATCTTCAGCTCTGAATTATCCAAAATGTGACTCGGATCCGGAATGTAGCGTCTGAGCTGTGATACGTAGAAGACGTTGTGCACACTCTCAAGATTAGCTGGTAGAGCTAACCGGTACGCTACTTTTCCAACTCGTCTTAAAACTTCAAATGGCCTAATGTACCTGGCCTCAATTTCCCAGCTCCGTCAAAACTGATCGTTCCTCTGGTAGGAGAAAACTTCACAAAAATGCTATCTCCTTCTTCAAACTCCACCGGTCGACGACTACTATCAACCCAACGCTTCTGTCTGTCTTGGGCAATCCTGAGCTTACATTCACCTTCTCTACTGCGTCAGTCACCATCTCTGGACCCAGCAGTACTCTTTTTCCCACGTCGTCCCATGCAAGTGGAGTGCTGCAACGACATCCATAGAGTGTCTCGAACGGTGTCATACCGATGCTAGCTTGGTAGCTGTTGTTGTAGGAGAATTCTACCAAATGCAAGTGGTCTTCCCAAGACCCTCCAAATTTCAAGACGCAAGATCGCAGCATATCTTCTAGCGTCTGGATTGTTCTCTCCGTTTGTCCGTCAGTCTGGGAATGGTAGGCGGTACTGAACTTCAGTTGTGTTCCCAAGCTGTCATGCAAACTCTTTCAAAAGTGAGAGGTAAATCTAGTATCTCTGTCAGACACAATACTTATCGGAACTCCATGAATTCGGTAGATGTGCCGCATGCACAGTGCTGCCAACTTCTCGGTGGATAGACCAACCTTGATGGGAATAAAGTGGGCTGACTTCGTCAGTCGGTCCATAATAACCCAAATGGCATCCTTTCCTCCTTAGGATTGAGGCAGTCCCGACACAAAATCCATCGTTATGTGCTCCTATTTCCACTCCAGGATGTTAAGCGGCTGCAATAGTCCTACTGGTCTCTGTCTGCTAGCTTTTACTTGTTGACAAATTAAACATCTAGTCCCATACCTGGATACGTCCTTCTTCATTCTGTACCACCACACTATAGTACATATATCTCGGTACATTTTGTTGGCTCCTGAATGTATGGAATACTGCGACTGGTGCGCTTTTTGCATCAGCTCGTTCCTCAGTTTACCAGTTGGTACGCAAAGCCTCATACCATTCTTCAGTGCTCTATCGCTGGCGATTGAGAATCCTTCAAGTGTTCCTGCCAGCACTTGATCTCTGAGTTTGCAAAGCATCTCGTCTTAGAATTGTGCCTCCTTGACTCTGTCCATCAGACTTGAACGCAATTGCAACTGCATCATTGTTGAATCAGCTTCTGGTACAATAGCTTCTCTTCCCAGTTTCTTCATTTCTTCTTCGGGCAGTACAATCTCCAGTCCAAGCTTTTCCATGTTGTTGAAGAACGCAACCCAGTCCTTTACCTGAGGCATTACTGTAGATTGAGAAACCACCAGTTCCTGCGGGTAGCGCAAGGATTGGTGCAGTGGTAAGTCTCTTCTTTAGTTCCTCAAATGATGCCTGGCAAGCTTCCGTCCAAACGAACTCTTCATTCTTCCTTGTAAGCTTCGTCATCTGTTCAGTAATTCTGGTGAAATCCTTCACAACTTCTGGTAGTAGCCAGTCAAGCCCAAGAAAACTTCTGATTTCAGCAACTGAGCTTGGGGTAGACCACTTCTCAATGGCAGCTATCTTCTTAGGATCCATCGAAATTCCTTCTCCTGTGACAACATGGCCAAGAAAATCCACCTTGTCTAGAAAGAATTCACATTTGGATAGCTTACCATACAGCTTCTCCTTTCTCAAAGTTCCCAGAACTTCCTTCAGGTGCTCTTCATGCTCTTCTTTAGTCTTTGAGTAGATCAGAATGTCGTCGATGAAGACAACAACAAATTAGTCTAGGTATTCATGAAAAACCTTGCTCATGAGGTTTATGAATACCGTAGGGGAATTCGTCAGTCCAAACGACATGACCAAGAATTCAAACTATCCATACTTGGTGTTGAATGCCGTCTTGGAAATATCTTCCTTCCTGACCCTGATCTGATGTAGCTAGATCTAAGATCAATTTTCGAAAACACCTTGGCTCCGCTCAATTGATCAAATTGGTCATCGATCCGGGGCAGAGGGTACTTGTTCTTGATGGTGATATTGTTCAGCGTCCGGTAGTCGATGCATATTCGCACTGTTCCGTCCTTCTTGGGCACAAACAAGACAGGTGCTCCCCAGGGTGAAACTCCGTCTCGGATAAATCCCTGGGTCTTCAGTTCTTTGATCTGGTCCTTCATCTCCTTGGCCTCCTTCGGGTTGACTCTGTAGCATCCCTTAGAAATAGGAGAAGAGTCGAGGACTAGGTCAATGGTGAACTCTATGTCTCGATCTGGGGTAATCCGGGAAGACTATCAGGGAAGACATCTACCATACAGGTGTAACTAAGAATTTTATTCATGTGGAGAATTACAGCAAAAACTCTCATGATTGATCTAAGGACATCCTGTTATAACTTATTATAACAATAGATAATGTTATTCAGCAGTCCTAAGTACTATTCTTCATGGTTCTGGCTCTTGCATGAGCAGTCTCCAACTGCTTCATCTTCTATGAACCTCAAGTCTGCATCATGCCTTATTGTAGGAGGCAAGGCCTGCTGGATAGGAAGAGAGTCCCTAGGTTGTGGCCTAACAGGTGTTGCTGGAATATGTGCTCTAGTTTGATGGAAAGATAAGGGGCAGTCCTTTACCCGATGTTCAGCAGATCCACATGCCAAACATTTCCCCAATCTCTTACGACAAATATTGGCTTGGTGACCAAGCCTTTTACAGTAGTCACAAACTAATAGCTTCTTATGATATGACTGCCGGATAGGGCTCAAATATCTTCTAGATTCAAGAGTATCCCTCCTAGGACGAGGTTCCGCTCCAACTTGGTTTAAGATAGCTAAGGCTATATCATTGACGTTCTTCATGACTTCTCTCGTGATATTCATCTGTTCCTGCTGGGCTTTAGCTTGAGCCTTCTGGAACTCCAGGATTTCTTGAAATAGGGCAACCATTTGGGAGGTGTTTGCTGGTACTGGTGGAGCAACAGGAATGGGTACTTCACCAAGGAAATGCAACTCAGTTTGAGAAGAGGTAGGAATCGCCAGTGTAGTAAAAACTTTACTGGATGCATTATGGGAACGGTCAATCAGCTGCAAGGGAATAAACCCTGGACTTGGTTGAGAAGATGGGGTATGATCCGGAGATAACACCTCATCACCAGCAGGATTGGTCTTGTCAATGGCCATTCTCTGGAAGGTTTAGGATGCAAACATAAGCAAGGTATCCTACCAGTCTATAATCAAACAAAAATATTTATGTATATAACTTGGACCTATGTTGTGATAAATCAATGTTCTAGTGTTCTAATTGTTTCTAGGTATGTTTTCCTAAGTTGTTGTTATGGACCTGCATGGGCCACCACTAAAAACATGTCACGATCCGGTCCCAATTTCTTGGATCGAATCGGATCATGTCCAGCCTGCACCGTTGTTGAGACGGCGGTAGTAAGCTGTATCACTCATACAGGTAATAAACAACACAGTCTAATTGTCACAACTTTAAAAATTCGAATAGTTTAAAAACTTTTACAATAAAATGAAAGATACATCTGAAATACATTGTTTTCCACAAACATCATGAATTATAAAAGAAGAAAAAAAAATCTAGGCAACCAGTTCATCAGTCTCGAGATCATCGTCCTCTAGTTGGGATCTCGGAAAAAATACCGCGGAACAGAGCATCATCAGTGATACCTAAAAATGTTGGATCTTCAGTCAGGAGGGAGCAAAGTACGATTCATGCTAATTTGACAATTGAAATAATAATAGAATCATGCACTTTTAAACAATTTGAAATAAACATTTTCCAGCAGTTAAAACATTGTGATGTGAATAGGCAATAAAATATGACCGGATTGGGTTGTACAGTGAAAGATATGGCTTATCCCCGTGTGTATGAGGGGTAAGCTAATACAGTTCTAAATTATTACTTTGGATGTGGTCATACTCATTACACTACTCTCCCAGTCCCTAAACAGTTACAGTAGTTACAGTCAGTGCTCTCAGAGAGAGTTCCGTGTTACATCGTGGTTTAAACTTGCATTAAAACGATTACTAAATAATTGTAAACTAACACAAAATGTACTTACCTCAAATTGGACTGGACTTGAAGGGTTGAGACTTCGGGATTGAAACTAGCCTCGTCCTCGAAACCCTACATTCGAGAAGTTTGTCTCAGATTCCAGAGTTACCAAGCTAACTATGCTAGTTGCAATCTCTAAGTTTGTCCTAATCAATTTTAATCTTTGATTACGCTATCACGACAAAATCTCGATTATCGGATGCGTTGTAATTAATTACGAGGGAAAGATCAATTTAACTTTTTATTTTGGAAAACTCGTAGTTACCAATTTAATTGGTTAAAACTTTGTCTTTTTCGTAATTATACATATAAAACTAAATTTCTTGTTTAATGAGAAAACATGATCTTTGTTTAAATATTACAAACTTGTAAATTTTAATGTGAGAAAAATCTCATTAATTTTTCTATATCAAAATAATATTTATTTTAGTTTTACGCGTTTACGCTAAAAACCAGCAAAACCAGAAAATGAAAGAAAACTACGCTACAATAATTACGGGCCACAGAGAAAGAAAATAGAAAAGCTGGACTTATGCCCTTACAAATTATTTTACATAAATTGAAATAAGAAAAAATATTTGTTAGTTCTAAAATCTCCCATACAATTTAATTATAAATAAACTAATAATTAAAATAAATTTAATAGTGAGTCTCAGATATTGGTCCAATCGTCATATAGGCTAATGCCTCAACGTCCGGGCAAAACCGGTTTCGTTTGTACTTAGCCAGGGCCCATTGACCAATACGGTCGTCGCCCAAAATTCAAAATAATATTCTTTTCCGAAAAACCATTTTTAAAAAAAAAATCATATTTAGATATTATAGAAAAATCCGGAAGCACTTCCTCTATTTTCGGTCAACCCAAAAACTGGGAAATTTGCCAACAAACTCCAATATAAGTCCCGAATCAAAAGAACCAAATATATATGAATTTATATACAGAAAAATTATGTTCCCAAGACGTATTCGGAAAATCCGAAACTATTTGGAAATTCCGAAACCATCTTGGAAACATCACAGCAACCAACAGAACTTTTCCGAAAGTTCTTCGAAAAATTCCAAACCATCAGAACTAACCCGAAAATTCCAGAAATCATTTCCAACTCCCTCGGAATTTCCGAAATATCTCAAAGAAACCACATAACACACAGAAATCCAGAAAACCACAGAAATAACATATAACAGTGGTTTCGAAAATTTCCGAAACCAAGCACGCAACCGAAAACCAAATTTTCGAAGAAATTTGTAGACCAAAATTATCATCACAGACACCAGGGAGGGACGAACTACTGTGATTACACAGAAATTACCCAATATCCGTTGGTCAGGGAGCCGCGGGATAATTCTCGGGAATGGATCGGACAGCGGATCACGTTCGGAAGCTCGCCGGAGACAGAGAAATACCGGTCAGCAGCGTAACGAGTCCGGACACTCGCACATGAGGGGGTCGGGCGGCCCGGGAACGGCGGGCGACGGGGCGCCGGCTACGAAAGGGGTGCGCCGGCGAGAGGGGGTCGGCCAGGGGTCGGGTTCGCCGGGATCGGGTGGGGGAAGGCTAGGGCTTGGAAATTTTGGAGGAAAAAGAGATGGTGGTGAAGATGGTGGTGGAAAATGGTGTTTTATATAGGAAGAAAGGGGAAGGAGTTACCGACGTTGGAGAGCCACGGCCGTTCGGAAAGGAAAGGAGGAGTTGCCGGAGGTTACGGGGAGGCGATCGGCCTAGGGTCGGCCAAGCTCCCGAAGAGTTTTTTTGTAACTCTCGAAGAACCAACAGTAAGGAGAATGAAGAGAATGGAAAGTTTCCTTCTCTCTCAAAACTAATGGATTAAAAATATAGCCTTAATGGGTATATAAGCTAAATGGGTATGGATATAAGCAAACTTATTGGGTTTGGGCTTTAGAAGCTTGGGCTTCTAATATAAAGGCTTTTCTAAAAATAATTTAATGGTTTTAAGTAATAATAAGTTGTGGGCCAAAGGCTTAAATAAAACTCAATTAATTCCGGGTTTCTAACATGTGGCTAAAATAATGATATGAATGACAACTAAATTAATTTTTTTTAAAAAAATACTTTATGTTTCAATTCGGGTTCAGGTCTGGGCTGACAATCAAAAAATCCGTGTTTAAATATTTTTGAAAAGAATTTTACATTTCAATGATTTAATAATACTAATATTAACTTCACAAACACACAACTAAATGATTTAAAATAATTTAGAAAATTGCGGGTTTCACAGGAACGTTGTCTTCAAAATGTATTTTCGTATAGAATGGTTAAGGACCTTTATCTGTTTAGTCATATATATTTTCTGTTGAGCTTTTATTATTCAGTTTAGGACATGATATTATGTGTCTTGTTACGTCCCTCTGAGGACCTGGTTATCTCTCCATGTGTGTGTTCATGTCTTTCGCAGGTATTCTAGCCGAGGTCGTGATCTTCTCCATTTATTCGAAGATGACGCGTCTTGGATCTATCTTGCTACCTTCGTCGATACTTTTGTATATCATGTACATCTTCTTTTATTTTATTGGTAGTGGATGTGTCTCCACCCAACATATTGTATCAAGACTATTCATTATATGATATCTTTATTTTCTTATTCTGTGGATGAGATTAGTTAGTTGTGGTTTACTGCATTTTACAGCTTATGTATACATACGAGGTTTTCATATATTGGAGTATACTTCATATGTATGCAGCTGGCATGTCTATGTACTTAGTCCTAAATATTTTGGGACTGGAGCGTTACACTTGTCATCGATGACATATTTAGCTATGCAGTAGCTACTGAAATATCAAAGGACAATGATGATTGTGAAAATGAACCACGTAGTATAAATGAATGTCGACAAATAAAAGATTGGCCAATATGGAAAGATGCTATTCAAGCATAATTAAATCTTTAGAAAAATGTGGTGTGTTTGGACCTATAGTGAAAACACCAATGGGCATAAACCATGTTGGTTTTAAATGGGTGTTTCGTGATAAAACGAAGTGAGAGGAACAAAGTTGAGAGATATAAATTCCGACTTGTAGCACAAGGTTTCTCTCAAAGACCTTGAATTGACTATGTTGAGACATAATCTCCAGTTATGGATGTCATTACCTTTAAATATCTAATTAGTCTCTCAGTTTATAAAAATCTTGATATAAGATTTATGGATATTATAACTGCATATTTGTATGGAGACTTAGATATTGACATCTTTATGAAAATTCCAGAAGGATTTATAATGCCAGAGACTAAGTCAAAAGGAATGTGTTTAATTAATCTTAGACGAGCATTATATGGTATTGAAATAATCCACAAGAATGTGGTATAATCATCTTATCATATATTTGACTAAAGAATGATACAAAATAGTCAAATTTACCCATGTGTCTTCATTAAGAAATTCGAAAATGAATTCTCAATAGTAGCAGTATATATGGATGATATAAAACCTGATCAGGTCTCCTACAGAATTGGAGAAAACTGCAAACTATTTGAAGAATGAATTTGAAATGAAGACTTGGAAAAAGACAAAGTTTGGTCTCGGTTTGCAAATAGAATGAAGTTCCAGTGAGATATTAGTGCATCATTTATGATATATTGAAAGAATTTTGAATTGATTCATAATGGATAAAGTACATCCACCAAGTAGACCGATAGTTGTACGCAGGTTGGATTTGGATAAATGTCTATTACAACCAAAGAGAGAAGATAAACAAGTTCTTGGTCCAGAAATATCGTATTTAAGTGCTATTGGAGCACTACTATATCTAGCCAATGCACAAGATCGAATATTGTATTTTGTATTAATTTATTATCTAGATATAGTTTTTGCACCTATACTTAGACATCGGTATGGGGTTAAATACATATTGAGATATTTTTATGGAATAACTAACATGAGATTATTTTATAAATGTGATTTCACTAACAATTTTTGTCTAGTTGGTTGTACAGATTCAAATATCTTTCTGACCCTTATAAGGGTTGCTTCCCAATAGGTTATGTGTTTATTAATAACCATGCAGCTATATCTTGACTATCAACAAAGCAAGGTTCAGTAGCAACTTCCTCTAACCATGCAGAATTAATTGCATTACAAGAAGCAACAAGAGAAAGTATGTGCTTGTGATCAATCATTCATCATATAAGAGTAAATTGTCAACTACTCACAATTACAGATGAGCCTACAATAATATTCAAAGACAATACGGCTTGCATTACACAATTCCGAGAGGGATTCATCAAAGGAGATCGAATAAGCAACTTCCACCATAATTATTTTATGCACATGAGCTTCAAAGGACGAAAGTGGTCAAACGAAGTCAAGCAAATCCATTACATCGAGGGAGAGTATGACTCATGAAGAATATTTTTGAGTTTTACGCGTTGTACTCTTTTTCCTTGACTAAGATTTTTTCCACTGGATTTTTCTTAGTAAGATTTTAACGAGGCAACAAATGCGCATACACCACCAACTAATTAATGGTGAATATCCAAGGGGAAGTGTTGTAAGTATGGATAATTCACATTATTATTTGGTGTACATAACTTATGTCTTTTGGTTATCCATAACCTATGACATTTGGTTATCCATAACTTATGTCTTTTAGCATTTCTCCTTTAATTATCATGATGATGTTTAAACCTCCATTGTAAGCCTATATAAAGGGCTCTTCTCAAGATGATTGAGATAAGTGAATGGAGAAACAATTTTCTCCATTTTTCTATCTCCATTATTTTTGCTTTACAATACTTCTTGTGATTTTATTTAGTTGTTGTAGTAAACGGGCCGGCCCATAGTGGGGTTTGGGTGATTGACAGCTGTGTCAGTTTATAGCCCGCTCCACTCCACTCCACTCCACTCCACTAAACCCTCTCCCTTACCTTTAATTATACAGAAACTCTCCCCAATTTCCCCTCCCACCTTATCGCCTCAGTCTCGGAGGGAGAGAGAGAGTGTGTGTCTAGTTCTACATCTGCAGAGTACTGCAGAAGCAAAATGGCCGAGGCCGAGCCGAGAGAGGAGCAAGCAGTGCCAGTGGTTAAGAAGAAGGAGGAGGAGGAGGAGGAAGAAGAAGAAGAGCCCTACTATTCGTCTTCCGACGACGACGAGGATGGAGGTCCCCCGACCACCGGCGCAGCCTACAGCTCGAGCGACGAAGAGGCCGAAGGAGACAACTCTCCAGAGGCAAACTTCCGCAGGTTCTCCAAAGCGCTCGACAACCCCTTCCTGAAGAGGGCCCTCGAGAGGGAGGAGCGCAACGTCGAACACCCCGAGGAGCTCTTCGACTTCCCCCGCGACCCCGAGAACTGGCAGGAGGAGGACCTGCGCGAGCACTGGGCCGACGGTCCCGTCAGGTCAGGCGAGCCAGGGTGGGACCCAGTATGGGCGGACGAGGAGGAATGGGAGATCGTCAGGGACGAGATCAAGCGCGGAAACGACCCCCCTATAGCCCCCTTCTACGTCCCCTACCGCAAGTTCTACCCCGTCATACCAGATAACCACTTCGACATTGACAATCCCAAGGCCGCCATTGAGGAGCTCGATAGGATTGAGGAGTTCTTGAAGTGGGTCAGCTATGTCTTTGCCGACGGCAGCACGTAAGTATTCCAAAATCCCAATCCCTATCTCCCTCTCCCCCTCCCCTCTGGAAAAAATAAAAAAAATGAAAATGAAAATGAAATTACTACTCTCATAGTCTCCTTTCTTGTTTGATTTAGGTACGAAGGAACTGTTTGGGATGATTTGGCTCATGGGAAAGGGGTTTACGTTGCAGATGAGGGACTTGTCAGGTTAGCCACTACCTATACCTCTCATAATCACCAAGTCCATCAAATATCTTATTTTATGCCTGAGTTGTATATTCCTTGCTTGCTTGTTGATACTATCTGCGCAACTTAACTTAACCATTAACAAAAATAACTTCTTCTTTTATGTTTCCTGGCATTTTTATTTTATTTTTCATAGAACGATAATTAGGGGTCACTAAAGCGATCAATTTTCATTTCCTGTCTCATAGGGGCATGATTCTGGTCAAAATACCGGTTCATTTCCGTGACTACTATTTTGTTATTTATATTATATGGGAAGTTCCTCACTATTACAGGTACGAGGGAGAATGGCTTCGTAATTTAATGGAAGGTCACGGGGTTGTCGAAGTCGAGGTTCCAGGCGTAGAGCCGGTCCCAGGTTCAAAGTATGTCTACCTTGGATTTCTTTACCATTTCCACGAGTCACCGAGAGAAGAACTTCTCGATGTAGTTTAACTTTTCATATTTTATTGCCAGGCTTGAAGCAAAAATGCGTGCACAAGGTAGAATTATTTCTAGAGACTTCAAGACCCCAGAAGATAAGAAGTGGCTGGAAATGGACATAGAGGACACTGTTCTCCTTGCTGCTGGTCGTAGAGAAATTCCGTTCTATGAAAGGGAGGCATGGGTCAAGATTTTTGGGCAGAAACCGTAAGTTTATGCCCTTGGTAGGCTTCTATATGGATTGTCATTTTTTTCCTTCTTAGGCGACCTAATATACTCAATTACTATCTCACTTGGAAGTTGGAACCACTACCACATTCATGGTAATAACTTCAATGTTATAGTCGTCTAAGTTTTCATCATCATACTTTTGATTCTGGTAAAATGTAGCTCCTGATGTCTAGTTATTTGTTAAGTCAGACTTTTATTACAATTTGCATGTACCTTTTGTTATAATCATTTTGTATCATCAAATGTACCGATCAAAGAAGTATTGCTTGTTAGGCACCATTAGAATAATTGTTAAACATGAGAATTCATACTTCCCAAGCCTGGACAGCTAAATCTGGACTTAATTAATTTCTTGATTTTTGAGTGCAATTGGTTACAATTTTCAGTAAGATACACTATATTTGATTGCTTATTAGTTCTTTATGCTATAATCTGATTAAAACATCATTTATCAGTTACTAACAGTCGTGTTCCTTTGACAGAGAGAAAGGTCGATATAGATACGCTGGGCAGTGGAAGCATGGACGAATGCATGGGTGTGGTGTATATGAAGTCAACGAACGTATTATATATGTAGGTGCATGTTACAATGTTATATTCCATTGTACTGAACTTAGGAAGCACAGACGTGGACACAGTCTTGGGACAGACACATCAAATTTGTAGAAAGCAAGACCCAGGAATACACAGCACACACACATCAGGGCTTTAGCTTGTTACCACACATGATAACCGTTGATATCTTGTGGATGCTCATAACCCAATAGTAATTAGTTTCCACAATGTTCTTCCACTCTTTCGGAAGGATCTTTTTTGCAAAAAAATACGAGTTTGTTACTTAGTAGATACCTCTGTTTCAAGAAATAACTTTCTGGAAAAATGACTGTTTCTCAATAGGTGCATTTGCCCTCCTCTTTTTAAGGGTTTCTTTTTTAAATAAATGACGTATCACATCAAAATTACATTACAAGTCATTTAATTAGGCCTCTTCTTTCCAGTCCAATTAGATTATATAACAAATTAGATTATAGCCAGTACGAATCATATCAAATTTAATTTCCCTTTAATCGTATCTTCGATATTCCTTTCGAGTTTATAATAATGGATTAGATTTGGTTTGGTTCTCATAATTATATTTTAAGTTAGATAAAATAGATAAGAAGGAATTAGGTTTAATATGATTACAATTTATTTGAAGTTATTGATTATGAATACATACGGTTTGCAAAAAGATCCCTAGGAAAGAGGGAAAAAAATCATATGTATTACAAAAAGATCACTTACAAAGAGGCAAAAGCATGTAAATGAAGCGAATTTATATTGGCTTATGGGCATGCATGTCAGATGTTCCCGAGATTTCATTTGGGGCGATGAACTAGAATTGTTTTCTCCGTAATGGGTGGTTTGGTTAAAAAACTTGTGTGTAACTATGTTTGTGCTCATAGCTCATGATATCATTGTTGGACATCATATCATATCCATTCTGCTCAATAATAGACATGTTACCAAATCCCACCGGAGATAGTAGGACCATAATAGTCTTTGTATTGGATCTGTTATTCACCAGAATGGATCTTTTTTTTTATAGGAGAAGCGCCATTGAAGAATGGATTTGTATAATCTAAGGGCGATATATATATATATATATAGCCTCTTGGCTCTACATAACGCTCCTGGCTGGGTGGTTCGGGGTTCAAATACACGGGGAAGCGGATTATTCCTTCCCTTAATAAATGGTGGGAGTATATATATATATATATATATATATATATATATATATATATTTTATATATATATATATATATATATATATTTTTTATATATATAACCTCCTACCTCATTTACCGGGTCTGTCCATTAGCATGAGCCTCTCCTACACAATGAGAATATGTTTCAAGTAAAGTGATCCTTCTTTTGTCTAGAATGAGATGTGGTCCCCGCTAGTTTATTAAACCAATTGCATCTGTATTTGTACTTATTCTATCTGTATATCAACCCTAAAACCTATAAAAGAACCTTATTAACCAATCTTGAAAGCACAAAATCATATGAAATATACAAGCAGGAAAAAATACAAAGAAGGAACCATTACAGTTTTTATCAGTGCTCGATTTATTTGGTATTGGTAGTAGGTTCATAAAAACAGGAGTTTTCGGTGGCATTTTACGGAGTTGTGACCTCTCTCTCTCTCTCTCTCTTTGCACTTTGACAACATCCTTTCTCTCTGCTGCGCACAATTCATTAATGTTTCTCTAAGTTACTCCAGTCTCTGATGTGGATCGTGGATATATTTGTTTAGAACCCCAAGACGACCAATTGTAATGAGTCAAGATGAACCAATTTAAGCCCAAATGAACCTAAAAGATGAGCAGTTTCCGACATGTTTCTCGTATCTTTGACCTGCCACCTACATTGTCAGTCAGATTTTTAGTCCCTCCAAGAGCTGTACGCAGTTTCAATTGTTCGTTAGTTGTTCAACGTGAGGTAATTAATACATGACGGACATGCACATAGCAAACATAAGCGTCGGCTCTGTGGCTGTTGGCCCCTTTGAGGATGATTGCTGGCCAATGTTCCAAATTGATTGTTGGTTTTTTTTATGCAGAGCTAACCACATCTATTGTATAGTGAAGTGTAAGTGCAGCAGTATAGTTCTTCCTTTTTAGGGTGTTTAACTGAGATTTTCAACACTTGCTACAGCTTCATAGATGTTTGCACTTTGTGCGTGTCTCACATGCAGGGTAGATTCTACTTTGGTGATCATCTAGAAGATTCCACTGGCTGCGATTCAAATGTGTCAGCGGTAATGTAAATTTTGTCCCTTGATACTATAGTAACATTTTGAGTTTTATCAATGTTTTTTCTTTCAGTTGCATGCAGGTATTGCTGAAGTAGCTGCCGCAAAGGCACGGATGTTTATCAACAAGCCTGATGGAAGTACATTTCTACTACTTCTTTTATCCTAGTTGATGTTTTATTAGGAATGTGGGCCATTATTAGGCAAACATACGCAAACGTGACTTTACCCATTATATATATATATATATATATATATATATATATATATATAAAGCGCTAGGAATAGGTTATTGCATTACATCCTCAAGTATGCAGTATGAAAAAGTAACTTATTTGTATTTCAGGCGTTAATTTAATTCTCCTTGAGCAGCAGGTTATCCATGTTCAGGTTAAAGCTGAATGTTTTTGGCAAGCAAAATAAATGGGCTGAAAGCTTGAGGTGTCTCTAGTTCACCTGCCACATAACATATCAATATATCATGCTTATAATTCTGATAAGGGTTTACTTCACAGTTTAGGAACATGTGTTTATGTTAAACATACCAGCTAGGAACTGTGTGCTGGCCATTGACTAACATCATAGTCCCACAAGGTGAGGACTGTCACTAGATTATCTTGTCGAAGATAAATATGTAGGGTTACAGAGTTGTCGTGGGGTGGTCCTAATTTTTTTTTTTGCACGGTATTTCTATTTTTTAATCATGAGACTTAAGTTAAAATTGTTACGACGTGAAATAAGAATTCGAGGAAGATTGTATGGGTAGCCTGCTTTCGTTGGTTGGTTAGCGGAATAAGTTTTGTGGTTACAACACAGATCTGATGCGAAAAAACTTCTCAGTTATCATTAAGGTTGTTTTATGCTTCTGTACTTTCAATTTTTTGGGCTTTTCTAGAAAATCTTTTATATTCTCCTGCAGTTCTGACTCGAAGTTTCTACAAAGACCATTCCTGAGTGTTCCTTTCAACCAAACTTAAATATGTGATTAATCCCTCATCGATATGTGTTTCACTGAATGTGTGCTTTAAGGTAGTGTCGTAGCTGTTTAACATTGATATATTAATTATATTGTAAAGGTTGGACGGATCAGACTGAAGTAGATTAAGGTTGCTTAAAACAAATTTGAATATTCAGCATATAGAAACTATTTGCACCAGTAACAATCTGATTCCAGCTCATAATCTGCATTTCCATCAGTTCATATATTCATTTAAAGAGAACAAACAATAGAGGTTATGATATCTGAGACCAGTATAGAAGCTGAGGGTAATCTAGACTATCATATAAGGAATTGATGATGTTCTATGAAGCACTGGTACTCCATTTGGGAAGACGTACTCATACCGGGTATTGGTACTCCTTGGGTACTTAATGCATATGTACCAAATTTTTTATATATTTGTATTTTCAATTTTAGTCTTCTGTACTTTTCTTTGGTACTTTATGGGTATTTTTGGTATCCCCTTGTCCTTTAAAATATAGTTCTGGTAATGTTTTAGAATTCAAATTTTCTTTATTTTTAAACTTTACATAGTTTTAAAACTAAAATTCGACGAATATGATGAAAGAAATTTAAACTCTAGTTTTACTTATGAAGTCATGAAGATGCATTATTAGTCTTTATCTATATCCCCAAACCTACCCTACCCATATCGTGGGCTTTTAGAAATTGCTGTATTGGCATACCAGGTACTATTGTCGGTACCTATGTCTCATTTGATATGATGTGTTAAAGTGAGAAATGATACGGTATAAGGTGAGACATAAAGGTATGAAGTATATGAAGTACTCCACATAAGAATAACCAAAACAAAGAATTGAAGATGGTGGAAGGAAGATGAACGGAAAAATTACTAGGAAGTGTAAACACTTCACTAAAACTAGAAGACAAAGCCGAGCGGTGTCTCTTGCTTTATCTACATTCCCCCACACGTCAATCATGTATTTGCCCAAGCAATATCCAGCTTTTCTAAGCTTGAGTAGCTGTGACCTATCCTCTCTTTGAGCTTTAGTCGTAGATCAGTAAAGATTTCCTCAAATCAACCTTACTGTATGCTATGCCACTTCTAGCCCTGGTGGAATTAGAATCATTAGATATGTTTGTACTAGGTTTTACATATTGATAGTCAAACTCCGATAAACTATTGAGTTTGTTGAAGTATACTTCCTAAGTGGCTCTCCGATCAACTATTGATAGTCAAACTCAAAAGTCAACCATCAGTGAATGTTGGCATCCCCACAATTAGATAACTAGGTTACTTCAACAACTGCGATTACAAGGTCTTTATCCCAAAGTTTTAGGGGTCAGCAACATGAATCCTTTTCTTCTGTTCCACGAGTAAACCAGATCATTAAAGGTTACCTCTCTAAATTTAGCAAAATTGCCATATCCTTTTTCACAGCTATCCTCTTTCACAAACTTAATCTGAAGCCATCTAGATTTAATACACCTCTAGTTATAGCTCCTATAGCTAAAATCCCTAGCTCCCTAACTGGTAATCTATTAATCTTTTCTGCATTCGTCCAAACCATCTTAGATGGTAATCTCTTTATTATCATGTCTTTTACTGTAACCTGTCATCCCTCTCATAACTAATAATAAATTAAAATAACTAAATACATAAATATAAAAAATGTAACAATAAAATTATTTTATTATAGATTTAGGGAGACCAATCTACATCAGCTGCATGGGAGCAGCTTGTAAAATCATATACCTATTTGAGTTTATTAGCTTGTTCAGGTAGGCAGCTTTTTTGTGGACATCAACTTCTCTATATTATTGCTTAGAGATTGGTAAATCTCCCAATAGAAACTATGAGAATATTTAGACATATTGTTTATGCGTACGTCTCTCTGTTTCTTATTCATCTTTCATGGCCTTACATTCTTTTGTAAGTTCTATCATTCATTCAATTTGTTTCCCATATCTGCTATGGGGCTTCAAGTTTTACTCACTATTCACCTCGTCTTTGTTTATTTCTCAGTGGTAAGGGAAGAGAGAGGTCCTTATGGAGATCCTCAACATCCATACTTTTATGAAGAGGAGGATGTATGGATGGCTCCTGGATTTGTCAACCAATTTTACGAGGTAAATGTACTGCTTGGTTTTAAGTTGTGCTGTACATTTCTTGTCTCCTTGCATGAGAATGATAAATTGGTTTTAATAGGTTCCAGATTACTGGAAGACATATGTGCAAGAAGTTGATCAGGAGAGAGAGATGTGGTTAAACTCTTTCCACAAAGCACCACTAAGAATTCCTATGCCTGCTGAACTTGAATATTGGTGGTCCAAAGGTACTCACTTTTTTTAACTTCATTTGAATATGATTATACTAGTTGGCTAACTTGATAGATATGGTGTTCAGTTTCTAGTCTATGTTTTCTTCACCTTCTATATACCTGTGTCTTGGAGAGCTCTGTCACTAGATGTCAAATGAATTTTCCTTGTATTTACTGATAATGGCTGGTCTACATTAATTTGACAATTATCTAGTATCATTTTAAGGCAACCAAAAGCCAAAATATGTGTACATAGAGAGAGAGAGAGAGAGAGAGAGAGAGAGAGAGAGAGAGAGAGAGAGAGAGAGAGAGAGGGGGTGGGGTGGGGTGGGGTGGGGGTTGTGGCCTCAAGAAGTCCCTGTACATCTATCTAAATCAATGACAATTATCTAATATCAATTTTATGGCAACGAAAATAGGTGTGCATAGAGATTGGGATGCTCTACTGACTTTTTGGTTGTGGCCCTCAAGTATTATACCTAGATTCCCTTTGCATTGTAGTATTTGTCTAGTTGAACGATGGAGGCCCTCACGTTTTCTTAGGTTTTCTTTAAAAATAGGTTGGGCACTATCTTCGTTCTAAGATTCTACTTTCAACTTATTGATTTTAACCACAGAAAATAAATGTTTTGTATCATCGCGTTTTCCTTAGATTTCTCATTTATGTCATTTATAGTAACAGTCAATTGGTTATGACATGATTAAGCTTTTTTGAAATCAAATCCATGATTTTTCACTATTGCAAAACTTTGAAATACTGTCATAAATACCAATCCACTAACACTTAATTTTGAAACCCATGTTGACTAATCCTACCCCCATCCAATGTTGAATCACATCCCCCTATAATGAATATTTCCTATTTGGTGAGAGTAATGAAATAATTCTTTCATAGGATGCTTGTACTTTCATTTGGTTTCATATATAGATGGAAGTCCTATATCATAGGGCTAGAGAACTTGTATCTGATGTATGCAACCCTAAAATTAGGGTGGTTCTAATTTGATCTCATATATGGAAGAGTTTGAATTGGAACAAAACTCCCTGGTCGGAATATGCACATATGCCTTTCTCATTGTCTTCATTTATTATCCTTTTCATATTGGCTTGTGGTATAGGAAAGACGCCTGTCACTCCCTAATCCCGATATACGTATTCTTTCATGAATTCTGTATACGGTATCTGTATTTAGCATGTATATAATTCTGTATATTATTTATTAATGGTTGCATGTAGCTTTTAAGCTTGCCATTAGTGGGATGGATAAAGATTAGGGATTAGGGTTTTCATTAACCAACCCCTATTTATAATCTCTTCCTCACTCTCTCTCCTCATTCACTCTTCCATTTATTTCCCTCAACCACCACCCATAGGCAAGTACAGCCTGCTCATAAAGAGGAGATTTTGTGCATTTTGCATTCTAGATTTTTCCTTGATATTATTTGTATATATATTATTCTTCTCTTCATTCTCTACAAGTTTAGTTCTTGAAGCTTTTGATTTTGATGGCTAGATTTGTGTAGATCTAAGTTCCTAAAATCTAGGGTTTCGTGGGTTTTCATGGTTTTGATCTATCAAACTTGGCTATTTTCGAAAACCAATGGTCATATGTTGTAGGAAATTTGATTCTACACAGTTTTTTGACCTTTGGAAAGCTAGATTTCGAATTGTTTGGAGGAAGTTATGGCAGAAGCAATATTTGGGTTTCTCCGAGGTTCGCCTATGCTGGCTCTGGCAGGGATGATGAACAGTCCATCGCAGCCGCATGGCGCAATTCTCAGCTGCGTAAGCATTGCAGCCGCATGTGCAATCCTCAGCCGCATGAGCATTCGCAGCCGCATGGCGCATGTCAGCCGCATAAGCATTCGCCGCCGCATGAGCCCATGTCGCATGGCGCATAGCAGTGTGAGCCGCATAAGATCCCAGCCGCATGGCCTATTTCATTTCTCGGCCGCATAAGCTTGTTTCAGATCCCAGCCGCATAAGCCCGGTTCCCTGAGCCGCATGCGCAATTCTCAGCCGCATACGCTCGTATTTTTCCCAGCCGCATGCGTCCTGTTCTTTTCCCAGTCGCATGCGCTTACTTCTTGGCCGCATGTGCCCGTTCTTTCCTTCAGCCGCATAGGATTCCTTGACCCTGGCTGCATGAGATCTCTGCTCAGCCGCATGAGTCTGGGTCTTAGCTAGTCTGGCCGCATGACCTTACTGATTCTGAGCCGCATGTGCCTGTCTATCCAGAGCCGCATGCGCCCGCGTTATCCAGCCGCATGAGCTCGTTCTTCTGGCCGCATGGCGCATGGCAGTTGGCCGTATGAGCTTTAGCAGCCATAAGAGCCCGCTTTCCGAGCCGCATAAAGTCATGCGGACTTCACTTCTTGGCCGCATGAGCCCCAGCCGCAGGTTCCTATGTGTATTAGTCCTCATTTCTGATCTGACTACCTATGTGATGGCTGGATATCCCTATGTGTGTACTGAGGTACAATCTAAGTGAGCACCGAGGTGCAATCCTAAGCGCTAAGTGTTCCTATGTGATACCTGCCAGTACATTCAAGAGCCCAGCATTTGCATAACCAATGGTCGGTGGCAATGACGTGGTATGTGTTGTGTGTTGCATTTACACCAAGAAGGGGGTATATACGTATAACTCCATGAGCCAGTACGGATTCCTTCTTGGGGTACTCGTACGATGTACGACATCTAGAGGAGCGAACATGTGACCACGACATGTGAGCTCCGAGGATAACCTAGGGATCAACTAGGCAACTAACTTGGTAGATGCATTGGGTGGGAAGAATCCCGAGATCGTGCCATACTGGCCACCCCAGGTTCAGACCTGACGTGTCGGGTTGGCTTCCACGGATATGGTTTTATTCGCCTATAGCGGAAGGCCATATCTGACCTCTACGAGCTATGTGATATATGTGTTAGCGCGGTAGCCCTCCGGGGGACTGGTGCATATTCAATGTGTTATATGTCTTATGGTTAGGCTAGTCCTGCTGGGTTGACACGATCTGAGGATTCCTTTTCAGTATATTGGAAATAACTCCGCCAAATATAGAAAGCCGCATGATTGAATGGCCGCTTGGAAAACGACTTGACTGTGCTTGAGCCTTCCGTTAGTAGCCGAGGGACATGGACTGTCACGGTGCGTGGTCCAACCCATGTCCTTGTTTGGTTGTTGGGTTGGTCTATCGTGCTAGGACAGGCTGTGGACCGAGGTTACGACCGGAAGCTTATTATTATTATTATTATTATTATTATTATTATTTTATGCCTGGGTTTTATCTCACTCTTTTGTGCTCCCTTGTGGTACTTGCTATTCGGGGCTGACCCCGCTGGTTTTGTTTGGCCAGATCACGTAGTAGAGCCTGAGGATCCGAACTTCTTCCCTAACGTCAATGGTGCATACTAGGAGCATGGCTGGCGGGGGACTCGAGTGGGTTTCTTCTCCACCACTCTTGTATCTTTACTTATGTCCTGGCGTTTAGCCACCGGCACCTGTTTAGCCGGCTAATGTAGACATTGTCTTTGCACAATTTTAATTAAATCAGACTGCAGCTGTATACAATTTTGTACCTATGACTTTCTGGGCTATCTATCTTATAAAGCTAGACCCCCATGAACCTTTTGATGAAGCGTCGGGGACGCCTTACTGCTTTATCTTATATGTTCATTAATTGATGTTTTCTTGCTTGAATGATTGAGACCTAGATGTTCTGTGTGACCCTAGGAGACTTGAATGTAGCATATACCCCCTAGTCTCTCGACAGCCACGATCGTCGTATGACGTTTGTATACCTCATATGGAGTAGCTGGCCTAGTCCGTCTCCGTATTTCGGTACTGGGACGTGACAAGGTTTTAGTGGTGGCCCATGCAGGTCTGACTTTTCAGACTTGTGGGGTGTAACTATTATAGGAGTCTCAATCAAAACTTGTTCCCTTTGAATCTCTTGCCTCGATTTCTCTTTCCTCACCTTGATTGATAACCTGAATTACATTCTTGAATCTTCCTCGCCCTGTTAATTGATGTCATGTACCTTTCCATATAGGGGTGCTTCTTTCTCAGTAGCTGGTGAGGCCAACATGGAGGAGCAACTGGCAGAGCATGGCTCGACGGGGCAGCAACCGGAAGGAGTACATTCTCCTGACCAGATCAGAGTGGAAGTGATATCAGAGCCAGTGGAACCGCAGGTTCCAGAAACTCCTGCACCCCCAGCGGTGCCCGCAGCGACGCCAGTACCTGATGCTGTAGCACTCCTGGAGGTTATCCGGGGATTCTTGGCTACTCAGCAGCGACAGGTGGTAGTCCATCAGCAACAGCAGACCCGACAGCAGGAACATAATGTGCTACTGAATCAGGGGTTACAATTAGCCTTTGAGAGAAGTGTCAGGAATGATTCGGGAGCATCGGGGAGGTTTTGTCGACTTAACCCGAGATATTTTGACGGTACGGAGGATGCCATCACGGCGGATGCATGGCTTCAGGATACCGAGGCCATATTGACCGCAGCGAAGGTTCCAGCAGAAGAAAAGGTCGACCAGGTCAGACTGATATTTCAGGATCTCGTCCGCGATTGGTGGGCATCAGAAGAGGTTGGAATGAGGCGTCCTGTTCCTTGGGATAGCTTCAGTACTAGATTCAAGGCCAAGTATTTTGGCGTGGTAGCACGGTATGAGCTACAGCAGAGATTTATCAGTCTCAAGCAGGCTGGGAAGACGGTGGATGGATATGCAGCGGAGTTCTGCAGACTGAGTCGGTTTGCACCGACGATGGTAGCTACAGAGCCCGAGAAGGCGATGAGGTTCCAGCAGGGACTTCATTTGGAAATTCTATAGCTTGTAGAGGGGCACGACTATCAGAATTTTGATGCCATTTTAACGGCAGCCCGGAGGCATGAACTCACTCAACAGAGGTTGGTGACAAGACATGGGGGCCAGAAGAGGTCCCATCCCCAGAGTAGGGGCGGAGGAGCAGTGCAGCGAACATCGGCGCCAGCACCCGGCATCCGTATTAATGAGTCAGGAGCACCGCGGAGGACGGCGGTGTCAGAGATAACAACACCAGTTCGGCATCAGCAGCAGAGGAACCAGCAGCAGCGCCAGGGGGCGCCCATTGGATGTACTTACTGCGGTAAGGGAGGGCACACTAGGGATGTGTGTCGTTCAGCTAATGGGTTATGCATGAGGTGTGGCAGTCCAGACCATAGGATTGCCAATTGTCCTATGATGCAGAGGCCGGGAGGGCCAGTTCAGCAGTTTCCGACATTGCCAGCTCCAGGGGCAGCATCGAACAGAGGACCAGCATTGGCCGTCAGGCCACTAGCCCAGCGTTTACCAACGCAAGCTCAGATGTTTCGCCAGGCACAGAACGAGGAAGGCCCGCAGAGGCCGCAGCGACCGCATGGTCGAGGAAGGCAGCAGGAGGGAGCTCAGCAAGGCCAGGGCCAGGCCTTCACCTTATCACTGGAAGATGCGCTAGCTTCAGGCGACGTGGTTACATGTAATATTTCTGTTACCTCTTTTCCTGCAGTAGCATTGTTTGATTCGGGGGCTACCCACTCTTTTATATCTGCACGATTTGCGACACGTATTGGATTGGAGTTCGAGGCATTGCCAGAGAGGATGAATATACTCACTGGTAATGGGCTCGTAGGAGTTAGTAGAGTGTGCTTAGCGTGTCCAGTTGTAGTGAGTGGGCGATTATTGCCCGCATCTTTGATTGAGTTCCCCTTGGGCAACTTTGACGTTGTCCTAGGCATGGACTAGTTAAGGGACAGTCATGCGACAATAGATTGTCGGGGAGGTAGGGTAGTATTTCAGATACCCGGCGTTGAGGAGTTCGTCTTTGTTCGATCATTGGAGGATCGACCCAAGGGCATTGTTGCAGAGGCATTGGCAGAGCGGGAGCAGATTCCAAGGGTGGTCAGAGAGTTTGCTGATGTATTTCCAGATGAGCTTCCAGGTTTACCACCAGTGAGAGATGTGGAGTTTTGCATTGAGCTGAATCCTGTGACGGAGCCTAAAGTCGGCAGAGTTTACAGGATGTCGCAGTCAGAGTTGGATAAGTTGTATCAGTATGAAGAAGAATTGAAGGCGAAGCAGTTTATCCGAGACAGCAATTCGCCCTGGGCAGCACCGGTGATTTTGGTACCCAAGAAGGATGGATCGACGCGAATGTGCCTTGATTACCGGCAGTTGAATGCAGTAACCGTGAAGAACAAGTATCCGTTACCAAGGATTGATGACTTGTTTGACCAACTGAGTAAGGCTTGCATCTTCTCTAAGATTGATCTTCGATCTGGATATTATCAAGTGAGGGTCCGGGAGCAGGATATACGCAAGACAGCATTTAGATCACGGTATGGACATTATGAGTTTCTGGTGATGCCATTTGGACTGACTAATGCCCCAGCAGTATTCATGGATTTGATGAATCGTATCTTTCTGCCCTATTTGGATAAGTTTGTATAGTGTTTATAGATGATATCCTCGTCTATTCTAGTAGTGAGGAGGAACGTGAGAAACATCTTCGGACAGTTTTGCAGACCTTGAGGGAGCATCAACTTTATGCGAAGCTTAATAAATATGAGTTTTGGTTGGACCATATTTCGTTCCTGGGACACATTATTTCTGGAGCAGGAGTGTCAGTAGATCCGAAGAAGGTAGAGGCAGTAGAGAATTGGCCAGTTCCGAAGACAGTGGCAGAAGTGCGTAGTTTCTTGGGATTGGCAGGTTACTACTGGAGGTTTGTGGCAGACTTCGCTAGGATTTCGGCACCCTTGACGCGTTTGACGCATAATGATGTAGAGTTTGTTTGGTCAGCAGAGTGTCAGGCATCGTTTGAAGAATTGAAGAAGAGATTAATCTCAGCCCCGATCTTAACCCTTCCAGTAGGATCGGGAGGGTTTACAGTGTATTGTGACGCATCCGGGAAGGGACTTGGATGTGTATTGATGCAACATGGTAAGGTGATAGCATATGCATCTCGACAGCTTCGAGATGATGAGAAGAACTATCCGACTCACGACTTGGAATTAGCAGCAGTAGTGTTTTCGCTTAAGTTATGGAGACACTATTTATATGGGGATCGAGTGGAGATTTACACTGATCATAAGAGTTTAAAGTATGTATTTACCCAGAGGGATCTGAACATGAGACAGAGGAGATGGTTGGAATTACTAAAGGACTTTGATGTAAATCTTCAGTATCATTCAGGCAAGGCGAATGTGGTAGCTGATGCCTTGAGCAGGAGAGGTGGAGCATTCATTCTAACCACGCAGAGGCACATTTTGGAAGATCTTCAGGAAATGGAAATTGAAGTGATCTTGCCGCAGGATACGGGAATTATGGCCAGTTTGCAAATTCAGTCCACTTTAGTAGAGAGGATCAGAACAGCTCAGGCGGAGGATCCGCGAATCCAGAAGCTTCGATCGGAGTGTGAGTCAGGTCTCAGGAAGGAGTTAGTAATCCATGAGGATGGTACACTTAGGTTCGGAAACCGTCTTTGTGTACCAGGAGGAGATCTTTGACAAGAAGTTATGACAGAAGCTCATAGTTCCCCTTATTCCATTCATCCCGGAGGCACCAAGATGTACCAGGATTTGAAGCAGCACTTTTGGTGGAATGGCATGAAGAGAGATAGCGAGGTTCGTATCCCGATGTCTAGTATGTCAGCAAGTGAAGGCAGAGCAGCAGAGACCAGCAGGATTATTGCAGCCACTTCCTATTCCGGAGTGGAAGTGGGAGCACATAACGATGGACTTTGTGACCGGTTTACCTAGATCTCCGACCGGCCGAAATGCAGTTTGGGTAATTGTGGATCGGCTTACGAAGGTTGCGCATTTTCTTCCTTTCAGAGTAGGGCAGACTACGAAGCAGCTGGCAGAAATGTATATGAAGCAGATTGTGAGGCAGCATGGTGTTCCAGTCAACATAGTATCCGATAGAGACACCAGGTTCACCTCTCACTTTTGGCGGAGTTTGCACCAGAGTTTGGGTACCAAGTTGAGGTTCAGCATCGCCTATCACCCGCAGACGGATGGACAATCAGAGAGAACTATTCAGACCTTGGAAGATATGTTACGGGCTTGTACTTTGGATTTTGGCGGAACTTGGGAAGATCACCTTCATTTAGTAGAGTTCTCTTACAATAATAGTTATCAGGCAAGTATACAGATGGCACCTTTTGAAGCATTATACGGAAGGAAGTGCAGGTCCCCTCTGGCATGGGACGATGTGGGAGAACGAAAATTGTTAGGACCAGAGATGATCACGCAGATCGTGGAGACAGTCAAGTTGATCAGAGAACGGCTTCGAGTCGCGCAAGACAGACATTGTCACTGGGCAGATCAGCATCGAAGGCCTCTAGAGTTTGGTGTCGGTGACCAAGTGTTTCTGCGGATTTCGCCGACTCGGGGTGTCATTAGATTTGGAACCCGAGGAAAGCTTAGTCCAAGATTCGTTGGTCCTTTTGAGATTCTCGCTCGGGTAGGCGATGTTGCTTATCGGCTTGCCCTTCCTCCCTCGCTATCTGGCGTACATGATGTGTTTCAAGTATCTCAGTTGCGTGGGTATGTCCCAGATCCGAGTCATGTCCTCGACCATTCGGAGTTAGTCGTTGGTACCGACCTAACTTACGAGGAACAACCCGTGTCTATTTTGGACCGGCGAGAGAAGGTGCTCAAGAACCGGACTATTCGCCTTGTCCGTGTCGCTTGGGGCCATCACTCTCCGGGAGAGTCAATCTGGGAGCGCGAGGACGAGATTAGATCTCGGTATCCGCACTTGTTCGACTCGAAAGGTATGTTTCTTCTCATGCCTTGATAAATTTTTGACATGTATGATCGATGACTGCTAATGATGGGTTGCTAGCGTAGATTGTAACTGTACCTTGCTTGCCCGGATACCTCTATCTTTGTCTTGGCTGAAATTCCGAGGACGGAATTTTTCTAAGAAGGATAGAGATGTCACTCCCCAATTCCGATATACGTATTCTTTCATGAATTCTGTATACGGTATCTGTATTTAGCATGTATATAATTCTGTATATTATTTATTAATGGTTGCATGTAGCTTTTAAGCTTGCCATTAGTGGGATGGATAGAGACTAGGGATTAGGGTTTTCATTAACCAACCCCTATTTATAATCTCTTCCTCACTCTCTCTCCTCATTCACTCCTCCATTTATTTTCCTCAACCACCACCCATAGGCAAGTACAGCTTGCTCATAAAGAGGAGATTTTGTGCATTTTGCATTCTAGATTTTTCCTTGATATTATTTGTATATATTATTCTTCTCTTCATTCTCTACAAGTTTAGTTCTTGAAGCTTTTGATTTTGATGGCTAGATTTGTGTAGATCTAAGTTCCTAAAATCTAGGGTTTCGTGGGTTTTCATGGTTTTGATCTATCAAACTTGGCTATTTTCGAAAACCAATGGTCCTATGTTGTAGGAAATTTGATTCTACACAGTTTTGACCTTTGGAAAGCTAGATTTCGAATTGTTTGGAGGAAGTTACGACATAAGCAATATTTAGGTTTCTCCGAGGTTCGCCTATGCTGGCTCTGGCAGGGATGATGAAGAGTCCATCGCAGCCGCATGGCGCAATTCTCAACCGCATAAGCATTGCAGCCGCATGTGCAATCCTCAGCCGCATGAGCATTCGCAGCCGCATGGCGCATGTCAGCCGCATGAGCCCATGCCACATGGCGCATAGCAGTGTGAACCGCATAAGATCCCAGCCGCATGGCCTGTTTCATTTCTCGGCCGCATAAGCTCGTTTCAGATCCCAGCCGCATAAGCCCGGTTCCCTGAGCCGCATGCGCAATTCTCAGCCGCATACGCTCGTATTTTTCCCAGCCGCATACGCCCTGTTCTTTTTCCAGCCGCATGCGCTTACTTCTTGGCCGCATGTGCCCGTTCTTTCCTTCAGCCGCATAGGATTCCTTGACCCTGGCCGCATGAGATCTCTGCTCAGCCGCATGAGTCTGGGTCTTAGCTAGTCTGGCCGCATGACCTTACTGATTCTGAGCCGCATGTGCATGTCTTTCCAGAGCCGCATGCGCCCGCGTTATCCAGCCGCATGAGCTCGTTCTTCTGGCCGCATGGCGCATGGCAGTTGGCCGTATGAGCTTTAGCAGCCATAAGAGCCCGCTTTCCGAGCCGCATAAAGTCATGCGGACTTCACTTCTTGGCCGCATGAGCCCCAGCCGCAGGTTCCTATGTGTATTAGTCCTCATTTCTGATCTGACTACCTATGTGATGGCTGGATATCCCTATGTGTGTACTGAGGTACAATCTAAGTGAGCACCGAGGTGCAATCCTAAGCGCTAAGTGTTCCTATGTGATACCTGCCAGTACATTCAAGAGCCCAGCATTTGCATAACCAATGGTCGGTGGCAATGACGTGGTATGTGTTGTGTGTTGCATTTACACCAAGAAGGGGGTATATCCGTATAACTCCATGAGCCAGTACGGATTCCTTCTTGGGGTACTCGTACAATGTACGACATCTAGAGGAGCAAACATGTGACCACGACATGTGAGCTCCGAGGATAACCTAGGGATTAACTAGGCAACTAACTTGGTAGATGCATTGGGTGGAAAGAATCCCGAGATCGTGCCATACTGGCCACCCCAGGTTCAGACCTGACGTGTCGGGTTGGCTGCCACGGATATGGTTTTATTCGCCTATAGCGGAAGGCCATATCTGACCTCTACGAGCTATGTGTTATATGTGTTAGCGCGGTAGCCCTCCGGGGGACTGGTGCATATTCAATGTGTTATATGTCTTATGGTTAGGCTAGCCCTGCTGGGTTGACACGATCTGAGGATTCCTTTTCAGTATATCGGAGATAACTCCGCCAAATATAGAAAGCCGCATGATTGAATGGCCGCTTGGAAAACGACTTGACTGTGCTTGAGCCTTCCGTTAGTAGCCGAGGGACATGGACTGTCACGGTGCGTGGTCCAACCCATGTCCTTGTTTGGTTGTTGGGTTGGTCTATCGTGCTAGGACAGGCTGTGGACCGAGGTTACGACCGGAAGCTTATTATTATTATTATTTTATGCCTGGGTTTTATCTCACTCTTTTGTGCTCCCTTGTGGTACTTGCTATTCGGGGCTGACCCCACTAGTTTTGTTTGGCCAGATCACGTAGTAGAGCCTGAGGATCCGAACTTCTTCCCTGACGTCAATGGTACATACTAGGAGCATGGCTGGCGGGGGACTCGAGTGGGTTTCTTCTCCACCACTCTTGTATCTTTACTTATGTCCTGACGTTTAGCCACCGACACCTGTTTAGCCGGCTAATCTAGACATTTTGTCTTTGCACAATTTTAATTAAATCAGACTGCAGCTGTATACAATTTTGTACCTATGACTTTCTGGGTTAGCTATCTTATAAAGCTAGACCTCCATGAACCTTTTGATGAAGCGTCGGGGATGCCTTACTGCTTTATCTTATTTGTTCATTAATTGATGTTTTCTTGCTTGAATGATTGAGACCTAGATGTTCTGTGTGACCCTAGGAGACATGAATGTAGCATATACCCCCTAGTCTCTCGACAGCCACGATCGTCGTATGACGTTTGTATACCTCATATGGAGTAGCTGGCCTAGTCCGTCTCCGTATTTCGGTACTGGGGCGTGACAACGCCCCACCATGTTCTGAACTATTTATTTATTTATGGGCAAATTACTTTAACTATCCCTATGTTTTACACTTATTACAGAAACTACCCCTACTATGAAACTAATTACGCGGACCACCCCTATAGTTTCTATTTTCTATAAAAATATAACACTAACTACCCCTATGTTTTATAAAATTTCTAAAGGAGAGGGGTGGTGAGTGTAATTAGTTTCAAATAAGGGTAGTCTCTGTAATACTCATGAAACATAGGGGGGGTTGGTGTATTTATTTCTTTATTTATTTATTGGAGGGTAAAGTGCATTTAAACCCTCCTTAGATGTCACGAAAATGCAATTAAAGACTCCCTGATTTAAAAAATTCACGCTGTTTCGATTTTGCTCAATTCACCCCTCCCGCTGTTAATAACCGTTAAAATGGTCTAAAAAGACGATTTAACCCCTCCCTTACTCCCCCCTCTCTCTCCGGTGGTGGGGGTGGGCGGGCGCCGGCGGAGGGAGGTGGAGGAGGGGGGGAGGGGCGGGCGTTCGTCGGCGACGGGAGGAGGGGGGCGCCCCCCTCTCTCCGGTGGTGGGGGCGGGCGGGCGCCGGCGGAGGGGGGGGGAGGGGGGGGGGAGGGCGGGCGTTCGTCGGCGACGGGAGGGGGGGCGGGCGCCGAAGGAGGGAGGAGGGGGTGGTTCGGGGGGGGGGGGGCACTCGCCGGCGGCGGGAGGAGGGGGGGCGCCCCCCCTCTCTCTCCGGTGGTGGGGGCGGGCGCTCGCCAGCGGAGGGAGGAGGGGTGGGGGTGGGGGTGGGGGGGCGGAGGGGGGGGGGCTGGGGGGTAGTTTAGTAATTATTTTTATTTTTTTTTGAAAAAAAATGTGACTAACGGTCATTTTTAACGGTCACTTGACGGAAAGAGCCATTCTGAGCAAAAGCAGAATCTAGGGAGGTCCATACTGCTTAAGTTTTCTAAAATGTCTTATTTTGCGAACGAGGCAAATCTAGGGAGGGTTTAAATGCACTTTACTCCCCCATGATCAGCTGATGAAATTCATTCATTCTCAGCATCTCAGACAAACATGTCTACTACCTCGCCTCACTTTTGGCTCGTTGTGAAATTGTCCAAGGATGTTGACACTTGACACGTAGCTTGGAGCATAACTTGGTCCTATCGGATCTTTGTTTGAGCTCATATCCAACTCGCTTTGACAACCTGTACTTATGCGTATGATGGTCATATGAGCCCTAGTGTGTGATAGTCATATGAGTAAAGAGTCAAATACCTTATCCTCTTAGGTCTCGTTTGGTTCATGGAATCATGGAATTCGAAAATTAAAGTGATTTTTTTTCTATATTTGGGTGCCAAAGGAATTGAGAAAAGAAAAGTGATTCCTAGAGCAGAAAATGATTCCATCCATCCAAGTCAGGAATCACTTTCCCTCCTTGAAGTATTCACTTACCTAGTTTCCTTTCCAAATTTCTTGGCATTTCCAAACATCGGAAAGAAAAATTAATGAAAATTGTAATTTCCCAAAGGAAAGGAAATGCCAAGGAATTGATTTCCTTTCCCTTCCAATCCGTGAACCAAACGAGGCCTTGTATGCTTGGAGATGTTTTCCTGTCCTCACTCCAACTTATTCCAGCATTTAATTGCATTTTCATGTTTGTTCTCCACGGTGGTTGCCTTCTACAACCAGGAGATGAGACATGGACCTCTTTGTTTGAGGTCATACCCAAACTCCCTATGGAAACCTGTTGTGTGTGTGATTGTCATATGAGCAAAGACCTAATCCACATCGTTGCTTGGAGATGTTTTCCTGTCCCCAATCCAACTTATTCCAGCATTTAATTCCATTGCCATGTTTGTTCACTACACAATGATTGCCTTCTACAACCAGGAGATGAGGCATGGACCTCGTTGATTTAATGTCACCTCACACTAACTCTTCCTTCTACATCCATGGCGGAGTTCATAGAGTCAACAATGTGGGTGAAGGACCGTTAGGCAACTCTAGAGGGGGGGGGGGAGAATAGAGTACATCGGAGTAATCTATCTAATTAAAAATTATTAATGCAATATGAAGGCAGTTAATAGGTACTATGTATAAACAAGACCGATATTAGAGCAGTAAAGGTGAGAAATAGAGAGCAAACTTAAACACAACGATTTATCCTGGTTTTTCTCTGAGAGTACTAGTCTAGGCCCGAGAACTCTTGCTTGGAGTTAATCCACTATTTTGAATAGTAGTTTACACCACATGCTTTTATCCGAAGGACACGTCGACTTCTTACGCCTTGTGCTTTGATATGAAGGACACGAAGACTTGTCAACTTTGATAAACTTGTTGAGCCAAGCTTTTACAACTCTTGCAGACTTCTAAACCGAGATCGCACTTGGAACTATAAGGCTTGGGAGTTTATTTTGGAGATGAGAAAGTTAAGCTCTGGGTATTTGCTCACTAAAGAATAGAAAGATTGAGAAGAGATGAATGGGTAGGAATGGAAAAATCCATATATATTTATAGGTATATTGTTGACAGAATTCGGCCAGAGTTCGGGTAGAACATTTGAATTTTTCTGACCGTTGGAAGCACAAAATTGGGGAATTTCAAACTGGATGATTTTCCAAACTAGGGTAACCGAGTTCGGCCAGAACTTTGTCCGAGTTCGGTTGTCAAGAATGGTATGGTTCAAAACTGTTTTTGAATTGAGTTTGGCTTTGATTTGGTTTGGGCTTTTTGTGGATGGGTTTCAGGCTTGTAGAAGTGGGCTTATTGGGTTTATTTGAGTGGACTTCTGAGTATCAAGTGCGACTCGATGTACATAAGTCCTAGACTCAACGAAGTATAAAATTACATTTAAGAATAACAAGTACAACCAACAATCATCACAGCAATTGTTGAATTTTCAGTTGGATCATATTGCGACATATCAAAACGTGGTTTAGTTAATTATCAAAATCAAGTTGACTGTGACCTAATGGGCCAACAATCTCCCCCATTTTGATAATTGACAAACTATGCATGATTTTGCAAGTCTTTGATGTGCATAACTCCCTCTCAATTTGTGGAGCTATCTGATTCAACAATTCTTACGTCTAATATCATGTTTTCTCCTTCTTTGTTAGTTGATCGAAATGGTGCCCTCCCCCGAAATTGGTGGAATTTGATGTATGGCAAAGAAAAAAAAGAGTGAAAATAGCAATATAATAACCAAAATTTATTTCAAAGAGAGATGATAACATTGCGTTTATTGAAATAGCTATATTTAATCCAAAAATAACATACAAATAATAGAAAAGTAAACTAAGAACATCTTTTAGTAGAATAAACTAAACTAGAGCTTCAAGCTTCAAAATCCACTGTGATGTCTAGCGGTCATCTCCATCATCAACTTGTGCTAGTGTGCGATTTGGGTCAAAGAAAGCATCTGCTGGATCTAAATATCTATGAACGTAACTGTGATTAACACGATAGCTTGGACGGTTGGGATCTCTGAATATAGGAAAGGGTCCGATTGGGTGCTAAGATAGTATATTTGATGTCCATCAGGATGTTACAAATAGCATGAGTTTGAAGTATCTGACGATGATCAGAGGCTTGATAGCGATCGTCTACTTTTTGGAAACGAGTATTCATCATGGTAATGATGGAGTCTAGAGTAGCATGTGGCTCAGTAGCCGTAGGTGGATTTTATTGGAGTTGGAGGAAGAGTTTTATGGTAGAAGGAATGCGGGCGCAATCCTACGAACTCTATTGAGAGACGATGGCTCATCAAGATATTGACATTTGTCAAGAGGAATGCCAAAGTAACAGAAAATGGTTGACAAGTACATGGCATAAAGTAGTGGACGCCCTGGCTTGCGACATTGAATCATTTGTGATATGATGGTTTGTGGAATATTGAATGGAATGTTGAAGTGTAGATGGTATAATGCGGACATTTCTAAGTAAGAAACCTCATCAAGATAAGTTTTCTTAGGTAGAAGAGTCGAGAAAACGATGCGATGAAGTTCAAAGAAAAGATCATTCAAATATCGTGCATGAAATTTTCTGGGTGGACATTCATGTGGTGCACAAAGCAGATTTTTGAAAGAGTCGAAGGTGTCATTGTTTGCAAATTGAACTTGTGTGATATTGACAAAGGGTCCACCTTCAACAGGTATGCGTAAGATTTCACCCAAGTCATTAGCATCAAAGTTAATGTGAACACCGTGTACCCTTGAAGAAAGAGTGCCATTTTCATATGCTAAGTTGCAGTAAAACATGCGAATGACATTTTGATAAACACTTTAGCGGGTAGCAACGAGTTCTTCAAGTTGAAAATTTTGAAAAATTGGAAGAAAGTCATTGAAGTGTTGAAAATCAATAGGTTTGCCAATGCAAATGTCTCTTTTTGAAAAATAATTGAACCAAAGCATTGGAGTTTTCTAGGGTTTTGAAAAGAAAACCATCAAACTCTCCAATATTTGGCATATGAGGATAAAAGAAAGAATCAATAAAATTGTCATCAAGCTTTCTTTTAGGAGCCATAGAGAATTTTTACCTTTAAAAGTGTGAAAAGTGGAAGAGATTGAAGGCTTTTGAGAGATAAATTCCAACTAGGGTTTGGAGGAGAATTTTAGGATTTCTAGAGATTGGAGGCAAATTTCGTGGGACTGTACGGACGATGCCATGAATAAATAGCAGCCAAAACCCTAAGATGGAGTAGGGCAAAATCAAATATCAATTTTCTGGAAATTATGGAAACTGAGTTCGGTCCGAGTATGGTTATAGACCGAGTTCGGTCCAAGTTCGATTTGCATGGGAGCTAGAATTTCAGTGTCAACTTTAATCGTTTGTTAGAATTTATGACTTGATATAATATATGAAGTATAAGTGCTAAATGGCCTTTATCAGATCATAAGTTCTTTATAGAGTTTTCTCGGATTACCTGTAGGGGCCGGATCCTAGCGAGCGGCGGTCCGAAGACGCTTAAGTACCGTGTCGCTTAAGTTATTTATACTTTGTTGACAGAAGGGCCATTCTGGCTTATATCTAAGAAAATATTGAACTTAGATTGAATAAGAATTTAAAGTAGCTTATATTCTTATATTTTATCATAATCTAGAAGTCCTAATTCATGAGGGATAAAGTTGAATCGATCTTCAGCTAGGGACTTCGTAAAGATGTCTACTAATTGATGTTCTTTGTCAACAAATTCTAAGCATATATTTTCGTGTTGCTGATGATCTTTAAGAAAATGGTGCCTGATCTCGATGTGTTTAGTGCGTGAGTGACATCGGATTTTTAGTGAGATTGATAGTGCTAGTGTTATCGCAAGGAATGTTCTTGTAGTGCAGATTAAAATTTTCTAAGGTTTGCTTCATCCACAAAATTTGTGCACAACAACGTCCTGCGACAATATACTCGGCCTCAGTTGTTGATAATGCGACAGAATTTGCTTCTTGCTAAACCAGGAGACAAGAGACTTTCCTAGGAAATGACAAGTGCCGCTTGTACTTTTCCGATCGACCTTGTATCCAGCAAAATCAGCATTCGAATAACCAATAAGGTCAAAGGACGTGGTTTTGGGATACCATAAGCCTGCCGTTAAAGTACCTTTCAGGTATCGGAAGATACACTTAACTGCGCACAAATGTGATTCCTTAGGTTTAGCCTGATATCTAGCATAGAGACATACAGAAAACATAATGTCTGGACGACTAGTAGTTAGATATAGCAGACTACCAATCATACCTCGATACTTACGTATATCTGTAGGTTTACCATTTTCATCAAGGTCAAGCTTCGTTGATGCTGCCATTGGAGTTCCGATGGGTTTAGCATTGTTTATATCGAACTTCTTTAGCAAACCCTTTGTATATTTAGCTTGATTAATGAGCATTTCTTGCGAGTCTTGCTTGATTTGTAATCCTAGGAATAATGTTAGCTCTCCCATCATACTCATTTCAAACCTACTCTGCATATACTTAGCAAACTCGTTACATAGCATCTCATTAGTTGATCCAAATATGATATTATCAACGTATATTTGTACTAATATCATGGAGTCATTGGAAAATTTTATAAACAAAGTTGTATCAACATTTCCTTTTGAAAAACCGTTTTCGAGTAGAAAGGAACTAAAACGCTTATACGAAGCTCGTGGGGCTTATTTGAGTCCGTATAGGACATTTCGTAACTTGAATACGTGGTCAGAATTTTTGAAATCTTCAAAACCAGGAGATTATTTGACAAAAACTTCTTCCTTTATAAAACCATTTAGAAAAACACTTTTGAGATCCATTTGAAAGAGTTTAAAATTGTGAAAACCTGCAAAAGCACAAAGCATTCGAATAGATTCTAGTCTAGCAACTGGAGCATAGGTCTCATCGTAGTCAATACATTCTTCTTGATTATAGTCTTGAGCTACGAGACGTGCCTTGTTGCGTGCAACTGAACCATTCTCATTTAATTTATTTCGGAACACCCATTTGGTACCAATGATCGGTTAATCTTTAGGTCTGGGAACGAGTTCCTAAACTTGATTACGTTCAAAATGGTTGAGTTCTTCTTGCATAGCATATATCCAAAATTCATTAGAAAAGGCTTCGCCTATATTCTTAGGTTCTATCTAAGAAATGAAAGCAACATTTGCAATGATATCTCTATTTGAAGAACATGTACTTACGTCTTTTGATACATCACCTATTATTGAGTCTTTTGGATGATCTGAGGAGAATCTCAGTTTCTTGGGTAGATAATCCAGATGACTTGTTCCAGTAGTATCTTCAGGAGCTTTGTTGGTTATTGATCTTACGTCTTCGTCATCACTGTCGTTTGACACTTGATTGTTGAGTTCATCGAACGTGACATTTATTGACTCTTCAACTATTAGTGATTGCTTGTTGAATACTCGATAGCTTAATATACCTTCATCGACCTTGGAGTCAAATCTTCCTAGGTTTTCTTTGGTATTAAGAATAAAACATTTGCATCCAAAAACCTTGATGTAACTAATAGAGGGTCTTCTATTAAACCAAAGCTCATAGGGAGTCTTTTCGATATAGGTCGAATAAAAATTCTATTCAAGACATGGCATGTTGTATTTACAGCTTCAGCCTAAAAGTATTTCGGAAGATTTTGCTGATTTAACATGACTCTAGTCATATCGCCGAGAGTTCTGTTCTTCCGCTCTACAATACGATTTTGTTAAGGAATTCTAGGACAGAAATTCATGCGAGAAACCATTTGAATTGTAAAAGTTTTTGAAATCACTATTTTTGAATTCGCCTCCATGATCACTTCGGATGCAAATAATCATGAATTTTTTTTCGTTTTAAACCTTTTTGCAGAAAGTAACGAATTCAGAAAATGTCTCATTTTTATTTGCAAGAAAATAATCCAAGTATACTCAGAAAAATCATCAACAATTACATATGCATAAAGTTTACCGTCAAGAGTGGCGACTTTACTAGGTCCATATAAGTCCATATATAAGAATTGCAGTGGTCTGGAGGTACTTACAGCTTTTATTGACTTAAAAGAAGACTTAGTTGTTTTATTCTTTTTCCAGTCAGCACATACCATGTCCTTCTTGAAGGTAATATCCGGTAAGCCTCTTACCAGTTTCTTCGTAGATAGTCTTGCAATGGTGTCCATATTCGCGTGTCCTAGACGCATATGCCATAGCAAGTTTTTATCTTTGTTGGCGTATAGACATCCACCTGCATTGTTAGTGTCTTTTGACAGATAAAAAAATATAAAAATTATCTTCCCTGATTCATTCGAAAATGATATTGTCAGTAGTTCTTTCATAAATCGAATATTTGTCTTCTACGACGTTTAATGCCATTAGCGTGGTCAGCTAGATGTCTGAGGTTATGTTTTAATTCCGTAACTAGACAGACATCTTTTACAACATGATAGGGAGGAATACCTACATTATCATTACCAATGATATAACCTCTGAGATTGTTACCGAAGGAGACGTATCCTTCTTTTTTTATCGATAGTGTTGCAAATAAGTTGGCATCACCTGTCATATGTCGTGAGCAACCACTATCCAGAATCCATTTGCTCCTAGCATGAGTGGGGGGTTCCACCTACAACGAGTTGTAGATGTAACATTTGGTACCCATTTTCTTGTTGGTCCTGCTGAGTTACTCTTTGGTATACATGCATATACATTTATTTCTACTAGTTTTCTAGTTTTGCAAAATTTAGAAATGTCCTTTTCTACCGCAGTAGTGACAAATGACATAATAATTAGTGCTAGGTGCAATATGTTTGTGTGGGGTCGTGCTCTGTGGTCTACGTGGATATTTATAGTAGAATGCGTGGTTATGTGACACGGTGCGTTGTGTTCTGCATGCATGATTATGAGATTTATTATCCTTTCTTGGATAAGTCTTGTTGTGCGTGCTCACTTGTTTAGCTACGTGTCTCGTGTTTGGTTGGGTACTTGGTTGTACAACCTGTTTGTCCAATCTAATCTCTAATCTTTTAGAGGTAGCATAAACTTTATTATATTCAGCAGTCAAGGCATCTATCCTAAGAATAGCAATGGAATATTTCTTCTTTTCGGATTCGAATTCTTCCTTGAGTTTTTCTCTTGAGATCTCTTGTCTATTCAGTTAACAGCCTCATAAAGACTAAGCTTAAGTTTGGATATCTCGTCTTGATTATCACAATAAGATGTATCCTTTACTTCTCTTAGTAGAATAGTAAGTCTTTCAATCTCAGTTTGATAAGATTGAACGTATTTTCCAGCATGCTTATACTTACCAATAAGATTTCTGTAATCCTCAAGTAAAGACATCATAGTGAGAGTTATTTGTTACTTGATCATCTACTGCAATAAAACATAGATTTGTCGAGTTTCGAGACTTTTCTTCTTCTTCAGAATCACTTGCCTTGCTCTCATGCCAGATGCTTGTGTTAGCATACTTCTTTGATGAAATTCTCCTGGATGGACGATCGTGGCGATTCCCTTTCTTTACTGTCGGGTAGTCCCTCTTTATATGACCGGTATTCTTACAATTATAGCACACTGGTTCTTCGTCACTGTTGTCACTTTGCTCCTTTGATCTTTCAAACTTTAGAAATTTTTTGAAGTTCCTGTTGATCACGGGAACATCATCATCTTGAGAGTCATTGTCATCGTAGTCGTAGTTGGGAGCTTTCTTGTGATGTGCTTTGAGGGCGATCGTCTTTTCTTTCGGCACGAGGTCTTTGAATTCCATGAGATGTAGCTCGTGACTCATCAATTTATCCATGAGCGTCTCGAGAGTCATCGTGGTGAGATCATTCCATTCGATGGTTCCAATAGCCTTTGGATTCTAATTCTTGGTAAGTCCTCTGAGTACTTTCCGAATCTTATCGTGGTTGCTGTACTCCTTGCCAAAAGAGGATAGAGGGTTGACGATGCCAAGGAACCGTGTAAACATTTGAGTGATCGTCTCATTTGGTTTCATCTTGAATGCTTCGTCTTGTGTCAGTCGACTTATCTTTAATTCCTTCACTTGTGAGGTTTCTTCATGAATGACCTCAAGCAGTTTCCATACTTCATGTGAAGTACCACAAGTGGAGATCCTATTGAATTCAGTTCTGTATACCGTACAAAATAAAGCATTAATAGTTTTGGCATCAAGTCTGGCATATTTCTTTTCTGTGTCTATGTACTTGTCATGGGACTTTTCTACAAGGTTGTCATCTACGACTATTCTAGGTAGCTTCTTATATCCATCTATTGCAACAGACCATAAATCAAAATCAAGAGACTTTAAGTAAAAACTCATATATGTCTTCCAGTACGTGTAGTTGGTGCAATCAAATAAGGGTAGCATGTTTGTTGACTGGCCTTTACCATGGTGTGGATAGAGTTGATAGTTGCCATATATCTCTAAGGATTTTAGTCCGGTATCGAGAGAACCTTGGTCTGATACCAATTGAAGGACTGTTAGGCAATTCTAGAAGGGGGTGAATAGAGTGCAGCGGAATAATCTATTCAATTAAAAATTATGAATGCAATATGAAGGCAGTTAACATGTACTATGTATAAACAAGACAGATATTAAAGCAGTAAAGGTGAAAAATAGAGAGCAAACTCAAACACAAAGATTTATCCTGGTTTTCCTCTAAGAGGACTAGTCCAGGCCCGAGAACTTTTGCTCAAAGTTAATCCACTATTTTGAATAGGTGTTTACACCACGTGCTTTTATCCGAAGGGCAAGTCGACTTCTTACACCTCTTGCTTTGATCCAAAGGTCACGACGACTTCTCAACTTTGAGAAACTTGTTGAGCCAAGCTTTTACAACTCTTGCAGACTTCTAAACCGAGATCGCACTTGGAACTAGAAGGCTTGGGAGTTGATCTTGGAGATGAGAAAGTTAGGGCCTGTTTGGTTACGCGTTATAACGCGATTTTTCGAGTGCAAACAGTAAATTGACTAAAAATTGTGTTTGGCAGCTCCTTTCCCGGTTTTGCTTTCTCAAATTTTTTTTTGAAAACCACCTTTATAACATAGCTTTCACAGAGCATCAAAAACATGTTTTCTGAGTTGTTTTTTTTTGTTTTTTTACTGTTTGGGCCCCACCACCCACCAAACCCTCCCCTCTCCTCTCTCCCACTCTCTCTCTCTCCTCCAAAAGAGGGGCGTCTGCTCCTCCATTTTCTATTTTTGCTCCTTCTCCATGTTTGCTTTCTGAGCTCCTTCTCCATTTTTGCTCTTTCTTCCTCTCCCTCATTGAGATGGGGTGTCTATTCCTTCTCCTGACTCGAGGACACGGCGACGACGACGGTGGGACGACACCACGAGGGAACTCGAGAGAGCACTGGACCACGACCGGAGGCGCTCGACAAGGACGACGACGGCAACTAACCCTAACCCTAAAACGATGGGTCTACCGCTCGACGACGGCGGCGACCACTCGATGACGATGGCGGAGACCACTCAAGAGAGCACTCGACGACGACGGCGGCGGCGAGTACTCGACGAGGATGACGACGACGGCGACCACTCGACGACGACAACGACGGCGGAGACCTCACGAGACGGCCGTCGCTGTGAGCACGACCACGACCTAAGCTTCGAGCACAGGTCGAGTCCTCCTCGTCGAGCCGGCGGCCGCGGAGGCCTCCGCGTCGTGAGTTCGAGTCCTCGTGTGACAGAGGGGTGGACACAGAGTCGTCGAGTCGAGTCCTTCGCCTCGTAGAGCCAGGACACGGAGTGGGAGGGGTGGACACAAACTGTGGCAAGAACACAACATAAAAATTAATTTCAGAAAAAAAATTTACCAAACAAAATTTTAACATTTTTTTTCATAATTTTTTTTTTCAGATAAAAGTAACCAAACGCAAACTCAGAAATTTTATATCCAGAAAACCATTTTATAACATCATTCTCCAAAAATTGTTTTCAGAACAAAATTTCAGAAAGTCTATCCAAACGGACCTTAAGCTCTGGATATTTGCTCACTAAAGAATAGAAAGAATGAGAAGATATGAGTGTGTAGAAATGGAAAAATCCATATCTATTTATAGGTATTTTGTGGATAGAATTCGGCCAGAGTTCGGGTAGAACATTTGAATTTTTCTGACCGTTGGAAGCACAAAATTGGGGAATTTCAAACTGGATGATTTTCCAAACTATGGTAACCGGGTTCGGCCAGAACTCTGTCCGAGTTCGGTTGTCAAGAATGGTATGGTTCAAAACTGTTTTTGGAATGAGTTTGGCTTTGATTTGGTTTGGACTTTTTGTGGATGGGTTACAGGCTTGTATAAGTGGGCTTTTTGGGTTTATTTGAGTGGACTTCTGAGTATCAAGTGCGACTCGATGTACATAAGTCATAGACTCAATGAAGTATAAAATTACATTTAAGAATAACAAGTACAACCAGCAATCATCACAACAATTGTTGAGTCTTCAGTTGGATCATATTACGACATATCAAAACATGATTTAGTTAATTATCAAAATCAAGTTGACTGTGACCTAATGGGCAACGGTGGGAACGTGTTTTTCGTTAATGCCAATGCAGGTTCGTATCCTACCCTATCCATTGCCTACTTCATATTGTTTTTTTAAGACTAAGGCTAGTCTTCGACTGTCATGGCCTGGAATTCTTTTTAAGAACAACCCAGGACCTGCCCTCTCCCCTCCCCTCCCTTCCCTTACCAAAGGCCTCCACCACTTGGTTGTCCAACCTTTGGTCCCTCCGGAAAGCTCTTGCTACGAGGAAATTACTCGTCATGCATTAAGAGTTCATCGACTGCCTTCCATAGCTATTGTTTCCACCTCAAAAAATCATTTACAGTTTGAAGGCAATCTGGATGGCGTTGTCATCCAACCTTTTCCTTCTTATTATCCATTTACTTCTTTCTTGACGTTAAAATTGATCCTTGATATCTCAGTTTGTTCTCTTATCCCAGTACTACTCTGATAGTGATTTTCTTGTAGCAGGAGCATCTCTGAGTGAGGACTACTTCAACATTATTTTAATTCAATATTATTACTACTACTATTATTTTTTATGTGGAAGGTAGAGCAGCAGATGATGGGATTATGTAGGGTTTGAACCTGCAGGGGCATCTAGGGTTGGGTTCAAACATTTCGATTGCATAGAATAATTGATGGGAGGTAAGGTGGGTGATTGATCCACACCTTACATCCTGATCTACGAAGAACGCCCCTTCGAAGTTCGAACTAAATTTACTGCAGGCTGCAGTGCATTCGATGCTTGAATATATTGAATCTAAAGACAGTAAATTATCCCTAGCATGGGAACAAGAGAGAAGGTGCTGATAGGCCATCACAAACATAAGGGAGGTTGTGATGTATGAGTTGGATTTGAGCTTTACTGATGAGACTCAATTGACCGTTTCTTAGTCATACAGCCCTCAGGAATACAAGGAATATGGATCGTTGGAGGGAGTTGGATATAAGATCTAATGATGTGTACTTATTGCCCAAGGGACCAGGTTCTGCACAACAAAACAAGCCATCTGTGAGCACTCATAGGCAGTAGGCAACTTTGCCTCAAACAAATAGTGGTTATCAACATGGTTGTTGGAGCTAGTGAAGTAAGCATGTATCTTATTGGCTGGGTTGTGAAGGTGCATCTATCACTGGAGTAATGTTTGGAGATTGGCAGAAGCTGTATAGAGCGTCCTGAGGTACAACTCACGAATGGAACAGCACAATCAAGATTTTGCTTGTCTTACTTTATAATATTGTGAATGATTCTAGGTAGTTTATACCATAATGATGTTTTTGGCACACAAGCATATTAAAAAGGCAAGACATGCAGGAGACAATGGAAAAATACTCGTGTTTCTGTCTGATTTATTAGGACATTATCAATTCAAACTCTTTCATATACGAGATATAGTTTAATGCTAATCAATATATTAATTATGAGATACAATTTATGTTTTGAAATAAAAAAAAGTTGATCTAATCAAGGGACATCATATACTAGAAAACATTCTATGTTCCCTATAAAAAGTGAAATCTCCATCTCTATCTGGCTGCAAATCAAAATGCAGGCGTCAAGAAAAGCAAACTATATTAATGTCACCAACCAGGAACATTTGTTAGAGCATCATTAGTAGTTGGGACTCTCCAATGCAATTTCGAGCCCAAAATTTCAAAAAAAAAAGGTAAATGTAGAATGGGTTGGGTTTGTATGAAAATAGTAGGAAATGATAAAGTGAGCTCCGGTCCCAAAAATTGTGTGGTCAAAAATTAATGTAGGAAAAAAATAATATAAAGTTTAGAATCTAGAAAGTTGGGCTCCAAATTGGAACTTACTATTCTACCAAACGAGTTTCTACAATCTAGAATCTAGAAATTGGGAGGCCCAACCCTTAGCACCCATGGATGGGTTGGGACCGAAATTGTAGAAATTGGGACTAGGGATGAGACTTATTATTCTACAAAATGAGCTCCTACATTCTAAATCTAGAATCTAGAAAATGGGATGGGCCTTACTAATGATGCTCTTATACTGGATCTCCATCTTTATTATTCATCTATCATTTACTCTATTAGAGATGAAACCTTACCATCTTCCTCCTTCATTTGGACTCTTTTGGGTGCATATTTTGGCTGTTCACAAACTGCATCACCAACTTGGTAGATGGTACCTCCTACTCATAATCTGATAATAGGTTTCATGAGGACGCCCTCTTTTTTCGATCATATTTAGATGGGAAATAGGCACCAAGAGAGGGGAAGAAATGCCGAGATTAAGTTACTACAGTTTCTTCCACTTTAATAGCTCATGTTGGTTTTTAGTACTGGCATTGCACGGATGGATATGGTTTAAGTTACAGTTATGTTCATGTTAAACATCAATCTTATATGATTCTTACTACAACCTCGTGAATGATTTCCTTTCAATTAGTTGTAAATATTTTCCAATATGTTTATGTAAGGTGAGCAGTGCTTATCTGATGGCACTTGTAAACAAGAATTTTACTAGCCTGGTATTTTATGAAATGTTTTCTTTGCTACTAATTCGTGTCTAATACTATTTCCTCAATTGTAGCAATCTTTTCCATACCCTTGTTCACCCATTGCATATAAATCAATTGACTCATTTCTTTCTCTCGAAGGTTTCACATATAGTGCCCTCTTATCTTGGCTGCCTTCATATGTTGTATCTCCATCATTTAAACATCAGGTTCTTTGTGTTTTTTATGAGATGATAGCTGTAAGTCATGGTGGTTGAAATTTCTTCACAGCTTTTATTTTTTGAGGAGAGGATATAACTTTTCTTTTTCTTAATTTGAAATTTAACTCGGTGGGCTTCTGTTCATCATCATCATCATCCAAGATTTCCCCCCAGATAATGCTGTCAGCTATGTATTCCAATCTAGGCTGAACAGGCACCTTGGAGTCACAGACCAATGTTTTGTTGGTTAGCTTATCACCACTGTCTAGTTTTAGACATTTAGTTGAACAGGCACCTTGGAGTCATAGACCAATGTTTTGTTGATTAGTGTAGAGATTTTAAGTGATTATTATTGGAATAGAGACTACATATATATAGGAGAGGCTAGCCTCCTCTCCTATCATTCTAGGCAATGTGGGACTAAAGCCCAATAATACTTAACACATATATCAACACTCCCCCTCAAGATGGACGAAAGATATTCACTAAACCCATCTTGTCACATTCTCTCATCATGCTGATAGAACTAAGTCCCTTTGTCAGTCCGTCTGCTACCTGATCTTTGGTTGGAACGTAACCCAGCTCTAGTACTCCTTTCTCCAGCTTTTCTTTGATGAAGAATCTGTCAATCTCGATATGCTTGGTCCTGTCATGCTGCACTGGATTGTTGGCAATACTAATAGCTGACTGGTTGTCACACCATAGCTTCATCTTGGCTCCCTGGTCCAGCTTTAGCTCCGTCAGCATATTCTTCAACCACAATAGTTATGTGACTCTCATGGCCATAGCTCTATATTCTGCTTCAGCTGTTGATCTGGCCACCACTGACTGCTTCTTACTCCTCCACGAGATCAAGTTGTCTCCTACAAATATGCAGTAGTCCGATGTGGATCTCCTGTCATCACCACAGCTAGCCTAGTCAGAATCACAATAGTCCTCGATGCTTACATGGTTACTTCTTCTGAAGATCAGTCCCTTCCCGGGGGCTCCCTTCAAGTACCTCAGAATCTGGTATACTGCGTCCATATGATCCTTCCGGGGGTCATGCATGTAGCGGCTCACTACACTGACCGCAAAGCTGATATCAGGTCGAGTGTGGCTCAAGTAGATCAACTTGCCCACCAATCTCTGATATCTATCCCGGTCAACTGGTTCTCCAGCTTCAGCATCCAGTTTGAACTTCTTGTCTATTGGTGTCGTAGCTGGTTTGCATCCCACCATCCCCGTTTTCGTAAGCAGATCCAGTGCGTACTTCCTTTGAGAAAGAACGATTCCCTCATTATCTCGAGCAATCTCAATCCCAAGGAAGTATCGAAGAGGGCCAAAATCCTTCACCTCGAACTCCTTGTCAAGCTTTCCTTTGAGTTGGGCGATCTCCTGCTCATCATCGTCCGTGATAATCATATCATCTACATATACCGCAAGCATGGTGATGTGGCCTCCACTTCGTCTGAAGAAGACAGTGTGATCAACATTGATCTGCTGATATCCCATCCCTATCATTGCTCTCCTGAACCTGTCAAACTATGCTCGAGGAGACTGCTGCAGTCCATAGAGGGACTTCTTCAGTCTGCAGACCTTGCCTTCTGTCTGTTTGGTGCCGAATCCTGGTGGTATCTCCATGTACACCTCCTCCACTAGATTTCCATGAAGAAATACATTCTTCACATCCAGTTGGTGTAGCTTCCACCCTCCATTGGCTGCCAGGGAGATCAAGGCCCTGACAGTGCTCATCTTTGCCACTGGTGCAAAGGTCTCGTCATAGTCGATGTCGTACGTCTGACTGTATCCTTTTGCCACCTGTCGAGCTTTATAGTGTTCAACCTGTCCATCTGGGTTCTGTTTCACAGTAAAAATCCATTTGTATCCGACTGCTCTTTTCTCTTCTGGCAGTCTCACCAGCTCCCAAGTGTGGTTCTTCTCAAGAGCTCCCAACTCCTCATGCATTGCCGCTTTCCATTTTGGATCGTTCTTGGCAACTTGTCAATTGTTAGGTACAGTAATACTATCCAAAGATGCTATAAATGCTCCATGAGAAGAAGAGATATGATCATAAGAAACAAACTTAGCAAGTCCCAACCATATCTGTCCGGAGGATTTTCCACATTACTACGAGTAGTCCTTCGTGTAGGTAGTGGTATAGGAGAAGTAGGAGGAATGATATCACCTGAGGAGGGTGGTGGTGTAGATGAGGAGGATGGTGGTGTCTCAGGAATTGTGACAAACGCATGCAAGGGACTTAGCACTGGCACTGTAGGTACTGGACCTGCAGTTTGCTTCTCTCTCCTGTTGTAGGTAAGTAACTTCCCTTGAGCCGTAGGCATGATATTTCTTATCTCCTCCCCCTGTTCTGCTTCACCTTCATGTTTCTCCTCAACCGTGCCTCTATGCCATACTTCTAGATCGGTTACCACCAAGTTCTCCATCTCCCCCTCTCGCCTTATACTGGTAGTATTAGGCGTGTTGTGCGAAGTGCCCTCCTGAGTCGCTGAGTAATATGGCTCATGCTCTCGGAAGTGGACATCCATACTAACGAACTTCTTCTTCTCTACTGGACTCCAGCATACATATCCCTTCTGAGTCGCTGAGTAGCCCACGAAGATGCAATCGACTGCTCTGGAGTCAAGTTTTCCAACTGATGGTCTGTTGTCTTTCACAAAGCACACACACCCGAATACCTTTAGTGGGAGTATCCCACTATTATTGCCTTGTAATACTTCGCATGGGGACTTCCATTCCAGGACTTTTGAAGGCATCCTATTGATAAGTTGAGCTGCTGTCAATACTGTATGTCCCCATAGATTTTGTGGGACATTCATGTCGATCATCATACTTCTTGCGGTCTCTAGAAGGTGTCGGTTCTTCCTTTCTGCTACTCCATTTTGTGCTGGAATGTACGCACAGCTGGTCTGGTGCTGTATTCTATGTGCTGACAGGTACTCTGCAAGTGTCCTGTTGGTGTACTCCGTTCCATTATCAAACCTCAGTATCTTCACTACTGCATTGTACTGAGTCTGGACATGTTTATGGAAGTCCCGAAAGCAAACAAATACTTCACTCTTATTTTTCATTAAATACAGCCAAGAGACACGAGATGCACAATCAATAAAGGAGACAGTACTTATATCCATTCATAGTGTTAGTAGCACATGGACTCCAAACATCAGAATGTACTACCTCAAAAACAAAAGAACTCTTATGACCAGTACCAACATATGAGCTTCTAGTAAGCTTTCCTAACTCACATGCATCACATACTAATTTCTGTTTATTTGATTTTGTATACATCTCTGGATACAACTTACTTAGAGTATCAAAAGAAGAATGTCCCATCCTCCTATGATGAACTATCAAAGTATCTTCAGTCCTCTGCTGCAGCTCTTCCATTCCAGCCTTCTCTGCCATAGATATCAATGCTGAGTCCAGTCCTTCCCGATCTAGGTGCCACAATCCCTCATGCCAGGTGCTAGTCCCAAGTCTTCGTCCCGTCCCTTTCTCCTGGAAGATCACCTTAGGAATATCAAAAGAAACAGTGCATTTTAGTTGGAGAATTATAGAACTAATAGACAAGAGACTGACTGGAAAGGATGGAGCATGTAACACATTGGATAATCTTACTGAACCTGTACAATTAACAATATTCTTACCGATCACTGGTTGGAAAGTGCCATCTGCAGTCTGAATGGTGTCTGCTGGTGCTAGGTGAGTGTATGAAGAAAACTCACTAGCGTTTCCGGTTACATGCCGAGATTCTCCTGAGTCGATAATCCAGTCTGACGTTTTATGGGAAGACATAGATGCAAGAGCGAGCGACTCGTCAGTACCTTCTGATGGGTGAGCATACATAGCGGCGTTGCCTCCGAAGAATGGGGTGGATGTCTCTGCTCCGCTCCTCTTGTCTCCTTCGGTCGACGCTCTCTGCTTTCTCTCTAGCAGGTCCAACAATGCCTGATCCTTCTCAGTAAAGGTGCCACCAGCTCCTCCATTCCCTTCTGCCGCCAGCAAGTTTGCCTGATAGCCTCCTCGACCGCCTCGTCGGCCTCCTCGACCACGTCCACGTCCAATATATCCTCGTCCTCGTCCACCACCTGAGTCTCCCTCCTTGGGTGGTTTGGTACAAGCATATCGATGATGGCCCATCTCCCCGCAGTTGTAGCACTGCCGATTGTGTTGCCAGAGCTCTCCCTTGGTTCCTGTGTCGCCCGAGCTAGCAGCTGCTAGTGCTGACTTTGCTTCGGGGGGACTACTTGTCCCTGTCTGTAATCTGATCCGCGTCTCCTCCTGGATCATGGCTGAGATAGCCTCCTCGAGACTAGGGATCTCTGGTTGGGCGAGGAGTAAGGCTGTCCTCTGTGCAAATGCTGCAGTCAGCCCTTTGAGGAATTTTATCGTCCTCTCCTGCAGACACATGTCTCTCCTTGCACTTCGGGTCCCCGCAGCTTGTCCATTTCGAGGAGTGATCATAATCCAGCCAGAGACGCTCCAACTCCGTAGCGTACTCCTGCACCGTCTTCTTCCCTTGTACGGTGTCATCGATCTCCCCTTTTATCTGGAAGATCCGTAGGTTGTTTCCCACGCCATCATAGGTTCTCCTCAACTTCTCCCATACATCTTTCACCATCTCATTGCCATCTGCTGTGGAAGCAATAGACTGGACTAAGGAATTGAGAAGCCAGATGTAAATCACCATATGAGTGGATTTTCACTCATCGCGTCCTGTCGAGCCCTCTTCCGGCTCTGTCTTCTCGCCCGTCAAGAATCCCTCCAGGTTCTTTCCTGTAAGGGTTCTTCTCACCCGCCGTGACCAACTCAGATAGGTGGTTGGTCCATCCAACTTCAGATCGATGGAGAGTAGTTCCAACTTTGGCGGCGCTCGTGTCGTGTTATCACCAGCCGACACCTTTATCAACTTCATCAACGTCGCCACATCGTCAGCATCCAGCTTCTTGAGGATCGGCTCCATCGATGCTTCTTTTCGGTTACGTCACACTTGCTCCACGACTCACGCTTGTCTTCGTCCTCTCCTAAATTCGAATATGTCTGATTTCATCGGATCTAGGCATCATCGGCATCTCCTTGAAAATCTCATATGAGATAAATCTTCAAGAACGATGTTAGGCTTCCCTACACCGTAGGTGCCACAGATGAGATAAATCTCAAGTTTAGGCTTACCTACACCGTAGGAGCCCTAAAAGTGGTGTGCACGGAGGCACCCACGGCAGCAGCATCGGCAGTAGCAGTCGCAGCAGCGGCACAGTGGCAGCGGCTCAGCGGCGGCTGCAGCGGCTGCGGGAGCGGCGCAGCAGTCGCAGCGGTACAGTCGCAACGGCTGCAGCGGCAACGGGAGCAGCGACGCAGTAGCTGCAACGGCAACGGCAACGTGGGTGGGGGGGGGGGGGGGGGAAAGGGAGGGCGAGGTTAGGGGTAGGGTTTGTGTGGAAAGGGTGGCTCTGACGGTATTCTAAGCAAGTTTAGGCTCTGATACCATGTAGAGATTTTAAGTGATTATTATTGGAATAGAGACTACATATATATAGGAGAGGCTAGCCTCCTCTCCTATCATTCTAGGCAATGTGGGACTAAAGCTCAATAATACTTAACACATATATCAACAATTAGCTTATCACCACCATCTAGTTTTAGTTTTGGGGGTGCTTGCAGTTTACTTGAAACAAAAACATCTTCTGATTAATGCTGACTTGTAAGCCTTCTGCTCTGCAGATCAGGGTCCTGAATTTGTTCTCATCAACAAGGAGCCAGAACCTGATCCAGAAGACCCATCAAACCTTATATATACAGAAGACCCTCTTATTGTTCACACTCCAACTGGAAGACTGATCAATTATGTAGAGGATGAGGAGCATGGTGTTCGCCTATTCTGGCAGCCACATCTGGAAGAAGGAGAGGATGTTGACCCTGAGAAAGCTGAGTTTTTACCTCTTGGATTTGATGAGTTTTATGGGCGAACTGCACCAGGTGAAAAGAAGGAAAGCAAATTCAAGGCTTTAATAACAGCAATGGAGAATGCGTTGAAGCCATTGTTTGAGAGGCTGGATAATTGGGTTGAGGAGAAGAGGAAAGCTAGTGAATTGAAAAGGAAGCTTATAGATGCAGAACTTGAGCTTATTGAGGCTGAGATATGTCTGGAAGAGGCATTGGAGGACAGGGAAAATGAGCTCAAGATGGAGCAAAAAGAGGAAGAGAAAAGAACTGCTGCAGTGAAGGACAACGATCAGGTGTCTGGGGAAGCTGCCGAGTATGATGCAGATTCAGAGGATGAAGATGATGACGGGGCACCAACTAGCTTTGGCACGGTCCAGCAAGCGGAAACAGATAAGAGTGAAAATAAATCTGCAAAGTCTCCCTTTTCTTCTTTAACGTTGTCAGTAGCCTCTCCTGGTTTGATATCATTGGTGAGTTATCTTATGCTTTTTAATTGCAATGTAATGTTTTGTCTGGCTACTAATTCTTGTCTACTGCTAATACCCTCAGTAGCCTCTCCTGGTTTTTTCTTTGCCATCTATTATCTTTATAATCATGGTGTGATCATATTTTTTTAAGTATTGGCTGGCTACTAGGGTATTAGCAGCATTTTGGGCCAATTCTGAGTGTTGCACTATTTGCTTTTAAGGTATAAATGGGCATGACACTATTTAAACCTTCTTTAAGGTGCTACTGGTTCCTGTCCAGGAAAGAAAGTATAACAATTAGTTTTTTTTATCATCTTTGTCCTTGGTTTCCTATAGTAAGTCTCTGCTTGTCAGTATCATGTGCTTGCCATCTGCATGATCTATCATGCATATTCTTATCATAAATAATCTTATTAAATTTGACCTGATTGATTGTGTTTCTATTGGGATCACAGGTACCGTCTAAGCTGCAAAACTCCTTTCTGTCATGGGAGAAAGCAAGGTATCGGCCTTTTATTCCTGATGTTACTTCCAACCAAAATGAGATATTAATGGGAGATCAGATGAAATCACACCTGGTGACCTTCCGTAGCTCATCGAGGGGAAGAGCTAATTTGAAAGTCGTACAACGAATCCAGATTCCCAGGAGAAACTATGGCTCTAAACTTAGGCCTTTATCTCGGATTCTTTCATCTGAACAAACACGCAGGAATTCAGAAATAGATCATGGATCAAATGGTGCTCCTCATAGCCTGTCCATATTATCCCTGCATGTCCCAGTTGATATTTGTACTCTATCTTAAGAGAGTGTCAGTTTTTCTTTGCTCATGGATCTTGATTCATTTTCCATTAAAATCAAACTGGTGTGGAAGAGATTTCTCATGAAGAGGTGAGAATGTGGTTGTGCCTCAAAAGTAAAAATGCTGTCAGTTGAACAATTTTAAGACCCCAAAAACCTTTTGGTTGGCTGTTGTGGATGGGAAATTTTCGCCCAAAAATTGGGGTGGCAAAAACTGTTATACTGGGTGCATCATACAAGAGGCATGCTGATTGATTAATCTTGCGAATTGAATTGATATAGTGAATTTTGTTTGAATGCTGACCTTACTCTAACCGCCTTGGCTATGCCACTCTTGGTGGAGCAAGGGATTCTTGGATGTACTCGTGGTAAAGCATAGCTGCATGATCTTGATGCATACACCAAATTTCTGTTCACGCTCCGGCAGCCTAAGTTGGTCGAGCGTGGTGGGCAGATGACAGGCGTAGGTCAGCAGGATTGCTGTCTGCGGCCTGACACTCGCTCACCATCTTCTGCTTGTTCTCCAGGCTACAGATCAAAAATTATAAATTACATAGAAGCGCAAAAAGGGTGAGAAATACAAACATGTAAAAGGCAAGTGTGAAAAGTGAAGGTGCCAGGAGGGGGAAGGGGACGAGGTTGGGAAAGTAGTCAGCGGCGAGGCGGGATGTTGTCGGGAATGACTTGACGACCGACACAATCAAGCTCAACTTGTAGGTGCTGGAGTCGTCAATGACCACTATGCATATGTTGGAACAGTCCTCACTTGTGACACAACTTCTTAGTAGTTGGGGAAGGAAGAGAGAAGAAAAAATAGGGAACGTTTATAAATTATTTCTGGAATCGCTCCCACTGGGATTTGAACTCCTGACCGCTCGGGCCGCATGCATCTCTCTTAACCACTAGGCTAGAGGTATATGGAGAGAACGAAACTAACGCATCTCTGAGGACCTAGCAACCAGTATAATTATTGTACAAAGAAAAATACAAACTGATATAGATATCCTAGATTCAAGATGAATCTATTTTGTGTCTTGGTTGGGATAATAATTCTGTAATGGCAGCTTTTGTTTTCCAATAAAATTATATATAGAGGTGAGGTGACACCCGATCTAGAGCATTGGCAGTAGCTATCCCCCCTATTGCACATAAGGTGTATGAGGAAATGCCTAGGAAAAGCTCGAGCGAAATTTTTTAAGGGTAATCCGATGTCGTGGACAGCTCTTTGCAAATCGGATGTCCCTAGTACTGAGCTAGAGCTCCAATATGTTGAACCGACTATCGTAGGTTGGAGGAGAACGGGGTGCAAATATTACCGATGATGATCTTATAGAGATCGGATAGTATTGGACGAACACGTTGATCCTTAACGTCATGGACACACAACCTTTCTATGGTCACCTGCGAGCTTTTGCTTTATGCGAATGGCGCCCCAAAGGTAACATTGAGTTCTTCTTCCGAGAGAATGGGTTCTACTTCGTTCGATTTTTACTGCTTGAGGATCTGGTTAGAAACCTTGAAGGGGGTTCATAGATGTTCGATGGTAGACTGGTAGTGCTCAAGCGTTGGTCTCCGACGTCTTCCTTTGATAAAGACAGATTCTCTTCGGTCCCGGTCTGGATACGCTTTTCTTGGCTATCCCCCCACCTGTGGATTACGACATGATAATGACAATGGCTAGTATTATTGGCTCTCCCATTCCAACGTATCTCCCATTGCTAAGAGGACTCGGTTGGCTTATGCCCGCGTCTTTGTAGAGATCGAGGCATTCGACCAACTTTCGAAGGATATTATTCTTCGCTTACCTAGCGACTTATGATAGATCAAGCAGTGGAGTATGGATGGGTGCCCCCGGCTTGTACGGCGTGCAATAGCTTTGAGCATACGGTAAGCCTATGCTCTTATGAAGGTGCTCCAGGGTTGGAGTCAAAGGACACTGTCACGTCCCAGAACCAGAATACTGAAAAGAGAGGACAAACAAAGCTAGAGTTACAAGTAGTTCAGTCATAAGTTAATTAAATGAATAAAAAACTCAAATCTAAGTTAACAAAAACATGCCCATATATGGGTTCACTCGGTTGGCAAGACGTACTTGCCGACGTCAAGTCCTAAGACTAACACAAATACTTATACCAAGGTCCCCCACGGCCAAGGCCAAGCTCGACTGCTCTCGACTGAGGAAGAAGTGAAGAAGGGGAAAGAAAGGAAAAGAAAAGAAGAAACGAAGGAAAGAGAAAAGATTTGCTTATATAGACAAGGGATTGATATGTGGCCATTGGATCATGATCCAAGCCCCTCACCGGGTCAATCTATACCACTCACCAAGTAAATCAAGGTACCAACAGTCCAAAGCTTGTAACCAAAGGAAAATTTACAAAAGAACCTAAACAATATTTGTCACCCTCGAAATCCGTGTTACGTATTTTCGTATACATGTACATATTTTTGGTCCGTATTTTTATTAGTCATGGTTAGCTAGTCATGATTTTATTTTTAGCATGTTGCATTGGCATGGTTATTTTGGCATTTCATTGGTTCTGGCTTAGCTTGGTTCGGTTTAGCTTGGTTTGGTTTGCTTTTGGGTTCATCATGAACCAAAAGAAAATTCCTACCTACTACCACCACCATCATTTAAAACCCAACCCCCTTTCTCTCTCATCCTTACTCTTCATTTATTTCTTCATCTTCTTCCTCTTAACTTCTCCATCTACCAAGAGAAGCTTAGGCAAGTGCAACTTGCTTCATGGAGAAACTCCATTATTGTTGTTCTATTGTCTTCCTCGCGAGATTCTAAGATACTTTAGAACTTGGCATTTTTCATTTTGATGGATATTTTCTTGTAGATCTAAGTTTATATCATTTTCAATTTTCTTGGGTTTTGATCTATTAAACTTCATTATTTTCATGTTTTGATTGTTCCATGTTGTAGAGAATTCGATTTTACCCAAAATAGACCTTTGAAAAGTTAGATTTTGACTTGTTTTGAGGAAGTTATGGCCAAAATAATATTTGGACATTTTCTATGTCATCTGTCCTGGTTTTGGCAGGGACGATGAATAGTGCCGCAGCCGCATGGATGAATAGTGTCACATAAATAGTGCCGCAGCCGCATGGATGAATAGTACCGCATGAATAGTGTTGCAGCCGCATGGATGAATAGTGCCGCATGAATAGTGCCGCAGAATGCTGCATAGGGCCTATTTTGACTGTTTTTGGCTGTTTTAAGTCCTTTTTGGCTGAATTGTGGCCCAAATTTCTCCCAACTTCCAACATGAAAGTTGTATATCTTTTTCTTGGCTTCAAGAATATGTTATTAACTTTTTGATACAAGTTTCTCTCATTCATGATAATGTAAGGATAGAACATGATAGTGGCCCGTCGTGGCGCACTCTTGACAAGTAAACATGACATGTAATCTGGAACGTCGTTGCGATGGCTATTTCGACATGCTAGTAATCCTCCTCTTGATACTGTGGATTGTGCTTGTACAAATAAACCAGTCTTGTTTTGCATCATGTCTAGGACAGGGACCCCTGAATACCACGGTCAGGGGTACCTACTGAATTCAACTAAGGCTAATAACTAGAATAATCCAGTAGCCATGAAGAGATTTCTCAGCTACAGGAAATTTTGTTATCTGGGCGCTCAAGTGGACTTGTAGCTTACGGACGAGTAGGGCACATTTCCAGCACACAGTCACGTGTTACATTCTTCATAAACGGACATTCGACCTGGATAACCGGATGGTCTGCAGGGCTTGTGGCTGTTGGGATAATCTCATTGTATCTTGCTAGTAACTAGGCTTGTGATAACCCTAGTTAGTTAAAAGTATCAAGCCGTACTCTTGATTGGCCGTGATTGATTGGATGGAGTTTATTCCAGCTTAGTCTTATCTTGATTCTGTACAAGATTGTGACATGACATGATTATTGATGCTTGTCTTAACAATAACGATCGGGGGTCCAGTTCTGTTCAAGCGAAGGGTTACAACCCCGGTCCTTGTTTGGTTTAAGGGTTGTAACCTGGCTCCCGGAGCAGTTCCGTGTCCTCTCTTCGTTTATTGTCTTATTTCAACCCCATGTCATGTTCGTCATGTTTTACCTTATCTTAATACCATGATTATTTATACTGGCCTTAGCAATAAAGATCAGGGGTCCAGTTCTGTTCAGGCGAAGGGTTACAACCCCGGTCCTTATTTGGTTTAAGGGTTGTAACCTGGCTCCTGGAGCAGTTCTGTGTCCTCTTCTCGTTTATTGTCTTCACTGTACCAATAGTATTTGAGACGAATTTCTATTCAGGTGAAGGGCTGCAACCCCGGTCCTTGTTTGGTTAAAGGGTTGTGACCTGGCTACTTGAATGGTTTCTTCGTACTCAGTTTACTATTGTTATCTCTATTATTATCAGATCTTTATTTATTATTTATCTTTAATATTCTATTGTGATATGCTGGTTTTAGTTCCTAAGTGAAGTCTCCTTTATGGTACTTGCTCTTTCTGGGGTCTGACCCAGTTGGTTTTGTGTGGCCAGATATCGGAGCAGCACCAGAGGATCCACCTGTCTTCCAGCCAGATGGTGACCACCAGGTGTAACCCTGGCAACGAGTGGATTTTTTTTTCCTTCCACTTTATTGTAAAGATTATTCTTTTGAGGCGTTTAGCCGGCGAGCACGTGTTAGCTCGTATTGCATCTTTATTTACTGTCTGCCTATGGGCTGTAACATGATTGACAGATCCTAGGGTTGATCATGTATGACTGAACTCTTGCTAGTCTTGACATTTGTACGACTAGCTTCATGATCATCCAATATGTAATGTATGGGATGCCTTGCTATTATATATTTGGTGCTCTGACATCTTGTAACTATTATTGCTTGCTTGAGATTGAGACAATAGACTTGTTCATGACCATAGGAGACTGTTGGCTTGTAGTTAAACCCTCATGTATTTAGACAGCCGTGATCGTATAGCGAGGTGGGTTACACTTCAATATACGTAGCTGGCTATGTACGTCCCCGTTCTCCAGTATTCTGGTTCTGGGGCGTTACATGGTTTTAGTGGTGGCCCATGCAGGTCTTGTAAATCATGATCATATGTGAGGGTTTATCGAATAGATGTCTCAATCAGTACTCGCCCTTGATCTATGCTCGTATCTTCTGAATCCCTTTAATCTTGACCTGATCACATGCTTGTATCGTTGATCTGTCCTGGTCCTTCCTTATTGTTCCCTATGTCGTCTTCTTCAGCGCATTGTTCCTGGATCTGCCGATCAGCAATGCGGAGCACCTCCTGCAGACCAGCAACAACCTGGAGATCAAGCCCTGCAATCAGGAGTAGCCTCCAGACACTACTAAAATCTGCTAGAATAGCGACGTATATTAGCGACGGCAGAAAAAGCAGTCGCTGATAATTGCCTATAGCGACTCCTAGTGTTACACGTCGCTGACCGTCGCTGAGTAGCGACGTTCAGCGATGAAGTGTTTATTACGTCGCTTCCTGGCGACATTTTGCGACGTACATACTTTTTACGTCGCTGTATTGCGACGTTTTACGACGTATATTTTATACGTCGCTGACTTATTTTATATAGGGCAACTGGCCCGATCGAAATCACAAATTTTCACCCAAATTTCTTTCTTCTCGCTCGATCCCCCTCTCCCCTCTCCCCCCGGCGAACCCTCCCCTCCGGCGACCCCTCCCTCCAGCGACACCCTCCCCTTCTCCTCCCGGCGACCCCGCTCGGCCGCTGACCCCTCCCTCCGGCGACAGCCTCCCTCCTCCGACGAAGTCTCCTTCCTCGCCGCCTTCCTCCTCCGACGAAGCCACCCTCCTCGCCGCCTCCATCCTCCGACGAAGCCACCCTCCTCAGGTAAACCCTAGCCCTAGCTATCTAGACACAGACACGAAAACCCTAACCCTAGCTAGAGTGGTCTTGCTGTCGAGGGGGGAGGGAGGGGTGGGGGTTAGTGCAGGGGGGTGGGGGGGTCTTACTATCGAGGGGTGGAGGGAGGGGTGGGGGTACCCGGGAGTGGAGGGTCTTGCTGTCGATGGGGGCAGGGTTGGGGTAGGTGCAGGGGTAGGGGGAGGGGGGGCAGGGAAGGGGGGGAGGGGTAGGTGGGTGCAGGGATAGGGGGAGGGGGGCAGGGGACAGGACCCTAACCCTATTTCGGACACGACTTTGTGACACAGGACACAGGACACAGGACACACACACAATACATACATATATACCTATATATATAAATACACATATCTACATATATACATATATATATATATATATACTCACACACTTACATACACACACAAATACATATATAAATATATATGTATACAATGTATATACACACAAATACACACATATATATATATATATATATACAATCAAAAATCCATTTGAAATTCATTTTAAGAATCTGAAATGTTGACGATATATACCGTTAGGGCTGCAAACGAGCTAAGCCGAGCCAAGCTCTTGTAAGCTTGAGCTTGGCTTGACTAGAATTAATCGAGCTCGAGCCCGAGCTCGAGCTTGGTAAGTTTTTTATTTTAGAGCTTGAGCTTGGCTCGAGCTTGTTTATATTAAGCACTACCAAAATACATGGATTTACCGACGGCCTTATCCGTCGGTAGTCCGTCGCCAAAAATAAATACCGACGGATTACCGACGGATATTTTGGTAAAACAGCCGTCGGGAATAACCTCGTCGCTAAAACATATCCGTCGCTACTCCGTCGCTCAGCGACGACTTAGCGACGGAATACCGTCGGCGCATTTAAATATATATAGCGACGGATTACCGACTAGCTTTCGTCAAAACATGTATCAGGATATAGGGTTAGCGACGGAAAACTCCGTCGCTAAAGAGTCGGCAAAACCGTATCAGTGATTTTCTGATACGCAATATCCGTCGCTAATCCGTCGTAAATTTGTCGGTAAAAGCATATCAGAGATTTTCCCATACGGCAGGTCGTCGTTATGCCGTCGCTAATCCGCCGAGGTGTACGACGGATTAGCATCGTATTAGCGACAAAACATCCGTCGCTAACTGCAAAATTTATGGACATCAAACAGAACCAGGTCGACGGACATTCCGTCGCTAAACCGTCGCTCAATGTAAAATTCTCCAGGTAGCGACGGATATTACGTCGCCAATCCGTCGATACATTAAATTCCTACAGTTAGCGACGGATAGTCTGTCGGGACTTTATCGCCAGTCCGCCGTAAGTTAGTCGCCAATCCGTCGCGAAAGCTAAAATTTATGGACATCAAACAGCACCAGGTCGACGGATCGTCCGTCGCCAATCCGTCGCTTTATTGAAATGCTCCAGGTAGCGACGGTTTTTACGTCGCCACTCCGTCGCTAACCTCAGTTTCTCCAGTTAGCGACGGACTATCCGTCGCTGAGTGGTCGCCAGCCCGTCGCTAACTTCTAATTTTTGAAAAAAAATACTGCAAACAGACTCTTTCCTGTTTATACAACACATCCAACACAATATCAAACATGCAAAATATCCATATACAACACCATATATCCATATCCAACACGAATATCCAACGTATCCAATATTCAACACCATATATCCATATGCAAAATATCCATATCCGACACCAATATCCAACGTATCCAATATCCAACAAAATATTACCAACACAATATATCCAATATCCAACATTAAATTATCCAAACATAAAAAAAATATCCGAACATACAATGTATCCAAATGTCTACAAAACCAACAACATAAACAAAATCAAACCCCGTCCGTCGGATCGTCTCGTGCTCGTGCCGCCGCATCCGCTTTGCGTATGTACTCCTCCACCGTGTGTGCCGGCACTTGGGACAAGACATGGTCTGGAAGCGCGCGTAGCTGCTCTGGCGACAACATGTCAAGGAGCGTCAAGATGGTGTTATCCGATACGATGCGGGCGTCCGCAGAGCGGTTAAACGAAAGCCGTCCGGGGGAAGAAGGACCAGGTCGATCCGAAGCACCGGCAGCAGCAGTAGACGGACCGGGAGCACCACCAGATGAACCGGGAGCACCAGCAGACGGACCGGGAGCAGACGGACCGGGAGCAGACGGATAGCGCCCTAACACTATCGCCCGCATATCTGACACCGCGGAGGTCAGAGTCGCAAGCTGCGCCCTCATATCGTCAACCGGGGGCGCTGGGGGAGGCGGAGGTGGTGGATATCTCGGGGACGGCTGCAACGAGGGCGCCATGAAACCTAAGCCGTAGACGCGCCCTTTTCCAACGCCGCCGACGGATTCTACGAACACGTCGTCGTAGCGAGCGGCCATAGAAGAGTGCGTCTGGGTGGGCGTCGTTTCACCGACATTCTCGGAAGGGGGCTCGATCTCAAGCCGACTAAGTGCCTCACGATACGCAGCCTATCCAATGAATGTGTTTATACTATAAGTTTTCCTAAGTTATAATCTAAATCCTATGTTTCCCTAAGTTATAGTCTGAATCCTAAGTTTATCTAATTAACTTAACAATAATTATATTTCTAACATAAATCTCATAAACGTAAGTACTTACATCAGTCTCCTCGGCCCTCGCGTCGACGAAGCTCCCGTCCTTCCGCCTCTTGTGCGTATGCACGAATACATCGTGAGCGGTGACCGTCTCCGCCTCTTTCCCCTGCTTCACCGCCCGTTGGGCCTGCATACGTAGAATTTAATTAACTTCGTATATTAACAGTACGAAATTAAATAATAGAATGAATTTGAATTTGCGCTATCTCACCAAATCTGCACGCGTCGATGCGTGGGGCCTTGATCCCCCCGTATGCAGACCCGCGGCCTGTCGATTAGCCTTAGCTTTCTCCGATTTCAGCTTGAACTGCGGAGTATCCATCTTCTCCAACATCTTCTCATAGTACTCCGCCCGGATCCAGTCCTTCCTCGTATGCGCCGTACGAAGGTTGTACACCGCATCCCGTATCTTCTTCCCGGCGGCGGCTTTGTAGGTCCTGCGGATCGCCTCCTCGCGATGGGGGGGCCACCAGAACGTCCTCTGACATACAAATTCAAAAATCACGTAATAAAAAATTTAATGATTTAAAGAATAATTAATAATTCACCGACGAATTTATACCCTCATCTCGTCGAGCCAGACGTACTTCATGTCCTGAGGCACCTCAGAAAAATTGAGGTAGGGGCCATGGTAGTTATCCCGGATAATGCGCCCTAGAATCCGGGCAGCATCCCACGGGAAAAACCTATAAAGAAGCAACGACTGGATTATTAACTTGAATAAATGAAACAAATTTAATAAATTAACTTAAATTTACTTACGATTCACCAGCGGGCCATAGCTCTCGTCGGAACTCGCCCACCAGCCTCTCTGGTGGCGTCGGGGGATCCGCGGGTCCGCGCATGTACTCCCCGGTAACATGATGAAACTGAATCCCGGGGTACTCCGAGGCCCACCCTGCAGTAACTGCTGGGCCCCCTGCTGCATCTGCTGCTGCATCCGCTGGTACATCCGGTGGAGGAACGGATCCGCTAGCGGATGGAGTCACAGGCCTCGACGACGATGTCGGTGGCACCGAGGAAGAATGACGGCGGGAAGAGCCTGTGTCCGGGCTCTCCAAGTCGGGATCGGAGGTCACATCCGGGAAATGCGGCTGGCGACCACGACCGCTACCACCACGCCCACGCCCACGCCCACGACCACCACCACCACCGCCGCCGCCGCCGCCACCGCCACGACCACGGCCAGCACCACCAGTACGGGTGCTCGCAACCATGCCCTGTAAATAGAACACATAAACAAAATACCGACAACATAGATTTATAAATGAATATAAAACTAAACATATCCATACCAGCAGCAGGGCGATGAGTGCCGCCCAGACGAGTAGGCCTAGGAGTGCCATCTGCAAAAAGAAACTCATACAATAATACGCAAATATCCCAAACTGAAATAAATATTACAATCAGAAGTGAAGTACGAATAAAAGCTAGATACACAAAATCTGATAAAATCACGCACCAATACAACAAAGTACAATTCTTGTAACTTTTGATGAAAGGGCATCTTGTGTTCCACTAGACTTGTAATTGTAAATCCAAATGTAATAGGGTAATTTAGGATTCGAGACTAGATATTGGGTGCTTCAAGATACAACTGAAATATAGCGATATTTAATCATCGTCATCGTCCTCTTCCTCGGCCTCGGCCTCATCATCATCATCATCCTCATCCTTATCGTCGAATTCATCTGTATCCTCATCCTCATAAAGTTCTTCTTCTTCTTCTTCTTCAGTCTCAATACTTGGGACAAGACGCCTCTTTCTCCCCTGGTTGACATCTAAGTCTTGTATATCAACCTCTTCCTCCCCTCTATTTTCATCAGCAAGAGGTATATCAACCTCTAATTCAACATCCATGTCACAAGACTGTTGTCCCAAGTATTGGGGCTTTTCGATCTGGTCCTCTTGGTATGCTGGGTCTCCAACGTTGAATGTATTTCTAGATTTAATCTTGCATACTGCCCACCAGTCAAAGCGATCTCTACGACGCCTTGGGTAGCTTGTATAGTAGACTTGAACAGCCTGACTTGCTATCGCAAACGTGTCGGACCCTCTATACCTCCTGCGATGATTTATATCGACAAATCCAAATTGTTTATCGATTCTCCAACCGATATTTGGTGTTGTATCGAACCACTCACATTTGAACATAACAATATGCATATCAAATGGGGCACTATATTGTAATTCTACAATATCCCGAAGCACTCCATAATAGTTAAAGTCCGGCTCGTCGTCATAGATTGTGCCTCTTATGCAAACACCAGAATCCTTCGTACTGAAGCCGTCATTGAGAAATTCGGCATTTATAGGATGTTGAGTTGTCTTAAACTTGAAGCCATTAACGACATAGCCGGGCCAAGTCTTTGCATGCTTCTTCGGTCCCAATGACAAATAACGAATGCTCTCATTTGTGAGTGTACTTGGTTCAGCTAATAAAACCTGTAAACTTTAAATGTTTTAGTTGCATATATATATTTAAATGGTAGCCGCATAACATATTATTTCAGTTACTTACGTAATCTCGAAACCATGACGGAAAGGTAAAATCAACCTCTCTTTGAAGTCCCTCATCGGTAATATCGGGTGTCCTTATTTTGACTTCATCTCTAAATACACTGTTAGAGAGAATAAAAATTAGTGTAGTCACTTACCTCACCAAATTAGAGATTATAACGAGGTGTAGTCACTTACTTCTCCAAATCTCTCACTTCTTGTATGTCACAATTTAACAAGACATATCGGTGAGCGGCATCATACTCATCGTCACTCAACCACCGTTTCTTACTAGCCCCAATAGGCTTGTCCCTTAAATTGAATATACCTCCTTCTTCAACGTCTTCGTCATTCCTTTGAGGTCTATTTCGATTTGTCTCAACATGAGTATCGAAATAAATGGAGCAAAAGTTTGACACCTCCTCGATAAGATATGCTTCGCATATCGAAGCCTCTATATGAGCCTTGTTGCCAACTTTCTTCTTTAGATGATGTAGATACCTAGAGAGACAAATTATCTTGAGAATTAACAATGAATTGTAAAATCTACTTAAATTATATCGATTTTTATTTACCTTTCAAAGGGGTACATCCATCGATAATGAACAGATGCACCGACACGGGCTTCGTATGCTAGATGAATCGGTAGATGCTCCATACTGTCGAAGAAACCGGGTGGAAATATTTTCTCTAACTTGCAAATTGTTAAGACAATCTTCTCCTCAAGTTGTATCATATGTTGCACCGTGAGCTTAGTTGAACAGATATCCCTGAAGAATGTAGACAGCTCGGCCAACGGAACCCATACAGCAGAAGGCAACAACTCTCTCAACGCAATGGGCAGTAATCTTTCCATAAACACGTGACAGTCGTGACTCTTCATTCCTGTTAGCTTGCGTTCATTGAGATCAACGCATCTAGACAAATTCGACACATAGCCGTCGGGAAATCTTAAAGTAGATATCCACTTGCAGATTATTAATCTATCTTCCTTGCTCAATGCGTATGGCGCTATCGACTTAGTTACTTGTCCACCAGCTCCCCTTTGTATCAAGTTTAGATTATGACGTTTGCATATCTCGGCCATGTCTTGTCTTGCTTTTGGATTGTCCTTCGTCTTTCCTTTAATATCCATAACGGTATTGAAGACATTATCGAACACATTCTTTTCGATATGCATGACATCAAGATTATGCCTAATAAGATTATTTTTCCAATAAGGCAAGTCCCAGAAGATACTCCGTTTGGTCCAGTTATGGCTTTGTCCGAACCCCTCGACACGATTGTTCGATGGATCTTCCATTGCGGTGGACAATTCCTTTACATCTTCCCAAATATCGTATCCCGACAATCTGGCAGGAGGTTCAGAAAATTCTTGTTTTCCATATCTGAACGCGTCCTTGTTCTTTCGCCAAGGATGTCTCGTTGGCAGAAATTGACGGTGACAGTCAAAGAAAGAAGTTTTTTCTCCATGTCTAAGGCGGAACGCCTTACTATTTTCCATACATATCAGACAAGACATGTTGCCGTGCGTACTCCATCCCGACAGCATATCGTATGCTGGAAAATCATTGATTGTCCACATGAGTGAAGCTCGCATCTGAAAGTTTTGTTTTCTGGAAATATCATAGGTCGTGACGCCGATCTCCCACAACTGTTTCAGCTCATCCACCAACGGCTGTAAATATATATCGATGTTCTTTGTCGGATTTTTGGGACCGGGTATGATAGCTGTCAAGAACATATAAGGAGTCTTCATACACATCCATGGTGACAGATTGTAAGGGGTAAGAATGACCGGCCAGCATGAGTATTGAGATCCCGACTGTCCGAAAGGGGCGAAGCCATCAGAACATAGCGCCAGGCGTACATTTCTAGGCTCTGCAGCAAAATCTGGATGACACAAATCAAAATATTTCCACGCCTCCCCATCCGAAGGATGTGACAATTCTCCTTCGTCCTTTATGCGATCTTCACTGTGCCACGTCATGTGTTCTGCTGTATTCAGAGACATATACATCCTCTGTAAGCGCTTCGTGATCGACAAGTAATGCATATACTTGTAAGGACGTCATTTTCTAGTTGACTTTCCTTTTTCCTGTACTGTCTTGTAACGATCCGCATTACAGAACCAACAACTTTCTAATACGCAATTCTTTTTGTAATACAACATGCATCCGTTGCGACAGCAATCTATCTTCTCGTACCCCAGTTCCAGTTGTCGGACCATCATCTTTGACTTGTAGAAGTTTCTTGGGAGCTCTTTTGATTCCTTCGGTAACACCTCATTAGTTAATTGTGTGATCCGATTATAGCAAGCTTGTGGCAAGTTAAAATCAGACTTTATGTTCAACAACCGCATCGTCACTAACAGTGCGGAATGAGTCTCACAACCAGGATATAGAGGAGTATCTGCGTCCTTAAACATATCATAGAACTCCTTTGCCTCGGGATTAGGATCCTCCGGATCAAAATTAGGCCCTGCCGCAGCATACACCATATCTCGTGCAAGGTTCTGCATGTCTCCATAATCCACAGAGCATCCGTCGTCTTCGAGGACATCCGTTGCAGCATTATCATCAAAAGCATAAGTACCAGCTTCTGCAGCCTGTCTTTCTGAATATAATTCACCTTGCGATGACCACATGCCGTAATCACGTACGAAACCCTTACGGGTCAAATGATCTCTCACAGTCATCACTTCTTCGAAACGTCTATTGTGACAATTAACACATGGACACTTGATTTTGTTATCGTCCATGTACTGAGTTTTGCTCATGGCATACTTAAGAAATACTTCCACACCTGCCTGAAAATCGTCACTCACACCAATTCTGCTATCGTGTTGTCGTTTGTACATCCATGTACGATCAACAAAGTAACGATTCATGCTCGATTTGATGTGAATATCTGTATCGTAAGACAAACTAAACATAAGAATTAATAGCCCGATACCGATACTCATATCGTAAGAAAAACTAAACTTGTGGATAACACGCTAGGCCTACGACGAGGCTACTTAGTATCACAATCTAACATAATTAGTATATAATCATGTAACTGATGGATCCGCTAGCTAGTAAGCCGGATGTACTTAATATCAGAGAGTATCAGATTAGTATCAGTATATAGGTTAGGTAGACCGTATCAAACGCATATCGGAATAGTAGGCCGAATAGGAGGCCGAGATAGTCGAATGAGAAGAAGGGAAGAAAGGAGGAGCAGATGGGTCCAGAGCCATGGTGGAGGAGGAGAAGTAACATGAGAGCAGTTTCCGCCGTAACATCTCCTGGCTCTGCTGGCAACTGAAGTCCAGATGCTACAAAGGACGATCCTTCGCTGAAATCGACTACAACACCCATCAGTTCAAGTTTATTCCTATATGAGTATATTCCAATGCCATAGAGGAAGGTCAACAAACTGATGGCTTCTATGGCATTGGAATCTACTCATATAGGAATGAACTTGAACTGATGGGTGTTGTAGTCGATTTCAGCGAAGGATCGCCCTTTGTAGCATCTGGACTTCAGTTGCCAGCAGAGCCAGAAGATGTTACGGCGGAAACTGCTCTCATGTTACTTCTCCTCCTCCACCATGGCTCTGGACCCATCTGCTCCTCCCTTCTTCCCTTCTTCTCATTCGACTATCTCGGCCTCCTATTCGGCCTACTATTCCGATACCGATACTTTGAACCTTGATCTTAACCCAAACCTATATACTGATCGATACTAATCCGCTACGCCCGATACTAAGTATATACGGTCGATACTGATAGCGATAGTTCGATACCGATAGCGATAGTCCGATACCGATAGTTCGATCGATACCGATAGTTCGATACCGATAGCGATAGTCCGATACCGATAGCGATAGTTCGATACCGATAGCGATAGTCCGATACAGATACACATGGACCTACATATCTATATATCACTAGTAGCCATACTCCTCTACATACTACTCTACACTAGGATCTAGTAACCATATACTACTCTACACACAAGCTACGTAGTCATACTCTAAAATAAGGTAAACTAATTTACCCACACATTAAAACCAACCAAATCAAATCTTAGGCAAACTATTCATATGATATCAATCGAAATACAAATAGGTCAACTAGGCTAGTTCTAGGTCAAATTAGGAGTCCAAGTCAACTCTGTCAAAACTAACCTTAATTAGGCTAAACTTCTACCTTAGCTAATCAAATATATATACTAGACTTCACGACGTGTGTCTGTGTATATATATATATATATATTATTAATAAATTACTTAAAATTATGCCTATATATATATATATATATATATATATATATATATATATATATATATATATATATATATATATATATATATATATATATATATATATGTCTGTGTGTGTGTGTATCCGTGTGTCTGTGTCCGTGTGTGTCCGTGTGTGTGTGTGTGTGTGTGTGTGTGTCTGTGTGTGTGTGTGTGTCTGTGTGTCCGTATGTCCGTGTGTGTGTGTGTGTCTGTGTGTGTGTGTCCGTGTGTGTGTGTGTCCGTGTGTGTGTGTGTGTCCGTGTGTGTGTGTGTGTCTGTGGGAGAGGAGGAGGAGGACCCCTGCGCGGGGACTCCAGAGTCCCTCCTACGCCCCCCTGCCCCGACCCCCCCAACCCCTGCCCGACCACCTCTCCCACCCCCCTGCCCCCTCCTGCCCCGACCCCCCCCCCCAACCCCTGCCCGACCCCCCCCCAACCCCTGCCCGACCCCCTCTCCCACCCCCCTGGCCCCCTGCCCCGACCCCCCCCCAACCCCTGCCCGACCCCCTCTCCCACCCCCCCTGCCCCCCTGCCTCGACCCCCCCCAACCCCTGCCCGACCCCCCCCAACCCCTGTCCGACCCCCTCTTCCACCCCCCTGCCCCCCTGCCCCGGCCCCCCCAACCCCTGCCCGACCCTCCCCCAACCCCTGCCCGACCCCCTCTCCCACCCCCCTGCCCAGACCACCCCCCCCACCCCTGCCCGACCCCCTCCCCGACCCCCCCTGCCCCCTCTCCCACCCCACCCTTGCCCCGACCACCCCACCCCCTACCCGAACCCCCCCTGCCCAGACCACCCCCCACCCCTACCCGATCCCCTCCCCGACCCCCCTGCCCCCGACCACCCCACTCCACCCTTGCCCCGACCACCCCACCCCGTACCCGAAACCCCCCTGCCCCACACCCTCTTCGACCACTACGACAGCCCCCCAACCCCCCAAATCGTAAAAGAGAGAGAGAGAAAGAGAGGGAGATAGAGAGAGAGAGGGGGGGGGAGAGAGAGCATACCTTAGAGAGAGAGAGGGAGATCGCCGGTCGGAGAGAGGGAGATCGTCGGAGAGAGGGAGAGGGAAGAGAGAGAGTGTTTTGGGGGGGAATGAAAATTTCCCCCCCGTCGGTTCAATTTAAGTTAGGGTACAGAAATTAGCGACGGAGTAGCGACGGATTATTCCGTCGCTAAGTCGTCAGTAAATCTCGCGCCAATATTTTAGGCTTTTGCCGCCAAAATATGCGACGTTCTAGCGACGGATATAAAACCGTCGCTACTTGGCCGACGACCTATCGACGGCGTAGCGACGGATATGGACATAAAAAAATAAAAAAAATTGTCCACTGCTTTCCGTCGGTATTCCGTCACAAATCCGTCGGTGATCCGACGGTAATAGCGACGAAAAATTTCCGTCGCTAAATGGTCGTCGCTAAAATACTGTAATTTGGTAGTGAAGCTTGAGCTTGGCTTGGTTTGAGCTCGACCTTGGCTTGATAAGCAAGCTTGATTCAAGCAAGCTTGATTCAAGCTTGATAAGCTCAAAATCAAGCATGTTAAGTTAGATTTCAAGCTCGCTCAACTTTATTTCAAGATCATTAGGCTTGATTTCAAGCTTAACGAGCTCGATTTCAAGCTAGTACGATCTTGATTTCAAGCTAGTTAGGTTTGAATTCAAGTACTTATAATGTTAACAATTTATTTATAAAAATTTAATTAAAAAAGTTTCTTAAGAACAATTATTAAGGATATATAAATATATAATGCACACAACCATATTGTTATGCAAACATATATAAAATTAGAATTCAACAAAGAACAAACTAGCTTCTAAACAAGCTCCTAAACGAGCTCCTAAATGAGCTTCTAAATGAGCCAGCTCGCAAGCTCATAAACGAGCCAGCTTGCGAGCTCAAACGAGCCGAGTACTTCTAAGTTTGAGCTTGGCTCGTTTATTAAACGAGCTCGAAAATGAAGCTTGAGCTCAGCCTGTTTACTAAAAGAACCGAGCTCAAACAGCTTTTATCGAGCCAAGCTTCGAGCAGCTCGCGAACCATGATATGTTAAATGCCTGCAGCTGCATCGTAGCTCAGGGATATGACTGAGAGGGTGACATGGTTGTCACATTAAGGGTCTTTGAGGAGGTGACCTGTTGTGAACAGATATATCCTTATAGTTCTCCTACGTAATGTTAAAGAAAATCCGTAGGAGAACTATATATAAGGATATATCTTTTCGCAACATGTCATCTTGTCAAAGACCCTTAATGTACCAACCATGTTACCGCGGTATTGGTATTGGGATACCAATAGCGATAAGGTAAAGGGTACCAATAGCGATAAGGTAAAGGGTACCAACTTAAGGTATTGGTATTAGAATACCAATAGTGATAAGGTAAAGGGTACCTTGGTAGGTAATAACTAGAAATAGGATATTTGACTTAGATTTGACCTTATTTGACCAAGGTTGACTATTTTGACTGAAAGTCAAAGTAGAGTTAACATCTGACCTAGATTGGACTAAGAGTTGACAAAGTCAACTATATGTCAACCCTTGACCTACTTTGACCTTGTTTGACTTAGCTTGACCTTGTTTGACTTTGTTTGACTTAGTACAACCTATTTTGACCTAGATTGCATATCATAGTTATTAGTAACTGTCCGCTACTAATGTGTGTCCCATAATAAGACATAATATACGAATTGGTGCCTATTGGATAATGTGTGTCCATCTTTGCAGAATTATTTCCAAATGGATATGAATTACTACTTGCGGAATCGTTCATGGATGTACAATCATCCGTTCAGAAGGAACAGGAATGCATTTCGTGTCGGCATTGTAGAGAAGGGTGATCCACCGTTAAGGTGGTACGGAGCCACGATATGGAAGGAGGTTAGAGATTTTTCAAGTGCTATCGAAGATCCTACAACTGGGTACAAGTGCGATGGATTTGGTAGAGATCATAACTGGACAAAGAGGAGCATATTCTGGGATCTGCCATACTGGAGTACCAATCTGATCAGACATAATCTTGATGTCATGCATATTGAGAAGAATGTGTTTGATAACATAATTAATACTGTGATGGACGTAAAGGAAAAAATGAAAGACAATCCCAAGGCCAGGTTGGACTTAGAAGAAATATGCAAACGCCCTGCGGTTGCATTTGATAGAGCAGAATGGAAAACAGTTCCTGCCGAAGTCAATTTTCTCGCTGGACAAGAAGGATAAAGTGAGACTTTGTCGGTGGATCCAGGGCCTAAAATTTCTAGACGGATATGTGTCAAATCTGAGAAGATGTGTCGATCCGAAGGAAAACAAATTGACGGGTATGAAGAGCCACGACTGTCACGTATTCATGGAGAGGTTAATTCCGATTGCATTTCAGGAATTCTTACCGCAGGCAGTTTGGAATCCATTGACGGAGCTTAGCATATTCTTCAGGGATCTTTGTTCTAAGAAATTGTTCGTTAATCGTCTAGAAAAGCAAGAGAAGGACATTGCGGTAATATTGTGCAAGCTAGAGAGGGTGTTTTCTCCTGGATTCTTCGACTCTATGGAACATTTGCCGATTCATCTATCCTATGAGGCACGTGTTGGTGGACCCGTCAAATATCGATGGATGTACCCATTCGAACGACATTTGAATCACCTAAAAAGAAAGGTAAAAAATAAGGCACGGGTCGAGGGTTCTATTTGTGAAGCCTATGTTCTCGAGGAGATTACAAACTTTTGTTCGATGTATTTCAAGCCTCATGTTGCAACTAATAGAACGAGAGCTTCCAGAAACGACGACGGAGATCATGAAAGTAATGATACAATACTGAAGGTATTCAATGCTCTAGGAAAGCCATCGGGTAAAATGAAGAAGAGATATCTGAACGATGATGAGCTAAGGGCTGCTCAGGTGTATGTATTACTCAACTACGACGAGGAGGAAGTAGAGAAACTGGAGGGTAAGTAATTAATACGTCTACATTATTTTAATAGTGTTGATTATTATACTATTACATTAATTGAACGATGTTGTTTTCAACATATTTAATGATGATGTGAGGTCAGGTAGGCCACACATAACAGAAGAAGAACTAGAACAAGAAATGAGACGTTATTTTCCATCATGGTTGAGCGCATATGTAAGACTTGAGAACTCTGTAATTACCTTTCTGTATATTTACTTGATTGAGAATGAGCTTAATTGCTTCTTTCATGGTATTTAGGTCGATCGTCCATACGCAAGACTTGAGAATGAGTCTATTAGAACGCTAGCCAAGGGACCAATTTATGCTACAAAAATATGGCCAAGCTACTGTGTTAATGGGTTTAGGTTCAAGTCAACAACTTGTCCGATCAGAGACAACTTTGTGGATCTCGGCTCCACCAAAAATAGCTGTTTGTGTATCAGATCTTCGAACTACAAAGATGTTGATGCGGGCAACGATTTCTATGGCGTGCTACGGGAGATCGTGGAGCTGACATATAGTTATGGAATAGAGCCTGCTAAGATTGTGTTATTCAGGTGTGATTGGTTCGATCCGATTGAAGGTCAAGGTTGGAAAGTAGACAAGCACGGTCTTGTTGATATAAACTATCGGCGTCGATATCAAGCCTATGAACCATTTGTCCTATCAAGTCAGGCTCAGCTCGTGTACTTCACAAGTTATCCTAAACGGGGAACAACAAGGTCGAACTGGTGGACAGTATGCAAGACCAAAGCTAGAAATACCTTTGAGGTTGACGATATAGCTTATCAAGAGGATGAACTACATCTTGTAACAAATATTATAGAAGTAGACACGACGGAAGTTCCTCATTACACATCTAATTGTGTAGAAGAAGTAGAATTATCTGAAGAGGAAGATGCAGATGAAAGTGAAGATGTAGATGAGGAGGAAGAAGAAGAAGTAGATGAGCTAAACGAACTAGATAAATTTTCAGAAGAGGATTAAATCTGTACGTTTGTTTTATCATCATATTTGACACTTTAGTGACACTTCTATCATATAAATCTGTGACACTTCAGTGGCACTTTATTGACACTTTTATCTGTGACTATGATTTTTTTAAAAATCTGTGATGTCTATCATATAAATATGTTTTTTTGTTTTATTGTCATATGTTATTATCAGGTATGACTAGACCATCTGGACGACGCGGAAGATTTTATATTAGGCAGTCCCGTCAGCCTCGGGCTGGGGATGGAGATTCCGTACCTTCATTCTCATCTCCGAGTACGCCATTGTACCGTTCTATTCCCGGTCCATTACCGGGACAGGGCAGTTCCAGCAGGTTGGCGATTCCTCTCTTGTCGTCTAGCCTTCCTGATCCCGCGTCCAGCATCCCTGATCCCCCGTCCAACATTCCTCCTGCCGACGGCTCCATGGGGGGAGCCGACGTCGAGCATATGGAGGACGGCGATCAGACTGATCCTGCCCAGGCAGGAGGTGAGAGCGACCCTCCATGCGCTCCCCCGGGCGAGACACGTATGGAGATTTGGATGGATGGGCCTATGAAGAAAGTTAATTAATTAATATATATTTCTCAAATGATTATATGTACATATATATTCATAATGTATAGATATCGGCCTTCTGCAGTACAGAGACATCTGGGGGTATTTCTGAGGCAAAACTATGGTGGGCCTTGGATTAACTACTCAGATGCTCCCGCAGATAGGAAGGCCTTTTGGTTCGCCCACTTCAAGGTAAAAAATTTATTTATTTTTAAATTTTAATAATCATTTGTGTATATTATACAACTTTTCTATTTTACTTCTTGTAGAGGACCTATTTCTATCCACCATACCGGGCGGCGAAGACCGAGGGCCAATTTTTTGCCATCGCAGCCAAGCTCATCCATGATACGATCCACGACCAGAAGTCTCGTGATCGCTCCGGACAGCCGATCCATGGTTGGATCACGCCAGAGCAGTGGACTGCGATGAAGGCTAGATTCAGCGAGCCCAAGTACCAGGAGCGTTCTGACAAGGCCAAGGTGGCACGGTCGAGCGCCGGTAAGTGGTGTGGTGACTCCATTCCGATGACGGAGCATTTTCGTCGTCTGGTACGTTTCCTATGACTGACATTAATCTATATATAGTTCGATAGAATGTTTAATACTAATAATAGATAATATATTTTAACAGGTAAAAAAGGGTGAGGACCCGAACATGGTGACCGTCTTCCTGGTCACCTATCGAAGGGCTGGGGAGTTCATTGACGAGAGGGCGACGCAGGCATATGTACGTTCTATTCTTTATATTAATTTACTATAATTTAGAAAACAGAAAAATAGATATCAATATAGACTTTAGCAAACACTTACACGTTAGCAAACATGTTCTAGGTCGAGTTTGTTCGACTACAGGAGGAGGCGGCTGCTGCTGCTAGTGCGCCAGCAGAGGGAGGGGCTGGTACTTCCTCCCAGCCGCCTACAGCTCCATCGTCGGACGAGCTCTGGATGACCGTCGTTGGTGGTCTTCAGAAGGGTACGTACTACGGTACGGGATCCTACGGTGCGTATTTGGCTTTGGAGTCATCCCGGGCCCCCTCTTTCAGTACGCAGTCTTCGGCTTCGCAGGCGTCGTCACGAGCTCAGGATATTCGTCGTCAGATCGAGGAGCTGTATCGCGAGTTACAGCAACAGATTTCTGATGTGGTCGAGCGACGATCCGACCCTCCGATCGTCACCGGACGATTTGATACGGTCGAGCACAGTATACAGGAGCTGATGAGTCTGCAGCAGGCTACAGCTGCCAGCTTGCACACGCTCACTGAGTCTATGCAGCGCACAGAGCGTAGACAGGTCGAGCTGGAGGGATCGCAGAGGAGCATGTCTGCCTCACTCACTCAGGTATCGGCTTCGCTTGAGGCGAGTACTGAGAGGGTGTGAGTACCCTTGCTGTTTATGGTAAGCGACTGCGAGAGCTGGAGCAGATACGTCCTCCCGGTCCATCGACGGCGCCGACTCCAGACATTGTACTGCCTCCTACTGCCCCTACGGTGCAGCTCACACAGGAGCAGTATGAGTACATGCTATCCCAGATGTACGGCAGGGGTCCTCAGTGATCCAGTAGATTTTTTTTATCATCTTCGTATTTATTGGCCCTATGGGCCCATTCACCGTTCTATACTCTGATTTTGAATATTATTTGACTCTGTTGGACATGTATGTTTGTTGGACATGTATGTTGGTGATATTTAATTTGTTGGTATTTTCATTGAGTACATGTATGATATTTAGTTGTAGACTGTTATGATGGGAGACTGTTATTCATCTATTAGTTATAGACTGTTATGATGGGAGACTGTTAATTGTGATGATATCTGCGACGGGGATGACAAATATACCAACGCTGGGTTATAAGCGATGATCTGATATACAAAGGAGGTGCTGCCCAAATTTTTAAAAAAATATAATGTGTATTTTTGTGATGATGTGTGTCTGTGTTTACAGTGAATGTGAACACAGACACACAGCATAACAAAAATACCAATTTTTTTTAATTTTTTTATAACATATGCGACGTATAGCGACGTTCTGCGATGTTTTGTGACGTAGAGAACACGTCGCTATATGTCTCCAAATAGTGACGTAACGTCGCTATACGTCGCTATACTGCTGACGTTGCATATGACCACCTGAGAGCTGACGTCGCTAAAGTTATCGCTAGGCGTCGATAAAATGCTGACGTGGCTGCCATGCCATGTCATCATATATAAAGTTGACGGCGTCGCTAAGTGGTCGCCCTACGTCTCTATAGTGGCGACGTATGATGACGTCGCTATCTGTCGCTAATATTGCGACGTCTAGCGACACTAACGTGACGTTGCAACTAGCGACGACTTGCGACAAAATTGTAATATGCGACAAGCCTATACGCGACATCCAATTTTCGTCTCTAAATACGTCGCTAATAGAAATTAGCGATGGATTTTTCTTTTTTAGCGACGTATTCGGACGTCGCTAAAAGGGGTTATTTTAGTAGTGAGAGTCATGCCTACTGGAGGAGAGCCACCAGTTCAGCCCGTCCAGCCTGCAGAGCCTGATGATGGCACTTTGGTGGGTCTCATCAGGTCACTATTAGCCTTCCAGGATCGTCGAGGAGATGCCTTGCACCAGGCGGTGGCAGACGCTTTGGCCAGAGGAGGTCATCAGGGTAATAGCGCGGCTAACAGCTTCAAGTGCTTGAACCCTCCCTTCTTCGACGGCAGTGAAGATGCGATCACTGCAGATGCATGGCTTCAGGACACATAGGTGATTCTAGAAGCAGCCAGGATTCCAGAGAACGAAAAGGTGGCCGTGGTGCACCTGCAGTTATTGGATCTTGCCCGCAGCTGGTGGGCGGTGCAGGCCGTTGGATTAGTGGCCCCTATTACCTGGACAGTATTTAGGGAAAGATTCCAGACCAAGTATTTCGATGTTGTAGCTCGGTACGATCTACAGACGAGGTTCACCAATTTGAAGCAGATGGGCAGGACGGTCGACGGATATGCGGCCGAGTTTTCGAGACTTAGTCGGTTTGCTCCCACCTTGGTGGCGACCGAGTTCGATAGAGCCCAGCGGTTCCAGCAGGGGCTCCACCTAGAGATTTTATTGGCGGTGGAGCAGTTTGAGCATCAGACTTTTGATGCAGTGTTGAGAGCAGCCCGGAGGCATGAGTATACCTCTCAGAGGATCGTGGATATGACCGGAGGTCGGAAGCAATCTCACGGCCAGATGAATCAATCATCAGCACCAGCCCCGGCAACCAGGGCTTTGACCATTGGAGCTCCGAGGCAGACGGCCTCAGTGACGTCGGTTCAGCATTCCACCCCGATGCACCCTCAACAGCAGAAGCAGAAGCAGTCTTCCGCAGTGGGATGTTCACACTGCGGGAAGCCAGGGCATGTGGTATCAGAGTATCGCAGAGCACAGGGTTTGTGCTTGGTTTGTGGTGCCCCAGACCACAGGGTTGGGAACTGCCCGAACAGGAGGAGTTCATCGGCCTTTTCTAGTCCTTTAGTTAGAAGACCAGTACCAGTCCAGCAGCAGCAGCAGCTGCAGTACCCGTTCCCGAGACCGTTGTCGACGCAGGCCCAGGCATTCCAGCAGCAGAGACCGCAGCAGTATGCCCAAGCCCAAGCCCTGATCCAGAGCAGGCAGAAGAATTTTCAGCAGAGGAGACCCGCACCCAGAGGACATGGTCAAGTGCTGGCCTTGACCATGGGAGAAGAAGGATTAGCACCAGGAGAGGTAGTGGCAGGTACTATTCTCGTCAACACCTTTCCAGCTTCAGTATTATTTGACTCTGGTGCATCGCATTCATTTATGTCTGCACGATTCGCGACATGGGTAGGACTGGAGCCCGAGTCATTATCAGTAAGGCTCAATATACTTACTGGTAACGGACTTGTGGGAGTATATAGAGTGTTTTCCTCATGTCGGATCATAGTTAGCGGTAGAGAATTCTCCGCTAGATTGATAGAGTTTCCGATGGCCGATTATGATGTGGTCTTAGGGATGGATTGGTTGAGGGACCAGTATGCTAGGATAGACTGCCACATTGGCAGGGTTATTTTTAGCATTCCAGGCGAGCCGGAGTTTTCCTTCTCCCGAGGCGAAGTTGAACCTTCTCCTCCAGTGTTGTGGATGGCAGTAGCAATAGTACAGTTACCTCGGATAGTCGAAGAGTTTCCAAATGTTTTCCCATAAGAGCTTCCAGGAATGCCGCCAGAGCGAGAGATCGAGTTTACCATCGACTTGATTCCCGGGACAGCCCCAGTATCAGAGAGAGTCTACAGGATTGCGCCGTCAGAGCTAGAGATATTGTACAAGATGATTGAAGAACTCAGAACCAAGGGATTCATTCGTGCTAGTGGATCGCCTTGGGGAGCCCCGATGCTTCTTGTGAAAAAGAAGGATGGTATGTCCAGATTATGTATAGATTATCGTACCTTGAACTCGGTGATAATCAAGAACAGATACCCTCTCCCGAGGATAGATGACTTGTTTGATCAACTCAAGGGGGCAGCAGTATTCTCGAAGATCGACTTGCGGTCAGAATACCATCAGATCAGAGTCAGAGAGCAGGACATCCCGAAGACAGCTTTTAGATCGAGATATGGGCATTGGGAGTTCCTTGTGATGCCATTTGGAGCAACCAATTCGCCGACAGTATTCATAGACCTCATGAATCGTATCTTTATGTCTTATTTGGATCAGTTCGTGATTGTGTTCCTAGACGACATCCTAGTCTACATCAAGAGTGAGGCGAAGCATGAGCAGCATCTCCGTGTGGTTCTTCAGATTCTCAGAGAGCACTAATTATATGTCAAGTTCAGTAAATGCGAGTTCTGGCTCTATCGTATTTCGTACTTGGGTCATATCATCACCCGATGAGGAGTTGAAGTGGATCCCCAGAAGATCGTGGCCATTGAAACGTGGCCGGTACCTAGCACAGTGGCAGAAATTTGTAATTTTCTTGGCTTGGCCGGCTACTACCGGCGATTTGTTTCAGACTTTGCTCGAATTTCAGCACCATTGACCCAGTTGACCCGTAAGGATGTACAATTTGCTTGGACAGCAGAGTGCCAGGATTCTTTTTAGAGGTTGAAGCGAGGCTTGATGACGGCTCCTATTCTCACGCTTTCAGATGGAACCGGAGGATTCTCAGTGTATTGTGATGCTTCGGGCAGAGGTTTAGGATGTGTTCTGTTACAGCATGGAAAGGTAATAGCTTATGCGTCACGACAACTTTGTGATCATGAGAGAAATTACCCAACCCATGACTGGGAGCTAGCAGCAGTAGTGTTTGCACTTAAATTTTGGAGGCACTACTTGTATGGAGATAGGGTGGAGATTTTTACCGACCACAAGAGTCTGAAGTATGTGTTCACCCAGAAGGATCTCAACATGCGTCAGAGGAGATGGTTAGAGATGCTTGTGGATTATGACATCAACTTGCAGTATCATCCTGGGAAGGCCAACGTTGTTGCAGATGCATTGAGCATGAGAGCTGGAGTTTATTTTCTTACAGCGCAGCCAGAGTTATTAGCCGATCTTCAGAAGATGGGAATAGAAGTTGTCCTTCCTACCAATGTAGCATTGATGGCCAGCATGCAGGTTCAGTCCAGCATAGTCGAGAGGATCCAGATGGCGCAGTCAGCAGATTCCAAGCTTCAGCGGCTCAGAGCAGAGTGTGAGACGGGACGAAAACCAGAATTATACATTCATGAAGATGGTACACTTCGACATGGTAAGCGTCTTTGTATATCCAGTGGAGACATCAGACAGGAGATCATGGCAAAGGCCCACAGTTCGCAGTATTCCATTCATTTCTGTGGCACGAAGATGTACCGTGATATCCGCCAACACTTTTGGTAGAATGGCATGAAGAGGAAGATAGCCTAGTTTGTCTTTCGTTGTTTAGTCTGCCAACAAATTAAGGCTGAACATCAGAGACCAGCTGGACTACTTCAACCATTGCCAATTCCAGAGTGGAAATGGGAGCATATAACCATGGATTTTGTGACTGGATTGCCTAGATCCCCGGCTGGCAGAGACGCTATTTGGGTTGTCATAGACAGGCTCACGAAGGTGGCTCACTTTCTCCCGTTCAGAGTTGGTCAGTCAACGGCTCAGCTAGCGGAGATATATCTCCGGCAGATTGTCAGATTACACGGTGTACCAGTCAGTATCACCTCGGACAGAGATTCCAGATTTACGTTGCACTTTTGGCGTAGCCTGCAAGAGAGTTTGGGGACTCGCCTCCAGTTCAGCTCAGCGTATCACCCACAGACAGATGGTCAGTCAGAGCATACCATACAAACCTTGGAAGACATGTTGAGATCTTGTACACTCGACTTCGGTGGTTCGTGGGAAGATCACCTGCACCTGGTAGAGTTCTCGTACAACAACAGTTTCCAAGCTAGTATCCAGATGGCACCGTTCGAGGCACTGTATGGTAGGAAGTGCCGATCCCCGCTAGCATGGGACGATGTCGGAGAGAGGCAGATGCTCGGTCCAGAAATGATTGCTCAGACCGTTGAGGTGGTCAGGAGAGTCAGAGATCATCTTCGAGTTGCCCAAGATCGCCAGCGTTATTGGACCGATTCTCATCGGCGCCCTCTTGAGTTTTCTGTCGGCGACCATGTATTCCTGAGGATTTTGCCTAACCGTGGCGTCATTCGTTTCGACGTGCAGGAAAAGCTTAGTCCTAGGTATATAGGGCCATTTGACATTCTGGAGCGAGTAGGAGATGTATCCTATCGTCTCGCTCTTCCACCATTGCTACGTGAGGTGCATGACGTATTCCATGTATCCCAACTGCGACGGTATATCCCTGACCCAAGCCACATCCTGGATCATTTGGAATTGGTTGTTGGTACCAACCTTTCGTATGAGGAGAGGCCCGTGTCTATATTGGACCGAAGAGAGAAGACACTCAAGAACAAGACTATCAAGTTAGTCCGAGTTGCTTGGGGTCATCACTCTTTGGGTGAGTCAACGTGGGAGCGTGAGGATGATATCCGATCGCGATATCCCTACCTGTTTGACTCGTAAGGTATAATATCTTTCTTATGCCTTACACTTCGAATCCTTGCTTGCATATTTGATTGCTTGATTGATTGCTTAGCTGTAGATTGCATCTGATAGTGTAACTTGTCCCGACACCTCTAGCCTCTTTAATTAAATTTTGAGGACGAAATTCTTTTAAGGTGGGTAGAGTTGTCATCCTCGAAATCCGTGTTACGTATTTTCGTATACGTGTACATATTTCGGGTCCATATTTTTATTAGTCATGGTTAGCTAGTCATGATTTTATTTTTAGCATGTTGCATTGGCATGGTTATTTTGGTATTTCATTGGTTCTGGCTTAGCTTGGTTCGGTTTAGCTTGGTTTGGTTTGCTTTTGGGTTCATCATGAACCAAAAGAAAACACATACCTACTACCACCATCATCATTTAAAATCCAACCCCCTTTCTCTCTCATCCTTGCTCTTCATTTATTTCTTCATATTCTTCCTTTTAACTTCTCCACCTACCAAGAGAAGCTTAGGCAAGTACAACTTGCTTCATGGAGAAACTCTATTATTGTTGTTCTATTGTTTTCCTCGCGAGATTCTAAGATACTTTAGAACTTGGCATTTTTTATTTTGATGGATATTTTTTTGTAAATCTAAGTTTATATTATTTTTGATTTTCTTGAGTTTTGATCTATTAAACTTCATTATTTTCATGTTTTGATTGTTCCATGTTGTAGAGAATTCGAATTTACCCAAAATAGACCTTTGAAAAGTTAGATTTCGACTTATTTTGAGGAAGTTATGGCCAAAATAATATTTGGATATTTTCTATGTCATCTGCCCTGGTTTTGGCAGGGACGATGAATAGTGCCACATGAATAGTGTCGCAGCCGCATGGATGAATAGTGCCGCAGCCGCATGAATAATACCGCAGCCGCATGGATGAATAGTGCCGCATGAATAGTGTCGCAGCCACATGAATAGTGTCGCAGTCGCATGGATGAATAGTGCCACAGCCGCATGGATGAATGGTGCCGCATGAATAGTGTCGCAGCCGCATGGATGAATAGTGTCGCATGAATAGTGCTGCAGAATGCCGCATAGGGCCTATTTTGGCTGTTTTTAGCTGTTTTAAGTCATTTTTGGCTGAATTGTGGCCCGAATTTCCCCCAACTTCCAACATAAAAGTTGTAGATCTTTTTCTTGGCTTCAAGAATATGTTATTAGCTATTTTATGCAAGTTTCTCTCATTCATGATAATGTAAGGATAGAACATGATAGTGGTCCGTCGTGGCGCATTCTTGACAAGTAAATATGACATGTAATCTGGAACGCCATTGCGACGACTATCTCGACATGCTAGTAATCCTTCTCTTGATACCATGGACGATTGTGCTTGTACAAATAAACCAGTCTTGTCTTCCATCATGTCTAGGACAGGGACCCCTGAATACAACGGTCAGGGGTACCTACTGAATTCAACTAAGGCTAATAACTAGAATAATCCAGTAGTTATGAAGAGATTTTCCAGCTACAGGCAATTCCGTTATCTGGGCGCTCAAGTGGACTTGTAGCCTACCGACGAGTAGGGCACATTTCCAGCACACAGTCACGTTTTGCATTCTTCATAAACGGACATTCGACCTGGATGACCGGATGGTCTGCAGGACTTGTGGCTGTTGGGATAATCTCATTGCATCTTGCTAGTAACTAGGCTTGTGATAGCCCTAGTTAGTTAAAAGTATCAAGCCATACTCTTGATTGGCCGTGATTGATTGGATGGAGTTTATTCCAGCTTAGTCTTATCCTGATTCTGTACAAGATTGTGACATGACATGATTATTGATGCTTGCCTTAACAATAACGATCGGGGGTCCAGTTCTGTTCAGGCGAAGGGTTACAACCCCGGTCCTTGTTTGGTTTAAGGGTTGTAACCTGGCTCCCGGAGCAGTTCTGTGTCCTCTCTTCGTTTATTGTCTTATTTCAACCCCATGTCATGTTCGTCATGTTTTACCTTACCTTAATACCATAATTATTTATACTGGCCTTAGCAATAAAGATCAGGGGTCCAGTTATGTTCAGGCGAAGGATTACAACCCCGGTCCTTGTTTGGTTTAAGGGTTGTAACCTGGCTTCCGGAGCAGTTCTGTGTCCTCTCTTCGTTTATTGTCTTCACTGTACCAATAGTATTTGAGACGGGTTTCTATTCAGGTGAAGGGCTGCAACCCCGGTCCTTGTTTGGTTAAAGGGTTGTGACCTGGCTACTTTAATGGTTTCTTCGTACTCAGTTTACTATTGTTATCTCTATTATTATCAGTTCTTTATTTATTATTTATCTTTAATATTCTATTGTGATATGCTGGTTTTAGTTCCTAAGTGAAGCCTCCTTTGTGGTACTTGCTCTTTCTGGGGTCTGACCTAGCTGGTTTTGTGTGGCCAGATATCGGAGCAGCACCAGAGGATCCACCTGTCTTCCAGCCATATGGTGATCACCAGGCGTAACCCTAGCAACGAGTGGATTTCTTTTTGTCCTCCCACTTTATTGTAAAGATTATTCTTTTGAGGCGTTTAGCCGGCAAGCACGTGTTAGCTCGTATTGCACCTTTATTTACTGTCTGTCTACGGGCTGCAACATGATTGACAGATCCTAGGGTTGATCATGTATGACTGAACTCTTGCTAGTCTTGACATTTTGTACGACTAGCTTCATGATCATCCAATATGTAATGTATGGGACGCCTTGCTATTATATATTTGGTGCTCTGACATCTTGTAACTATTATTGCTTGCTTGAGATTGAGACAATAGGCTTGTTCATGACCATAGGAGACTGTTGTCTTGTAGTTAAACCCTCATGTATCTAGACAGCCGTGACCGTATAGCGAGGTGGGTTGCACTTCAATATACGTAGCTGGCTATGTACGCCCCCGCTCTCCAGTATTCTGGTTCTGGAACGTTACAATATTTGAACGGATCTTAAACATGAAATAAGAAATAAACCTAAAACAAGATATACATGTACGCGTATCTCGGATGTGCATATTAGAACAGCGAGACGAGTCTCACAGACACCAACAATTACAAGGAGAACCATGATGGACATGAAGGTGACAGCGATACTGGTGATGACCAGGAGATGGAGACGGAAAGTACTCTTAAGAACAAAAGGGAAGGGGATAGCCATTCAAATAGGACGGACTCTCTTCTGTCCAGAGCCAAGAACCCTAGGACGCATTCTGCTTATGCTCAGGATAGTGGAGAGGGGACAGAGGTTTGTAGAAGGGCAAGGCCAACAGTTTGTTGTTCTCAACCCTATATGGGCGAAGAAGTTAGAGATGAAGGCACAAGAATCTAGGGGAGGACAGAGTAAAGCTTCATCCTCTGTACATGTGAGCTCTTATAGCACTAAGGGAGTTCACAAACGCAGAACTATAAACCTTATCGGGATCTTCACCTAACGAAGGTCGACATGTAGTAGATCTTTTATTGATTTGTAATAGTCTTGTGAGAGGCCCACCTTTGATCTCGGGTGGCACTCTTAGTTTTCTTGCTTGTAGAGATCGACTTTTGATTTCCGTGGGAGCCCCGCCCCTCCTGTACCGTTGGATTGAGCGGACCGCGTGAGACCCGCGCGCGCGTCCGCTCAATCCAATAGTCGAGGACGACAGGGACTCCCGCGGGGCTCGCGGATGGGACTCCCGATCCCCTCCCATATGGAGTCCATTTTTGTTCACCCACCAATACCATGGTGTTTGTTCACCCCCCCAATCACATGGAAACACGTGGCAAATAAAACCACAAATCTATTTTAGAGAGTGTACAAAACCACTCTTAAAGTGGTTTTATTTGCCACATGTCTCCATTTCATTGAGGGGTGAACAAACATCATGGTATTGATTGGTGAACAAAAATGGACTCTAATATATGCTTATCTCATTTGTTCACTACTAAGCAATCACTTCATTTTCTATTAGCCACCCAGTCCTTTTGTAGAAGGTTTTTTTTAGGGGCACCACCACTTCTACTAGGGGGCAGCCCAAATTTTTTTGAAAAAATTATAAATTTGCCATAGGTTTTTGTTACTAGGGGGCAGCCCAAAATTGACTATAAAAGCCAAACATGTTTTATTTCTTCTCTCTTTCTTCCTCTATTACTTCTCTTCCTCCACTCTTTTTTTCTCCTCCTCATAGAAACCTAGAATTAACCTAACCTAGGTGAAATTGTCCCCCCACCTAAATTTGTTAAAGATTTTTGGTGAAATATCTAGTAATAGTGTCAATCACTTCTCCCATTTATTTGTAAGTCGTCGAATTTATTTTTGTGTAATGTTTTAACCTAAATTTTACATATAAAAGTTGAATTTTGTGTTTAATGTAGAAAGAAATAGAAAATGGAACAACCCGGACCATCAAATGCTGGATACTCTCCTCCCACAACGTCCGAAGAACACTTTGATGCATCGGAAGGCCTCGTGGTAACTACACTTTAACTTTATTTCGGATGAACAATCGGACTTTGACACAGAGGACTGCCACTTCTCTGGCAGTCCCTCTCATGGATTAGGACTGCCAGGGATGTGGCAGTCCTATATATGTGAGGGACTGCCACATATGTGGCAGTCCTATATATGTGAGGGACTGCCACATCTCTGGCAGTCCTTTTTAATTTCATATGCTTACATTTTGGCTTTATGTAGTTGTTTAGTTTTGACTTTTAACTTCTATTGTAGGAGTTGTGATCTTCCGATGTTGCGGTACATGCTCCAATTGCAACCGATGATCGCTCATTCTCCGATTCCTCCACCTTCAACAGTTTGGTACAAAAGAGCACCGGTCGAAGCCATCGCTTGGACCACACTTTTCGTTGATCAGATCAACCATTGTAAGAAGTTGTTGAAGTTTGAGGAGCCAAGAGACTTACCTGCTGACCACTACGACGTCGAAATCGACTAAGTATGGATATATTTACAGTTTGATATTTTGTATATGGAGGACCACTTTTGTATATAGTGAAATATGAAGTCCACTAATCTATATGGATTAAATTTTGTATACAGTAAAATATGAAGTTCAGTATGTTATACGTGTTTACCTGTGTGCTATCTGTGTTATATGTCTACCTGTGTGCTATTTATGTGTTTACATGTGTGTTATCTGTGTTATATGTGTTTACCTGTGTGCAAGTATGTGTGGCAAAATATACCAATTTGTTAAAGTATCAGATCCAGTATCAGGACTGCCACCCCCCTGGCAGTCCTACATTGAATTAGGACTACCAGGGTGCTGGCAGTCCTAATTGAAACTTGTTGTTATATAAATGGTCATTCTCCTGTGTTTTAGCACGGAGAATGGCCATTCTCCGTGTAATTTAGCACGAAGAATGGCCATTCTCCGTGTAATTTTTACGGAGAATGGCCATTCTCCGTGTAATTTTCACGGAGAATGGCTATCCGATCCAGTATCAGGACTGCCACCCCCGTGGCAGTCCTACATTAAATTATGACTGCCAGGGTGCTGGCAGTCCTAATTGAAACTTGTTGTTACAGCAAGTATCAATTAGGACTGCCAGCACCCTGACAGCCCTAATTTAATGTAGGACTGCCAGGAGGGTCTGCCCTAGGATTATGGTTGAGTCATGGAATATTTTAGGAATTTGGTACTCAGTCACATATTAGGAAACTCTTGGTAGATTCCAGGGATGACCCCTGGGAATCTTATTTCGAACTTTTCGAAACTTTTCCCATTTGTTCTGTCCGTCCTGATTTCTGAAACGTCTGTCCGTTATCAACTTTATTCTTTCTTGGAATGAGTTTGTAGACCCCAGAGGGAAGGTATAAGTTGAACTTATATATCTTCTAGGTTGAGACGAGAATATGATTTGCCAGTCTCATATCAGGTTGGGATTGTTTTAGATTATATTCCGATGATTTTCTTTTATCTTGACCTAGATAGTACCTTTGGACAACTCCTGAGAATTTTCTTCTAAACTCTACCTCGGGATCTGTTTCCGCTAGTTTCCATCTACTTATCCTTGATTCGTTGTTGAAAATTTTGAATCTTGATGTTTCGTTGTTGACTTCGATTTTGATTTTGTTTGAAGATAAGTTTTTAAGGATTGAGTTAAGATATCCTGATAAACATATTTGATGGAGACGATGGGAACGATAAATGTCTACTTTACTTATGGAGTTGGAATTTATCGCAGTCATATTAGCTAGCCTGACAGGGACATGGAGCCTAATTTTGGATATACTATCCTAGTTATGGAATTTAGATTCTCTTGCAGCCATACCGGTTGGCGTGGTAAGGAATCTAGATGACATGATTATAGGGTGTATACCTTAGTTATGGACTCTATCGTTTATTGCAGCTATGCTTACTGGCGTGGCGTAAATTCTGGCAGCATGGTTTTGGATAGACGTGTATGGTTATCAGATCGTATCTTAAATTGATTCACTTCTTTTTGACTAAATGATGAGGACAATTCATACCCTTATTTGTCGACTTATCATTCGTTTCTTTTCTCATCATATGATGATTTCCTCATCTTGCCATCATTTTCTTGACTTGTTTAGCTATGTCTTGATTACACCAATCACCTATCTCATATCTACATCTGTCATCTACACTTGAAAACTTTGAAAATTTTGAAATTTTTATATCTCAATTGTTTCTTAATTTTCGATACTGTTAAGATTTTGATTCCCTTCTGTCCATGACCAATCAATTTTGGTCGTTTTGTATATCGTGTCAAAGAGTCTTGGTTGCTGACTAAACTCTAGATGACTTCAAATTTCTTGTGACTTGGATTTTCGTCCTTGGATTCTCGTGCCCAGTCTTCGTTGATTTTGTTCTCCATCTTGCCTAAATTCTGATTTACCCAAAACTTGATCAACCTAAATCGTGCTGAGACTAAATTATTTACTTTTATCGTGATTGGACAATGCTATCATCACTCGTGCTTTAAACTTTCGATTCAATTCTGGTAAATGACTAAATTCCATTCCAATCACAATTTGGCTTCATACTATCCTTGATTATGCCGGAGTCTCATGTTGGTCATGCCTAACCGTTATACTTTTGACCAAGGTTGAGCTGACCGTATCTATGATCGTATTGAGATTCAATTTTGAGCATGTTCGGATTTTGAAACACTCGTGCCTATACTCTTTTCGACCTTGATTTGATTTTCTGATTGTATCTGAAATTTCCTTGTGCTTAATCATGCCTATCTCAAATCCTAAATCAAATTTCAGTAAGCTGAAATCCTATTATCAATATTTGGTTGATTTTAACCGGATGAAGCTCAAGTTTTGATTTTGTTGTCATACCTCTATCGTGCCAAGTGATCTTAGACTATTTCCAATTTTATTCACGCTCGAACTTGGAGCGTATTCCATGATTTTATTAATCATACTCTTCAATCTTGATCAAGTCTATAAGAACTTGACTTCGATTTTGTTGTGTCTAAAACTCCAGCTCAATCATGCCAAGCCTTATTTTGGTCATGATTATCTCTCATCTTGATCAAGCCTGTGTGACTTTCAGGCTGATTATCCGTTAACCCGAGTGCTACACGTCACCTCGTACGTGGACTTCATCTATAACTTTCGTTCTCCTAAGTCATTTCTGAATCGTGTCCCAATGACTTAACTTATCTATAATCGTGCCTATATGATTCTGTTCATATTTTGATTCTATCGTGCGGAAATTTTTTATCGTGCCTGAATAATTGTGAATTGATTATCTTAATCGTGCAAACTTGTCATTCTATGATCGTGCCTAAGTTTTTGCCTAAAACCTTCTATCTTGTTTTACCCCTACTACAACCTTAATTTCGAGGACGAAATTTCTATAAGGTGGGTAGGATGTAAGCCCCCTGAATTTTCCGAATTATTTTTTGAATTTTCTAATGAATTATTTTCAATAATTCATTTCTATATAATTAATTTTTATATTTAAATGCTCTTTACCGTGACTTGGAATTCTAGAGCATCAGGGATGCCAGTCTCTGGAAACTTCCTTCTTGGAGTTTGTAGTAGACGAGATTATCTTCACATTGATATATCCTGTCCCACTTGAACTTGTTCCCTTGTACTCTTTTTGCTTCGCGCAAGTTCGAGTCAATTTAGACCATTTAATTAATAATTGATTTCCCACTCTTTTCCTGGATACTCATATGCACGTTACCGTGACTTTTAATTCAGGAGCACCAGACCAGTCGTTTTCTCAGAACCAACTTGTCATGTCTGATCTACTCGAGACGCTCTTCACCCATGACCTTCGTGTCCCACTCAGACACTCCATTTTGTGCTCCATTTCCTTCGCACAACTTTCGGTTCAATTTAGGCCAATTAATTATCTACCGTGAAACCTGATTTAATTTCCAATTTAATTTCGGGACCCGACATCGAACCAACCTAGTCGACCCCAAATAGGGACATGGCCCACACGAAGCCTACTACCCGCCTGCCACTTGTGTCCCATTTATTTGAGCCCCCACATGCTACTTATTTACCCATGATTATAAACACCCATTTTAATTCGAATATTGCCCCCTGTCCGATTTTGGCCCAACTCGGCTCCACTGAACGCAACCCCAGCTCCATGTTACCCTCCATCATGACTGCCCATATACCCCATTGATATTTTTCCTCTACTCTAAATATCTCTTTACATGGAAATATCTATTTCTCTATCTATTATATATATATACATATATATAATATATATCTCTCTCTCTCCTATCAAATATCTCTCTCTCTCTCCTCTCAAATATCTCTCTTTCTCACCTCACCCTCTCTCTCCCCTCTCCCATCAGGAACACACCCCCCCCATGTGTGCCGACATCCCTCTCTCTCATCTCATACATCTCTCTCTCTTTTTAAAATATCAAACTCTCTCTCACTCTCTTTATACACACACACACAAATTTTTCTCTCTCTCAACAAACAAACACACACACACACACACACTCCACAGCCATTCCCTCCATGGCCGAGAGCAACCCGAGCTCCTCCCTCTCCTCCTCAGCCTCCTCCCCACAGCCTTCTCCTCCATTCCTCCTCTCCATCTTCACCATCACCCACACTACAACCACCACCACCACCATTATAACACCACCACCACCACCACCATCATAACACCACCCACCACCACCACCATCATGCGAACCACCCCCCCTCGCCGTGCCTGGCCGTCGCCGCCGTCGCGCCACCACCATAGCAGCAGCAGCAGCAGCAGCAGCCGCAGCGCACTGTGCGCGCGCGCGAGGGCCGACGTCGCGCCGCCGCACGGCTCTGCCGTCGGCCGCCGCTGCCGTGGTCGGCCACCCCTGGCCCGGGCGCACCTTCCCGTGGTGGCCACCGTCCTTCGGGACGCGCCGCCTAGGCGTTTCGTGCGTTTGGCACGGGTTTCCGTCGGCGCGCGCGCGGGTTGAATCCAGAAATGGCGTTTCGGGACAGCGACTTTGCGCACATTTTTCGGGAAATCTGACCGTTGGATCGGCGATTTCTTTGCTCCGTCTCAATCTCGGTATATACCCCTTCATCCCTCTCAAATTTCACCCGTTAATTTCGTCGTTTGATAGATCAAAACCGGCCACCAAGTTGACACTTTAAATTGTGTTATTTTTGGACAGTTTTGTGGAGCCGACTTCGTCGACTCGTATCTCCTCCGTCGCAGCTCCGGTTGGCGCGCTACCAGTTCCTGTGCGAAGCTGGTATAACCCTCTTCCTGCCCCCTTTAGATTTCATTTCAGTTTGAGCTTGTTAGGTCGGTCGAATTCGACGCCAAAGTTGGCCGTTCGAATTCTTATTGTTGCACTTGTAAAATTCCATTTTTGAACCCGGGACTCCGGATTCAATTTTTGACACCACCAGTAGACTCGTGGCGTCGTTCTGGCATGTTTTCATATAAAGTTTGCTTGATTTGGAGAACGTGGGCCCTGGCACACATTTCGGTGCAAAGCGGGTCCCACTTTCTGAGTCAACGGGTCATTTTGAGTTCGGCTCATCGGAATCCAATTCCGGATATACCGTTGAGTTCGTATCGTCATTCTGGACTCGTTGACATATAATTTTCTAGGTTTTAGTGGACATTGGTTCCGGCACGTATTTCGGTGCAAGTTGGATACCAATATCCGGGTCAGCGGGTCATTTTGAGTTCGGCTCATCGGAATCCAATTCCGGATATACCGTTGAGTTCGTATCGTCATTTTGGACTCGTTGACATATAATTTGCTGAGTTTTGAGGACATTAGCTCCGACACGCTTTTCCGTGCAAATCGGTTTCTAATGTCCTGGTCAACGGACCAATTTGAGATCGGGTCAACGGAATCCAATTCTGAATATACCGTTGAGTTCGTATCGTCATTCTGAATTCGTGGACATATAATTTGTTAGGTTTTGTGCACTTTTATTTCGGCACGTTTTTTGGTGCAAAGTGGGTCCGACACGGATACCATTTTGGCCCGAAATTACCTTTTTGCCCCTGTGTCCAAATTGGACTTTTGGACAGGCTATCCTAGCTGATTTGACCATTCTGGACACGTTGGTGATGGTTGTTTCACCATCCGACAACATCTGTAGGTTTTTACCCTATTATTATAATATTTCTCTTTTGTTTGTATTTTGAGTTCCATCGATTCCGGTGATTTCACAATCACTGAAATTGAATGGGTTGACCCTGTAGATGTTTATAGAGATTAGCCTTGACCCTGTTTGACCGTGGTTGACTACTTTGACTGAACGTCGAAGTAGAGTCAACATTTGACCTAGTTTAACCTAGAGTTGACCATAGTTGACCAGTTGACCAAAAGTCAACTGTAAGTCAACCATTGACCCAATTTGACCTAGTTTGACTTGGTTTGACTTTCTGTGACCTAGTGTGACTCAATGTGACCTAGTTTGACTTAGTTGACTGAGTCTGACCTAGATTGCGTAGCTTATACTATAGAATCAAGCCTAACACTGTTGAACCCTAATTAGTTTATATATATCTTATCTTTAGGTCTGTGGCATCACTCTGAGCATCGACCCCATTTGACAGCTCAGGACCGCAGGCGAGTACATTCACTGATAGTTTTCATTGTTTTGATATCTGCTATATCCGATTCAGTCGTAGTGTCTTACTTGATTCCCAGTCACGATAGTTCACGGACTAGTATATGTTGGATCATGACATGAGATGTTGTTCCTAGATTTTTCTTGGTATATATGTACATTTCCTGCCTTGTTTCATGTACTTGTATAGACACCGATTCCTGAGAGAGAGTAGCTATCCTCTTAGGGAATCCCGTGTCATGACGTGTCATGTCCAGGTCCATTATACTATTCGGGGATGGAGAATTATTAGGGGTTATGTGATCAAAGCCTCCCTGTCACTATTTTGCTAGCGCCACCCTCACCTCACGTAGGGTGTAGCAGACACCCCTTGTCGGGTTATCCAGGTTGGCCGGCATGACCCTTTCCAGAGATTTTCCTATGATTGTCGGGCCAAGTGGATAACCCTACCATGACTCCCTAGCCGATCACATTTCGCTCTAATAATTCAAATCACATTTTACATTTATTGTCGTATCTTATATTCCAGTTCAGTTTTACTTTCTGTACTTCTCACCATGCTATGATTTCATTTACTCACATGCTCTACATGCCTTTACATTGTACCTTGATTGGAGACTAAGTTCTGTTCGGGAGAAGAGTTACAACCCCGGTCCTTGTTTGGTTTAAGGGTTGTAACTCGGCTTTCGAATGGTTCCCAAGTCTTCATATATCTTTGTCTTGTAGTTCATTATACTGTCTCTTATAGAATTTGTCAATTCACATGGAACTGCTGTTAGTGTTTGTACTTGCTCATTTTCCTGACAGGATACCGTTGATAATATTTTAGGAGTTGTTATACCATTAGTGGACTTCATGATGTTGCTAGCTGAGGTGGATCTCACTATTCTTCTATGTGAGTTGTCTGGTAGTTATCCTTAGTTAGTCTTGTTGTTCATTCTTTATTTTCTTGTCTTATGATCATTGTAGATTCTAGTTGTTCTAGTGATATTGTTATTATTCTCGTCTTATCTTCCTTAGTTTTCGTGATGTGACATGAGTACATTTCTAGTTATGGATCTTTAGATATTGTAGTTAGTATCGGGTACTTGACAGCGTTCTACCGCCAATACTGCGGCGTAGGCTGGGCGTCGTCTACGTATTCGTATCCGTATATCCGGGTGCGGGTCGTGACACAGTCCTATTTGTAAGTCTCTGTGATGAGAGTTTTGAAACTCTCTATCACAGAGAGTTTCAATTAGGACTGTCACACCCCTGGCAGTCCTACACAAGAGGAGGACTGCCAGGGTGCTGGCAGTCCTAATTGAAACTTGTTGTTATATAAATGACCATTCTCCTGTGTTTTAGCACGGAGAATGGTCATTCTCCGTGTAATTTAGCACGGAGAATGGTCATTCCAGTGTTAAAACGCAGGAGAATGACCATTCTCCGTGTAAATTAACACGGAGAATGGCATTCTCCGTGTTTCTAACACGGAGAATGACCATTCTCCGTCTTAATTTACACGGAGAATGGCCATTCTCCGTGAAAATTACACGGAAAATGACCATTCTCCGTGCTAAATTACACGGAGAATGGCCATTCTCCGTGTAAATTAAGACGGAGAATGGTCATTCTCCTTCGTTTTAACACTGAAATGACCATTCTCCGTGCTAAATTACACGGAGAATGACCATTCTCCGTGTTAGAAACACGGAGAATGCCATTCTCCGTGTTAATTTACACGGAAAATGGTCATTCTCCTGCATTTTATGGTCAGTTGAAACTTTGGAGGGCCATAACTTTTGACTGGGAGGTCGAAACGAGGCCCGGTTTGTCGCAAAATGAGCGTATTTTCGAGGAGCCTAAGATTAACGGTTTAACCGTTAGACGGCCTTCCAAAATTTTAGAATCGCAAAAAAATGATGTTTGGACCTCCGTTTTAGCACTTTTGCCGAAATTTTAGAATCGCAAACAAATATTAATTCAATGACTTACAAATAGGACTGCCACACCCAGGACAGTCCAACACATGTGAAGGACTGCCCTGGGTGTGGCAGTCCTAGATGAATTGTTCTGTGACTTGATCACAGAACATTTCAACATAAGTATCCAACATATATCCAACACAAGTATCCAGCACATATCCAACACAAGTCCAACACAAGTATCCAACACATATTCAACACAAGTATCCAACACAAGTATTCAACACATCCAACACATATTCAACACAAGTATCCAACACATATCCAACAGAAGTATTTCAACACAAGTATCCAACACATAACCAACACAAGTATTTCAACACAAGTATCCAACAACATGTTCGACACCCAAAAATATCAACATCCAAAAATATTTCAACACAAGTATCCAACAACATATTCGACACCCAAAAATATCAACATCCAAAATAGCCAACTTCAGACAATCAGACAATCATACTACATATCATGACGGACCTTCGAACGAGACTCCGCATTACGCATGAATGGGAACTCAACCTCGTCGTCGATGCGCTCAAGCTCGTTGGCGACCAAGGCACTTGTGTCGACCAAGACACTAGTGTCACTTTGGCAAGCGCTCCGAAGTGTCTTGGCCAGTTCCTTCGCCCTTCTAGACTGTAAATGAAAGTATAATTGAAAGAAATTTGGTGGAGGAATTAGGATTAGAGTGGTGGAGGAGAAGAGACTAGGGTTTTGGGAGAGGGAGAGAGAGCTCTTCTTTTTTTTTCTTTTGGAGGAGAGAGAGAGGAAATTGAGATTTGGGAAGAAAATGAGAGTTTGGGGGGTTGGGCTGCCCCCTAGTAAAATGTGGACTGCCTCCTAGTAAAATCTCCACTTTTTGGACTGCCCTCTAAGTAAGGGCTGCCCCCTAGTAGAAGTTGTGGTGTCCCTAAAAAAAACCTTTGTAGAATTCTATGCTCCTCTCATTTGTTCACTACTAAGTAATCACATCATTTTCTATTAGCCACCCCAGTCCTTTTGTAGAATTCTGAAGACTCGAGAATATTCTCATGTTTTGCTCTCTCCATATGGGTCAAACCAAGCTCTGAAGGCGAAGTGTTGCCTGATTGTACCACTGCTCTCTCCTCTTTCGCAGATTGGAGATCAACTCGATTTTCCCCCTTAATTCTCTGTTTGTGTTGCTATTGGGCAAATTCAGCTCGACTCCGTGGCTCAGCCATGTGTTCCAGGATAGTGCATAATGAAAGAAAAGATGATCATTACTCGTCTCCCGGTGCCTCCTGTACCACACACACATCTGGCATTCCGAACTTGGGGTGTAACGGATGTTTATCAGTACAGATAAGACTATCCGTATCTGATTTTTTTATAATATTTGAATCTGATCCGATATCCGAACGGATGTCTTTTTTGATACTTCGAATTCGTATCCGTCTAGTTTAAGCGGATATCGGATAATATTCGATCCGATCAGCTACAAAAATTCGAATGTTATTATACGAATATCTGAAATCCGAAATATTAAAAATTTAGTTGTTATCCGAATATCCGAAAACCAAATTCAATTGCTCTATTTAAGCCTTTTTTTCTTCTGTTGAAAATTTCAAGAATGTTCAACTGACTCGCTCTATATATTGCTCTATTTGAGCCCTTTCATCTTCTATTGAAAATTTCAAGAATGTTCAATTTGAATCGGCCATATATATATATATATATATATATATATATATATATATATATATATATATATATAAAATGACCCCTAGCCTAGTGGTAGTGATGAGGCATGCGGCCCAAGTGGTCAGGAGATCGATTCACACACACACACACACACACACACACACACACATATATATATATATATATATATATATATATATATATATATATATATATATATATATATATATATATATATATATATATATATATATATATATGCTAATGGCCCCTAGCCTAGTGGTAGTGATGAGGCATGCGGCCCAAGTGGTCAGGAGATCGATTCCTGGTGGGAGCGTTCGACATAATTATCATTTCCACACTATATATATATATATATATATATATATATATATATATATATATATATATATATATATATATATATATTGCTTTACATATTTGAGCCCTTTCATCTTATGTTATAAATTATAATTAATATATATCACTATTATATATACATTATATTAAAATATAGATGTAGAAAAATAATAATAAGTGAATTGAACTATGTAAAACTCAGTTGAGAATAAAATAATCTCTCTAGTAATTAATATATATTACATATACATTATACTATAATATATATAAAATTTCGGATATCCGAATCCGAATTTAACGTCAGATCGGATATTAACGGATTCGAATAGCTGAATATCCGAATTCGTATCCAAATGAAGATAATATCCGAAAAATATTCTGATATCCGAATCCGATATTCAAAATTTTAAATTATATTCGAAAGTTCGAATACGGAATCGAATCGGATTCGAATTTTCGACTATCCATCGACATGTCTATTCCGAACCTACCAAGCATGTCCATTGTGAGAAGTCTACCCGCACTGTTTTGTACATGCATCCCTCTCCAATCACTCATATGCGTCCCGGAGCATGAACTTTCCCGAATTCGCTCCTTCGGCATTGTTCACGCAGTGATTTTGAGACCCAAATTCTAATATAGGTCAATTTTGAGACCCAAATCCTGATATCCATATATATGTGAGACCTTAAAACTAAATAACCATTTACGTGTTTGCTTCCTCTAACTTTTGTTTTCTATTCCATGGAGGAGTGCACTTTTATATTGGCTCTGTTGCAGATTATGGCATGATTTGAAGACACTGCCTTCGAACAAGTAGTTTTTGTTTTCTCCATGTCCTCCTATTTTCTGCCTGCCATGAAATTCATGTTATTGTTCAACAACTTGTTCAGATTTTATTTTTGTTTCCACCTTCTCCCTTCCCCTCCCCTAGGCACTTTCTAACATTGGTCAATTTGAACACTAATAGACTGGCTAGAGTTGTTAGGATCACAAATACTTTGGTACAACATCATATTATGCACTGACTGAGTTACTTTTGCACAGTAACAAATGTTAAAATGTGATAACCCACATCACAGCAAGCAGAAATTATAAATGGCACCTTACAAATTACTTGCAGAAAACAAGAATCGGCTTTAACAATGAGATTGAAAATTCTAGTGTTGTGTTGCCATACACAGTACACTTAAATGTCATCAAGACGCTCACTTCCTACTGCTTCGTTACCAGGTTATAACAACATCCACAACCAAATTGCCAACAGGCAACCATTTTTCAAATCCAATAAGAACCCGGAAAATGTCCACAACCATTTAATAATGATTGAAAAGATCGCCTGGAACAAGCTGTCTTAACATATAGAAGATCTGCACTCAACGAGTTCATATGTGGACTTTGAAGAAAAGTCTTCTCTTAAGCAAGAAAAGATGATAAGTTTCCAAATATAGTGCCAAAAACCTATGCTAGACATATCATTTCCATATGATCCTTTTTGGCAACAAATGCTAATTTAAAGAACTGCAACATGACATTCTTGATTTGCTTAATATAGTGTTGTACAGGGAATTCCAACTGCCATACTTGTTAAGATCTATAGACCATATTAATTTCCAGCCATGCTGCAAATACACCTGTGCTTAATGGTGACTGAAATTCACTGCAAGACAGCATGGTTAAGTAACCAAAGTGACAAAGAAGAAGAGAAATTACATGGCAATGTCAACAAATTAAGGACTACATGTCTGATGTCTCACTCAAGCAGATAATAACAGATGAAAAATTAAATTTGATGCGTCTCTTTCATGATGGGTAAGAGGAACATGCATTAGCCCATGTATCAAATATCAATAATCATACACTCAATGAACCTTCCCTCAAATGGAAGTAAGCACAAGTTAACTGCAAGACAACGCTCTCTAATAAAAATCTATGGCAAAAATGTCTCCTCTGATTTCAAGTTAAATCTGGCAATTATATAATATAACTTGCGGTTCTAGACAATAGTCGGAATCTTTGACTATCACAGGGATCCATCCTAAGATAATCTATTCCATATATCGTTTTTGTTGAGAACTAATAAGGGATTTAGTCCCACATTGGAAAATGTAGCATGAAGAGGAGCTAGACTCCCTATAAGTAGTGGAGTAGCCAATCAATAAAATATACACCAATTATTCTCTACATGGTATCAAAGCCATAACCACAAAAAAAAAAATTCCACCCCTTCCCCAACCCGGCGCCCCTCCCCCCCCAACCCAGCAAACCCACCCCCCCCCCCCCCCCCGACGCCGCCCCCCCTGCCCCGACGCCCCCCTGCCGCCGACGCCCCCCCCCCCCCTCCCTGCACCCCCACCCCGACGACCCCCCCTTGCCGTCCCACTAAAATTAAGTACTTACGGTCTGACAATTGGACGGAGTATACAAATAAGAAGGTTGCTGAGTATTTATCCACTCAGGGAATACTACACCAAACTTCATGTGCCTATACACCGGCTCAAAATGGTGTGGCCGAACGGAAGAACAAACACCTGCTGGAGGTCGCACGGACGATGATGCTGACTATGAATGTCCGGAAACACTTATGGGGGCAGACGGTGTTAACGGCCTCTTATCTCATCAACAGAATGTCATCTCAGGTATTGGACTGGAAGACACCGTTGGATATGCTTACTGGTGCAACCACGTACACTGTTCCACCGAAAGTATTTGGGTGTGTATGTTTTGTCCAAGATAATAGGCCAGGAGTTGGCAAACTGGATCCTAGAGCGGTTAAATGTGTCTTTGTCGGGTACACGACAACTCAGAATGGATACGCATGTTGGAGCCCAGTTGAACGGAAGATGTTTGTAAGCATGAACGTTACATTCAGAGAACTGAAACCATATTATGGTTCGGATGACGGTTCAGCGTTTGGTGACACACCTAACACAGAGGGTGTTAGATGTTGTAGTGCCCCGTCCCGCTCAGTCAATCGGAGGAATCGAAACGCCGACGGCGTTCAGACTTGGCCTTACAACGGCGACTCGAAGACATCGCTCAGGTGGGGTAGTTTCGGTGAACTTGTCTCATCTCAGCCTTCACTTAATAACTCGTGTGTTTTCAACTTGCACAAGTAGGCTTAATAATAAAAGAGACGAATCCACATAGCTAAAGGGAATTATCCCGACGGATCGAATCGAGTTTATAACATGGAAAACGTTCCACGGTCTGATTAGAGTTGGTGCTCAGCGTGCTTTGAAAATGACACTCGATCCTTCGTCCCGTGGCTTGGGAGAAAGAAAAGTTGGTATTCGACACAAACGATGAGTTAGCCTAAGTCATAGGCATCGCCCGCGTAAATGCTCGATAAAGCATGTCCGTTTCCACTGCGCAAGGCTTGGCATAGCCTTGGCTCGTCCCTCGGGTTAAGTTGTAGGCTTGAGTAAGTTAGGCAAAGTTATGCCGATCGACCTAAGTCATTCCAAGTGCCGTTCCGTTCTTTCTGCGGTTGTCAAGTCAAATAGTCCTACGAGCTCAAGGGCCGTCATGTAACATACGACTTGGGTGATAGCGTCGCGTAGGACGTAAGTCAGTTAAAGGCACGAGCCACGGTTGGCACGATATAAAGTTAGCCACGGACTATGGCACTTCGGGAACACTTTTGTTCAAGTTAAGTTGGAAGGCTATGTAGTAGTCATTCCCTCGAGTTCAATGATGTTTCGAGGCGGTCCCTCGGTTGGGAGTATCGCATTCCTATCCACGTTAAGATGTTTCGAGGCGGTCCCTCGGTTGGGAGTCTCGCGTTCCTATCCACGTTAAGATGTTCGAGGCGGTCCCTCGGTTGGGAGTCTCGCGGTCCCGATGCACGTAATGCAAAGGGTGGTTCAGAGCACGAGTTGCTAAGTATAGTTCCAGTCGTACCAACAAATAGGCCATGCATTTACGTGAGTCTAGATGTCTCGTAGGTGCGTGGTCATTGGACACCTTGTCGACAAGGATTTCTGCCTAGACTGGTTATACGCCGGGGCATCGGGCCCAGTCATCCTAGGGGGTAGACGTTATAGCAGCGCATGCTTTTATTGCGTGGGTAGTCGGGAGCTTTCCATGGGGCTAGCTACCTTGCATCGAAGGACCCGCCGCCTACCCGAGCTATGTCCGCGATGGCTTGTCATGCCAGTGGCCTTTCATATAGATAATTGGCGTGCTAAGCGGCGAATCCGCATGCACGGTGTCGGTCGTAACAAAGAAAGTGTAAGCACGGTATGCGTTGAATGGTGAAATGTGTGCTCGGTTGCACCCAAAGTATTATAAAGCCTACGATTCGGCTATACGTAAAGACACGTGCTTCGGCACGAGATATGGCATCGTACTTGAGTTCTCAACACCGGTTCCACAAGTTTGGTTAGTCGTTGCGCATTAAGTCGAGAAGGGCCGTAAGTCGAGTTTGGATAAGTCAGGTTACGCTACGAGGCACGGCCACGATGTTTGAGGCACGGGCAAGTATTTGACACGACCTAGTCGTTACGTCCAAGAGTATGGTACGATAGACAACTATGAGTCGGTACGTTGACAATGCAAGCACGAAAAAGGTCTAGAGGCAAAGTATGAGTACGTTATCAGTGCAAGGCACGGAGATGGTCTATAGACACTAAATAGGCCGAGCGTCGGTCTTAAAATCGATCCTAAGGCAAGACTAGAAAGACAATCGTAAAGGGGCTTGTATTGCACAAATTAAAATAAAACATGTCGGTTTTGTATGGGTGGGCGAGGAGCTCACTCCACCAGTACAGTTGAGTACTGACACCCACATAGTTTTCATGTGCAGGTCCAGGTAGAAGCTCGTGGCGCGGAGCTCGCTTGGATACGTCGAGGCACGGAGTTCCTTGGCGACTTAAAGCGTCCAGCCGCGTGGATTGAAGAATTATACAGGACATAATGTATGGACATCGCCTTTCGAATCTTCCGCTGGCTCAAGCATTGTAATCGAGAGATGAGAGAGAGCAGAGTGACTTGTAAACGAGAGAAAAGTGAGCACGAGAGACTTGTAATTTGACCTTGCGCCCACAAATGTAATCATGTATTCAATATCAATAAAGAGCTTCTTTTGAATGACTTGTGTTCATGTGTGCTTGTTCTAAATTTTCGCTGCAATGTTTCAATGTTTCTGCTTGGGACTTCTGTGCGACGACCCCGTCGCCGCCGATGTAATCGGCCATTATGGAACTGCCTTGCACGAGCGCAATCTAGGCTCGTGCAGCATCACGCCTTAGCGAGGACGATCGCTCCTACGGGAGCGGGGCGTGACATAGTGGTATCAGAGCACGGCTTTACGTCCTTGGACTATCGATTGAATTCTTTAACTCCGTTGTTTTTGCGAACTCTGAAATGTTGCTTCCGCAAAGTTGATATTGTTGGTGCGCTCTCTCTCGATTGTCCCATGGAATGTCCATAAAATAAGTCTAATATTTACAAAAGCTCGTACAAGCGTTCCATCGAACGCATCGGTAGGCCATCGCCGGATACGTTAGTAGGCCTTTGGGCCGAACGGTGCCGACCTTGAGTTGATAGAAGACATGTGCTAAAAGTTAGAAAACGCGTTGCGTGCTTGAACAACCTTACGCTAACAATAGTGAACGAGCACACGAGACCGAAGTATAGTTCGAACGGGATGGTTATGCACACAGCCTTTGGCTAAGTTGTGCCGATTATCGCGCACCTCGACCTTTTGGTGCAAACGAGTTGCGAGCGATATTGAGTACCGCTCGGTCGGAACGGAGATACACTTAGAGTGTATATCGATAGAAGCGCTATTGGACTAACGCTTAGGCGTACACGGAAGTTTGTTTTGGATTTTGAGGAATAGTGCGAACGACTTAGTGCGTCGATGCGACGTGAACGATTACGCTAGGGATTCGTCGAACGAATCCGAAACATATTTTAGCGAATAACGTGAACGTGATTTGAACTAGATTGGATGACTCGAATCCCGAGTGGTGTATGGTCCGTCTTGGAAATCATTCGAGCGAAAGATTGAGGATTGCACGAGTATGAAACGCGAAAACGATTGAGTAGGTGAAATCGAATCGAGAAAATTGTGCAGATCGTATACGAAAAGTTAACACGACGAGTAGGTAGCGTGCATGAAATGTTCGACTTTAAAGTTACGCGAATGACTCTGACGATTGGAATGGATATCGTTCGATGATTGAGTTAGCAAGGAATATTACGAATTGAGAAAATACGTTGGTCGATGACTTAAGATAAACGGATGAACTATACGTGAACTTGGGTTTGTCGAAATTGATGTTGTGAACGATTCGAGGGGTAAGATCGAAATTGAATTTGAATGTCGAGGAGATTATCCAGTCGGACGATAGCATCATTCGCACGACTCAAAATTCGTTGCAAACGAAGATCGTCAGGTTACGTATATCGTCGATGATATTGAGGCGTATCAAAGACGATATGCGATAACTCGAGGGTAATCTGACACGGTGAATGACGATCGCGCAAGTATTATCGTTCCAAATGGATGCAATACTTAGGACTTTGGTTGAGACGAATGTTGGATGAAAGTGATCGTATCTTGATGATTACGCGGATAACCACAGCGTCGACATTCTTGTCTTGTGCGAGCGCGACTCCAGCCTCGCACATGCGTTGCGTCGGATTTGGGACGATCGTTCCGCGTGAGCGCTGACATGGTGATTCATGTCGCGGGAATGATCGAACTTGAAAAATCAGGACGCGGCAACTTTGATTGTCTCGACTTGTTGGCTTGATGCGAAGGAGAACTCGAGAATGTTAGGACTTGTGATTGATGACTAAATAAAACTTGAGGATTGAGTAGGTCCAATCCGCGCATCGAGAATGAACTAGTCTTGACCCAAAACAAGTGTTACATTCCGATGAGAATGATTATTCCGCAGGAGCGTTGCATGGTAATTCGTGCCCACCGGGGATAATCTGTCTCGCGTAAGATCGGAGCACAACATATTGTTAAGTCGGACGACCTTGTGATCGATTACGTGAATTGGAATAGATGATTTCGAAAGATAATCTATGCGAAACGTCTTGATGAACGAACGATATTGATATGACGTAAAATTGGTTGAAACGTGAGTTATCGTATGATGGCTTTACCGAACGACTCGTACCCCGTGCGACGGATATTGGAATGTGCGTAGGAAATCGATGCTCGATGTTTAGAAATCGGAGTGATGCGAGCTTGGGTAGAAAAATCCCGTACCATCGATTTGGTTTGACCTTAGGATGGGGTCAGTGTTGATATCGTTGTTTGGGAACTATGATTTCAGTGCTGACGAAAGACATAGCCTAGCGGTTAGGCAGACGTTCCGGCGCTAGGCGATAGGAATTGTGGAGGCACCACTCGCGAGTCTCGGCTGACATGCACGTATATCAGGGACGCCCGAATATGTGCACGATCCGACTCGAGTGGTGATGGCAGATTCTCTATCACGAGGCTTGGCTGAAATGCATGTATTTTGGGGACGCCTAAAATATGTGCACGATCCAACTAAGTGATACATTGAATCAAGTGAGACTTGAGGAACGGGAAAGTGTTGTGGATTTTGAAATCGTAAGTTTCGAAAAAATGTTGATGGTAACGCAATCATTGAATTGAGACGAGTTCGAATGTTGGTTGATCGATTGGTGTGTCGTATGACTAAGTTAGCGATAGCACGAGCGTGGCTCGGAAATGAAGAAACGTGTAGGCGGAGTGTGTACGATTAAGTCTTGGCCGTAGAAATGGTAGGGTGGATTGCCTTCAGGAAAGTCTCGAGGACGAGACTTGTTCTGAGTGGTGTATGATGTAGTGCCCCGTCCCGCTCAGTCAATCGGAGGAATCAAAACGCCGACGGCGTTCGGACTTGGCCTTACAACGGCGACTCGAAGACATCGCTCAGGTGGGGTAGTTTCGGTGAACTTGCCTCATCTCAGCCTTCACTTAATAACTCGTGTGTTTTCAACTTGCACAAGTAGGCTTAATAATAAAAGAGACGAATCCACATAGCTAAAGGGAATTATCCCGACGGATCGAATCGAGTTTAGAACATGGAAAATGTCCCACGGTCTGATTAGAGTTGGTGCTCAGCGTGCTTTGAAAATGACACTCGATCCTTCGTCCCGTGGCTTGGGAGAAGGAAAAGTTGGTATTCGACACAAACGATGAGTTAGCCTAAGTCATAGGCTATCGTTCGCGTAAATGCTCGATAAAGTATGTCCGTTTCCACTGCGCAAGACTTGGCATAGCCTTGGCTCGTCCCTCGGGTTAAGTTGTAGGCTTGAGTAAGTTAGGCAAAGTTATGCCGATCGACCTAAGTCATTCCAAGTGCCGTTCCGTTCTTTCTGCGGTTGTCAAGTCAAATAGTCCTACGAGCTCAAGGGCCGTCATGTAACATACGACTTGGGTGATAGCCTCGCGTAGGACGTAAGTCAGTTAAAGGCACGAGCCACAGTTGGCACGATATAAAGTTAGCCACGGACTATGGCACTTCGGGAACACTTTTGTTCAAGTTAAGTTGGAAGGCTATGTAGTAGTCATTCCCTCGAGTTCAATGATGTTTCGAGGCGGTCCCTCGGTTGGGAGTATCGCATTCCTATCCACGTTAAGATGTTTCGAGGCGGTCCCTCGGTTGGGAATCTCGCGTTCCTATCCACGTTAAGATGTTCGAGACGGTCCCTCGGTTGGGAGTCTCGCGGTCCCGATGCACGTAATGCAAAAGGTGGTTCAGAGCACGAGTTGCTAAGTATAGTTCCAGTCGTACCAACAAATAGGCCATGCATTTACGTGAGTCTAGATGTCGCGTAGGTGCGTGGTCATTGGACACCTTGTCGACAAGGATTTCTGCCTAGACTGGTCATACGCCGGGGCACCGGGCCCAGTCATCCTAGGGGGTAGACGTTATAGCAGCGCATGCTTTTATTGCGAGGATAGTCGGAGGCTTTCCATGGGGCTAGCTACCTTGCATCGAAGGACCCGCCGCCTACCCGAGCTATGTCCGCGATGACTTGTCATGCCAGTGGCCTTTCATATAGATAATTGGCGTGCTAAGCGGCGAATCTGCATGCACGGTGTCGGTCGTAACAAAGAAAGTGTAAGCACGGTATGCGTTGAATGGTGAAATGTGTGCTCGGTTGCACCCAAAGTATTATAAAGCCTACGATTCGGCTATACGTAAAGACACGTGCTTCGACACGAGATATGGCATCGTACTTGAGTTCTCAACACCGGTTTCACAAGTTTGGTTAGTCGTTGCGCATTAAGTCGAGAAGGGCCGTAAGTCGAGTTTGGATAAGTCAGGTTACGCTACGAGGCACGGCCACGATGTTTGAGGCACGGACAAGTATTTGATACGACCTAGTCGTTACGTCCAAGAGTATGGTACGATAGACAACTATGAGTCGGTACGTTGACAATGCAAGCACGAGAAAGGTCTAGAGGCAAAGTATGAGTACGTTATCAGTGCAAGGCACGGAGATGGTCTATAGACACTAAATAGGCCGAGCGTCGGTCTTAAAATCGATCCTAAGGAAAGACTAGAAAGACAATCGTAAAGGGGCTTGTAGTGCACAAATTAAAATAAAACGTGTCGGTTTTGTATGGGTGGGCGAGGAGCTCACTCCACCAATACAGTTGAGTACTGACACCCACACAGTTTTCATATGCAGGTCCAGGTAGAAGCTCGTGGCGCGGAGCTCGCTTGGATGCGTCGAGGCACGGAGTTCCTTGGCGACTTGAAGCGTGCAGCCGCGTGGATTGAAGACTTATACAGGACATAATGTATGGACATCGCCTTCCGAATCTTCTGCTGGCTCAAGCATTGTAATCGAGAGATGAGAGAGAGCAGAGTGACTTGTAAACGAGAGAAAATTGAGCACGAGAGACTTGTAATTTGGCCTTGCGCCCACAAATGTAATCATGTATTCAATATCAATAAAGAGCTTCTTTTGAATGACTTGTGTTCATGTGTGCTTGTTCTAAATTTTCGCTGCAATGTTTCAATGTTTCTGCTTGGGACTTCTGTGCGACGACCCCGTCGCCGCCGATGTAATCGGCCATTATGGAACTGCCTTGCACGAGCGCAATCTAGGCTCGTGCGGCATCACGTCTTAGCGAGGACGATCGCTCCTACGGAAGCGGGGCGTGACAGATGTGAGGGGGAAAAATAAGCCCATCTGTGGTGGTCGGATCGGTCCCATGCCCGGTCGTAGAAAACTGGACGAAAGGAGGAGAAAGCAGTAACTTCGATACAGAAGATGAAGAAGATACATATGTTAAACAGGGGGAGCAGCAGACAATGAAAAAGGAACTTCAAGTCTACAGAAGGAGACTGCAGAAGTCCAGTACTGTGCATGTACCATGCCCTGTGCCTACTGTACCAAGTCCCTCGTCTACTCCTGCTCCAACTCTTGAAGATGTTGCCCCCGCACTGAATCAATCTAATTCTGATACGGATCTCTCTGACTCTGATGATATGATCTCTCCACCACCTATTGCTCCCTTAAGGAGATCTTCTCGCATCAATGCGGATAAGGCTCCTAGTCGTTTTGATGATTATGAACATGATATTGCCAACTACCTGTCTTATTCTAACATTTCTTCGAATTATCGAGCCTTCATTGCATCATTAGACTCTACTTCGTTGCCCAAGTGTTGGCAGGAAGCAAAGAAAGATCCAAGGTAGAAAGCTGCAATGATGGAAGAACTTGGGGCACTGGAGAAAAATAAGACGTGGGAGCTGGTTCCATTACCCAAATGGAAGAAAACTGTGGAATGCAAATGGGTGTATACAGTAAAGGAGACGTCAGAAGGAAAAGTGGAACGATACAAGGCAAGGTTGGTTGCAAAAGGATACACACAATCATATGGCATCGACTATGATGAGACTTTTGCTCCAGTAGCGAAAATGAGCGCCGTAAGAACTCTGGTCTCCATTGCAGCAAACTATGGATGGAAGCTATACCAGTTAGATGTGAAGAATGTCTTTCTCCAGGGGGATCTACAAGAAGAAGTGTACATGGAACTCCCGCCAGGGTGCTACGCTACAGAATCAGACGGAGGAACATCGCATGGAAAAGTGTGCAAACTAAAGAAGTCGCTATATAGACTCAAGCAATCTCCTCGAGCCTGGTTTGACAGATTCAGAAAGGCTGTTACAGGCATGGAATACCATCAAGCAAATGCAGATCATACGGTCTTTCTTCAGCATGCAAGAGGCCACATCACTATACTTGCTGTATACGTGGATGATATAGTAATCACAGGTAATGATGAAATCGAGATCGCTAAGCTGAAGTCAAAACTCGCGAAAGAGTTTGAGGTGAAGGATTTAGGAGCGATGAGGTACTTTCTAGGTATCGAGGTGTGTGAAGGCAAACAAGGAATTGTTCTCTCACAGAGAAAATACGCACTAGATCTGCTGAAGGAGACAGGGATGCTGGAATGCAAAGTAGCAGTCACTCCAATTGACCAAAAGTGCAAGTTGGGAACAGAAGCAGGAGAACCAGTTGATCGTGAAAGATATCAACGACTTGTAGGGAGATTGATTTATCTGGGGCACACTCACCCTGATATCTCATTTGCGGTGAGTGTAGTAAGTCGCTACATGCATGATCCAAGAACGGGTCATATGGATGCAGTGTTTCAGATCTTGAGATATCTGAAAGGGACGCCGGGAAAAGGGCTATGGTTCAAGAAGAATGGAAGTATAGAAGTTGAGGGATACTGCGACGCAGACTGGACGAGCTGCATAGACGATAGAAGGTCTACCACGGGATATTGTGTCTTTGTAGGAGGAAACTTGGTCTCATGGAGAAGCAAGAAACAGTCAGTGGTAGCACGGTCTATAGCTGAAGCAGAATACAGAGCAATGGCTTTAGGAGTGTCGGAGTTGCTGTGGGTGAAAGCGTTGCTGACAGAGTTGAAGCTGGACAAGGGAGCACCGTTACGTCTTCTGAGCGATAGTCAAGCTGCAATAAGTATAGCTAACAATCCAGTTCAGCACGACAGAACGAAGCACATCGAGATCGATCGATTCTTCATCAAAGAGAAGCTGGAACAAGGGATACTGAAGATTGATCATGTTCGCTCAGAAGAACAAGTGGCAGACTGTCTGACTTAGGGTCTTAGTTCATTAAGTCTGTCGAAGCTATGTAACAAGATGGGAATGATTAATATCTATCGCCCATCTTGAGGGGGAGTGTTGAGAACTAATAAGGGATTTAGTCCCACATTGGAAAATGTAGTATGAAGAGGAGCTAGACTCCCTATAAGTAGTGGAGTAGCCAATCAATAAAATATACAACAATTATTCTCTACATTTTTCCTGCATAACAAGGGAGAGGTGAAGTCTCTCCATTTTGCTAGGGCAACCAATAGTTAACTATATAACCAACAACCTAAATTGGATAACCATTAACCATGAGAACTTAAACCAATGACTAGTCGTGACAAGTTATAATGAATTTGACCAAAAAAGCATGAAATATGTTTGTATATGCATTAATTATATGTATGAGAATATCATAGAACAAGAAAATTAGTTTGCTCACATCGCATAACATTGCATACTAAATACTCATTAGAGGCAGATGCATAATTTTTCTCCTGTTCATATTAACTGATCTTGTGCCGATCCAAAAAATTTTGGGGCAAATGTCTGTTGTTGTTGCATATTTATATTGATAAGCCACCTTCACTAAATTCTAGATGAACTCATTTTTATCTAACAATGTATAGAATTTGTACAGTAATATGGCATAAAGAAAGAGCAGACGTTCTCAACTCTGTAACATCTACAAGAGTACCTTACATAGACTAATAAACTGATCTGGGATAATTACTTCATATTGTAATAAAACTCGCAAGATAGGTTTAAAATCATGCATTTGCCATAAGATGTCATTCATTACTAGCTTACTGCAATTACAGTGTGAAAATATGTTATATATCACCCATAATTTGCCCTTATAGTGAAATCCCACAGCTTATAAAAGAACTCCATTTGTTATTTGCAAGAAATTATACAATCTTGTATTACCTCACTCAGATGAGCATTAATAAATTTTAGACTGATCAAGAAAAAGACATGAACAAAAGATTTAATTTGATATGATTTGAAAATCTACATTAAATATCTGATTTAATTAGATTTACAAATTTGTATCAAATATTTAATTTGACCATATTTTGACATCCATAATTGGTGATGGGATATAATCTACACCGTTGGTTGTTGGTGGACGGCCAGATCTGATGGTGGACTACTTTTAGGATTTTCTAACCCTAAAATTACGTTTCTCATCTTATTTATATGATGTGAGGGTGGAGGCACAAAGTGGAGATTCGGGGTGTTTGTCCATAAGAAAATCTAAGAGAGTCCGAACTTTAGTCTTAGGACTTTGACATCCAAGACAGAAGTAAGAAGAAGATCTAATCGATGAGTCGTCAACTTCGGTTAGGGAGATTGCTAAGGGTTGGTGAATGATCTCAATTGTAATTTTCTGTTTTTCTTCTTGAGAGTGGTGAGGGGGTTGAACCTATTAGGACAAAGGGTTCAACGTGAGTTCTGTCAATCTTGTAATTTTATCTGAGTTATTAAATGTTGGGATTTGTCCAGGTGACGTACGTCACCGTCATATACTTGTTTTCATCTTGTGTTTGGTGTCCGTTAGACGGGAGTTAGTTTTGATCAGGTGGGGGTGGGTTGGCAAACGCTTCCGCACGCGCCCAACAAACAGGTGCTCATGGCACGCAAAGGTGCTCATGTCACGCAATGGAGAACATTAGACAGATTATATGGTTTTATGACTTGTCTCACCTGTAGATTGCCAAAAAATAGAGATGGAGGATCACTAATAAGGTGTGCACAATGGACTGGTGATGAAAACATCATCTGGCCTTCACAAAAGCTGCATGAATCAGCATCAGCAATCTTGACAGCATAAATGTTAGATTCATGAAAATATAAAGCTAAGAACCCTTTCAAGCATTATGATAAAAGGAGGAACTGGTGTATTAGTCAAACGAGCAAAGAAAGCGGAAATGTGCTAAAGTAGCTACACTAGCAACATCAAATTGATTGGATTGACTACATAACAACTAAATATAATATATAGTCATCATGGAAAGTGTATTTTCCTTCAAATGCATGATAGAAGAAACAAGAGAAAGGGAGAGAAACTTTCAATGGTCTGACCAATTGAACTTTATGGTTCCAATTTCCTAGGACTATCTTCACTTGGATGTTCATCAACATCTTTATGTTCCTGGAAAGAGGATTCACCACCCACATACTTGTTAATATCAAGAACTTCCTCTAGAGTATGTAGACCAGGATCCCATAACGAACAAGATCCATCAGAAACTTCCACTTCTTGAGCATCGATAAGATCAATATTATCCCAAATTTTATGGCCAGAAGCCAAAGAGCCAGCCTCTACACCTACATTCCAGAACTGCACCTCATTAACAAAATCACTTGAAGGGGCTATAGCATCCTGAAACATTCCCTCTTGAGAAATATAATCAGGGATTGTTGTAAGATACCCAATGCCACTATCATCAGCAGCAGCAGAAGAAGTTTCGAAATTCATTACATTTTTCCCCTTAAAGGCAGAAATTTCCAAGTCTGACCTACCAATGCTTTCACCTGAAGGAGGGGCATAGTCATTGGAAACCATTGCCTCGGGAGTTTTATCACCAGGAAGAGAGGTTAAGTAACAAGTGTTGATAAAGCCAACATCTGTTTCAAAGCTCAATCCTTTCTTGCCTTCAAGGTCTTCAGTTCCAGCTGAGCCTCCAAACAAATCTTGTTCACCTATATCAAAACCCACCTCGTCAACCAAACCTTGCAAAAGATGACCATAAATTCTTTTATTCTCATCATATTCATATCCAGCCAGTGAAAAAGCTGAACTCTCACCATGTTCAATGCTAGGAAGCAGAGGAATTGAACTATTTTCTTCAGTTTGACAATCTAATCTGCATTTCACAATCTGCTCATCCAATGAGTTATCTGATTCACCCTGCCTAGGCTGCTGCTGCTGCTGCTGCTTGAGAAATTTTCGTACCCTCGTAGGAGCACTCTCTCTTTGCTCCTTCAGCTTCTTAAGATGGTCCAAAAATACTGGGTTTTGCAGTACCTTTGCAAAGAAAGAAACCATCTGTTTTTGTCGCAACTCAGCTGATTGCATCCGTCGATGAAGTGCATTGATTTGTTGGACTGTAATGACATTCTCCTGTCTCAATTGCACAACCTCCCCCATCAACAAGTCATTTTCTCTTTTGAGCTTAACAATTTCACTTTCAGAAGTTCCAGGCTTCCCTGTTTCAGCTGAAGAAACCACTTGGGTACCTATTTGCTGAACCTGACATGACCTCCGCCTGTTTATCTTTTTCAATAATGATTTTTTTCCACGCAAAAAATCTTCATTGGCAAACTCCCAGCGATCAGTACCAATCTTGCGGAAGCCCTAAGAAAGATAGATACTATTGGAATTAAATAGAGAACCGAAATGAAGCACTAAAAGTGAAATAGGGAAACAAATTATCTGCGCCTATGTAACTCACTCATACAAGCACAAAATAGTTTTCCATCTAATCAGATGAGAAGTGAAAGAAACAAAAAAGATAACTGGATAACATCAATAAAATGCATAATTAAAGTCACTTTGATAGAATTTTAAACAATGAATAAATAGACTTTTTCTAGCACTGACGACTATTTATACGGAAACTACAACAAGATAGAAGTGTCTGCAAGATTATACCAACCATGTCTTGAAGTCTATTGCTGCTTACATAAGAAAACAAGATGGAAAAAAGGAGATAAACTGTTTCTCCATAATCAAACCTTAATTCATTTTAGTGTACATATTTCATTCAAGGAATGCCTATTTCATTCCTAACTTTTTATAAATTCATAACAAGAACAATACTAACTTCCTTTTATCCACCAACACTCCCCATCCCCAACAACATCAGGAATAAAATGAATATAAATAGAAACAAAAACATAGACATGCTCAAATAAGTATAATCAACAGACTGCAAATGGAACTAGAAATACAGCAGAAGAGGAGAAGTAATATGTATGGAAAAGAGAGAAAAAAAAAAGGAATATTATAAAGGTATTATAGTCTAAAAATTTCCTCAATTTTCTTGTACTTGGCAAGGAAAGCATAGGAAAAAAAAATCTGCCTGGCCTATTTACTTTCTTCCTATGTTTTAAATAGTTCAACTGTTTATAAAACTAGAACTGATCAGCGATGGAACCAAAGTTTATTGGTATCTGGCAACATCTATGTACTATATATAGACATAAGTTTATGTATTAGTTTCAAATGGAATGATATTCAACAATCTCTGGATTGTTCATCGACAATATTTTTTTTGTTTAACTATGGATAATTTTGAATAGAATAATATTAAAATTGATACACGTTTTGAATCTCTATATATATAATTTCGACAAATAATAATGATTAAGGTTTGCAGTAGTAGTAGATAGCAATACATATTGGTCGTATCATACTGGTTTCGGCAGGCTCAATCCGATAGTGGCCCATACAACATTGGGCTCTTATTCTAGTCTAGTCCTCCAAGGAAAAAGTTATTAAAAAAAATCAATGTTGAAGATAAACATTGTTCCAGGTATCTATAAAGTCACAATATTTTAATATTATTTCATTCAAAACTATCTATTGCAGGTGTACTTTATCTAAAAGCAAGTATATCGATAATTATATCTTTTGCAGATGTACAATTCAACAATGTTGAATATTATTTTATTCCCAATAAAAATAATATATACAAACTATGTTGCACAGTCACGACAAAATGTTCTTGCCCATATCATATCAGAATCGTACAATATAGTTGCCTAGTTGTTGTCTCTATCAGAAAGTGTGTATCTCATATTCTATCGTTTCCTTATCCGTATTCATGCCACATAGCATACAAAATTACAAATATGCCTAAATGTAAAAATATTTTTTAAGTTATTTAGAAAAATATTATTAATTTTTTGGACTTTTTGAAACCAAAAGTTCAGAACTTCGACCCGAAATTGTCAATACCAATACTCATAAGAATGATTTGAAACCGAATATGTAGAGAATAATTGTTGTATATTTTATTGATTGGTTACTCCACTACTTATAGGGAGTTTAGCTCCTCTTCATACTACATTTTTCCAATGTGGGACTAAGTCCCTTATTAGTTCTCAACACTCCCCCTCAAGATGGACGATAGATATTAATCATTCCCATCTTGTTACATAGCTTCGACAGACTTAATGAACTAAGACCCTTAGTCAGACAGTCTGCCACTTGTTCTTCTGAGCGAACATGATCAATCTTCAGATTCCAGCTTCTCTTTGATGAAGAATCGATCGATCTCGATGTGCTTCGTTCTGTCGTGCTGAACTGGATTGTTAGTTATACTTATTGCAGCTTGACTATCGCTCAGAAGACGTAACGGTGCTCTCTTGTCCAGCTTCAACTCCGTCAGCAATGCTTTCACCCACAGCAACTCCGATACTCTTAAAGTCATTGCTCTGTATTCTGCTTCAGCTGTAGACCGTGCTACCACTGACTGTTTCTTGCTTCTCCATGAGACCAAGTTTCCTCCTACAAAGACACAATATTCCATGGTAGACCTTCTATCGTCTATGCAGCTCGCCCAGTCTGCATGCAGTATCCCTCAACTTCTATACATCCATTCTTCTTGAACCATAGCCCTTTCCCCGACGTCCCTTTCAGATATCTCAAGATCTGAAACACTGCATCCATATGACCCGTTCTTGGATCATGCATGTAGCGACTTACTACACTCACCGCAAATGAGATATCAGGACGAGTGTGTCCCAGATAAATCAATCTTCCTACAAGTCGTTGATATCTTTCACGAACAACTGGCTCTCCTGCTTCTGCTCCCAACTTGCACTTCTGGTCAATTGGAGTGACTGCTGCTTTGCATCCCAGCATCCATGTCTCCTTCAGCAGATCTAGTACGTATTTTCTCTGTGAGAGAACAATTCCTTGTTCGCCTTCACACACCTCGATACCTAGAAAGTACCTCATCGCTCCTAAATTCTTCACCTCAAACTCTTTCGCGGGTTTTGACTTCAGCTTAGCGATCTCGACTTCATCATTACCTGTGATTACTATATCATCCATGTATACAGCAAGTATAGTGATGTGGCCTCTTGCATGCTGAAGAAAGACCGTATGATCTGCATTAGCTTGATGGTATTCCATGCCTGTAACAGCCTTTCTGAATCCGTCAAACCAGGCTCGAGGAGATTGCTTGAGTCCATATAGCGACTTCTTTAGTTTGCACATTTTTTCATGCGATGTCCCTCCGTCTGATTCTGTAGCGTAGCACCCTGGCGGGAGTTCCATGTACACTTCTTCTTGTAGGTCCCCATGGAGAAAGGTATTTTTTACATCTAACTGGTATAGCTTCCACCCATAGTTTGCTGCAATGGAGACCAGAGTTCTTACGGTACTTATTTTCGCTACTGGAGCAAACGTCTCATCATAGTCGATGCCATATGATTGTGTGTATCCTTTTGCAACCAACCTTGTCTTGTATCGTTTCACTTTTTCTTCTGACGTCTCCTTTACTGTGTACACCCATTTGCATCCCACAGTTTTCTTCCATTTGGGTAATGGAACCAGCTCCCACGTCTTATTTTTCTCCAGTGCCCCAAGTTCTTTCATCATTGCAGCTTTCTACCTTGGATCTTTCTTTGCTTCCTGCCAACATTTGGGCAACGAAGTAGAGTCTAATGATGCAATGAAGGCTCGATAATTCGAAAAAAATGTTAGAATAAGACAGGTAGTTGGCAATATCATGTTCATAATCATCAAAACGACTAGGAGCATTACCTGTATTGATGCGAGAAGATCTCCTTAAGGGAGCAATAGGTGGTGGAGAGATCATACTATCAGAGTCAGAGAGATCCGCATCAGAATCAGATTGATTCAGTGCGGGGGCAACATCTTCAAGAGTTGGAGCAGGAGTAGACGAGGGACTTGGTACAGTAGGCACAGGGCACGGTACAGACACAGTACTGGACTTCTGCTGTCTCCTTCTGTAGACTTGGAGCTCCTTTTCCATTGTCTGCTGCTCCCCCTGTTTAACATATGTATCTTCTTCATCTTCTGTATCGGAGTCACTGCTTTCTCCCCCTTTCGTCCAGTTTTTTCATGATCGGGCATGGGACCGATCCGACCACCACAGATGGGCTTATTTTCTCCCCCTCACATCTAACACCCTCTGTGTTAGGTGTGTCACCAAACGCTGAACCGTCATCCGAACCATAATATGGTTCCAGTTCTCTGAATGTAACGTCCATGCTTACAAACATCTTCCGCTCAACTGGGCTCCAATATGCGTATCCCTTCTGAGTTGCTATGTACCCAACAAAGACACATTTAACCGCTCTAGGATCCAGTTTGTCAACTCCTGGCCTATTATCTTGGACAAAACATACACATCCAAATACTTTCGGTGGAACAGTGTACGTGGTTGCACCATTAAGCATCTCCAACGGTGTCTTCCAGTCCAATACCTGATATGACAATCTGTTGATGAGATAAGAGGCCGTTAACACCGTCTGCCCCTATAAGTGTTTCGGGACATTCATAGCCATCATCATCGTCCGTGCGACCTCCAGCAGGTGTCTGTTCTTCCGTTCGGCCACACCATTTTGTGCCGGTGTATAGGCACATAAAGTTTGGTGTAGTATTCCATGAGTGGATAAATAATCAGCAACCTTCTTATTTGTATACTCCGTCCCATTGTCAGACCGTAAACACTTAATTTTAGTGCCATATTGTGTTTCTACCCGGCGATGAAAGTCTCGAAACGCCTCAAAGACATCACTTTTATTCTTCATAAGGTAGATCCATGTCACGTGAGTATAACAATCAATAAAAGTGACGAACCATCGAAAACCGTTAATACCGGTTGTAGGACAAGGGCCCCATACGTCCGAATGTATCATATCAAATGCAGCTGAACTTCTACTTCCTGAACTCACATACGTGCTTCTGGTATGTTTACCCAACTCACATGCATTACAAAATAACTTCTTTACTAGTCCTTTGGTATAAGGACGGATACATTCGACTAATAATTTTAAAAGAAGAATGACCGACACGCTGGTGTTGGAGTAGCAATTTATCTTCTACACTGTGTCGTGAATCTTCCGGTGGTGTATCTGCTACCAGAGATGCCAATGCTTTGTCCAGTCCTGTCCAAGTACCACAGCCCCTTATGCCATGTGCCAGTTCCTAGTCGTCGTCCTGTCCCCTTCTCCTGAAAAGTTACCGTAGGAATGTCAAAGGAAACAGTATAGTTAAGATCAAGAATAATGGCACTAATAGAAAGAAGATTGACAGGAAAAGACGGAGCATGTAAGACATTGGTGAGAGTGAGAGAAGGGGTACATGAGACAGTGCCTTTACCCATGACAGGGCTGGAGTTACCATCAGCAGTCTGAATGCTCTCCGGCGTTGGTAGGTGAGTATAGTCCTGGAACTCACCGTGGGACCCCGTGACATGACGAGATGCCCCAGTCCATAATCCAACATGGTTGGTGGACAGCTGCTGCAAGAGCACGCGCAGGAATACCTGTGCTGGTTTGGGCAAAGCAAGTGATGTGATCCCCCGAGGTAGATGACGTCCCATGACTGCCGTCCGAACCCAGCTTCGTGCTGCGTAACCTCGCGAGGAACTCCTTCTCAAGAGGGGTTAACTCAGCCAGGTGATTTTCTCCCCCTTCCTCCGCCAGATTAGCTTTGTGTCCTCTAGAATAATTTCTCCTTCTACCAGCATAACCGCCTCTACTACCGCGACGTCCTCCGCGGCCCCGTCCACGATCACTCGACTGACTTTGCAGGAGTTTTGGACAAAATCTGATGTAATGCCCTGAGTCACCACAGTTGTGACAAACACCGGCCACAGAGGGAGGCTGATTAAAGGCGGCAAGGGCAGACTTGTCAACAGCGGCTTGCTCCCCCTGGAAATAGCCCTTGTTGGACATCAACTTCAATCGAGCCTCTTCTTGTGCCATGGCAGCTATGGCTTCTTCTAAGGTTGAAAGTATGGGCTGTGCTAGGAGTACATTCCTTCTATGCTCAAACACAGGATTATGACCCTTCAAGAACTTCATCATCCGTTGTCGCGAAATATAATCCAAAAACTTTTGGAAATGTTTCGCAAATGCTGGTTCGACTTATGCATCTTCCATTCCAAGATTATCATAGTGATCCAGATCAGACCAGTACTTCTTCAACAGTGCTGCATACTCAGAGATGGTACGGTCGTCCTGGGCCACCCTATCAAGTTCATCCTGCAGTTGGAAGACCCGCATAGGATTGCCTGAGCCTGAATACATATCCTTCAAAGTCCGCCATATATCAGCAGCAGCCTCCATCGCCTCTACAGTGCCCGACACCTGGTCGGTCAAGGAGGCTGTCAACCATCCAGCCACAACATTATTGACAATTTTCCAAATAGCAAACTCCTTTGAGGAGGGATCAGCTGGCGCCTTGGTTTGGCCATTGACGTAGCCAACCAAGTCTCGTCCCTTCAGCGTCCGCATTGTCTGCCGTGACCATTTCAAGTAGTTGGACGTTCCTTCCAACTTCGTCTCCAGCTTGTCCAGCTTCCCCATTTTGTAGGATGACGGATCCACATCAGTATGGATCACACGTGGGGTTGTCTCGGTTAATCTCTTTGATAAAATATCATCAACCAAGACCTTCATCTCTTCTGCCGTCAGTTTACCACTGATCGAATCCATGGCGTCTTCAACTGTGATTCGTCGTCGTCGTCGTCGGCGGCGGCGACGGCTTCGTCGTCGTCGTCTTTATGTAAAGTCTTCAACAGAAACCTTACGAATGCGCTGTTAACGTGGCCAACACCGGCGCGCGCATGTAGATCCTAATTTGCAGATCGAGAACGAGAAAACAAAAAAGTATTTTGTAATTCCGGAGGGCATAATCTAGGAACAGATGGTGCAAATAAAGCATTTGACGTCCATCCGTCTTCGAATAACCGCCCACATAATCTCTCTCGCAAATTAGGGGTTTTTTCGTTTTGAAAAAAAAGGGGGGGTCGACAGCAGTTGGGGTCGGAAGAGGGGAGGCGTCGGGGGGGGGGGGCAGCAGCAGGGGGGTTCGTCGGCTGCAGCAGGGGGGGCGTCGGGGCAGCAGGGGGGTCGTCGGCGGCAGCAGTGGGCGTCGGACGGGGCAGGAGGGAGGGCGTCGGGGGGGGGGGGGGGCAGGGGGGAACTGCCGGGGGCAGCAAGGGAGGGTTCGACGAAAGGGGGGCATCGGGGGGGCGGGGGGGTTGCCGTGTTGGGGAAGAGGTGGAAATTTTTTTGTGTGGTTATGGCTCTGATACCATGTAGAGAATAATTGTTGTATATTTTATTGATTGGCTACTCCACTACTTATAGGGAGTCTAGCTCCTCTTCATACTATATTTTTTCAATGTGGGACTTGTAGTGCCCTGTTCCTACATCGTGCCCCGTACTCTGTCCACGGGGTGCACGAGAATGGAACACTGTCGCTATCGATTCGGTCGGGACCGATAGGTCGGGATCGACCGAGTCGATCGAACGGGAACGGTTGAATTAAGATCCATTCCTCGTTATGGAATGTCTTCTTCGGAACCAAGTCCCATATTCAGCGGAATTGCGCCTCGAGGATTGACTCTGCGGCTGAGTCGGGAGAGACCTCCCGTTGCTCTGCTTTTTACGCCGCTTGCGTTGGTTTTGGCTTTGTTTTCTGAATGCGTTTTCGTGAATGTTTTCGATGGTTTTCATGGCTTGCATTTCGAACTCGCATTTCCTATCGAACTTCTTGAATAATGCAGTGTTCTAATCGGTTGCATGTGCGATTTCAGGTAATCGCGTAGGCGACGTCTAGCGCGACCAACAAGTTCTCTCGCCGAAGTAAACTCAAGGTGAGTGACTGACCCTTCTCTTCTCGACCCCTTCTTAAGTAAATCGATAGTGTTGTTGCGGAAGAAAGAATGAATGCAAGGGCACGAGCACGGTAAAATAATTAAGTTTCAAAGAGAACGAAGGCTACACCTTAATAACTGAATAATGTCTTAACTCGATCATTGGACAACTTGTCGACAAGGAGAAAGTTTCCTCGAGCGACAACCCGGGGCCACGGGACCGACTCGGCCTAGGAGGAAGCACGGTATAGCTGTGCTGGATGATAGCACGGGTTAGGCGGGGACTTTCAGCGGGGCTCGCTACTTGCGTTGAAAGGGCCCCGACTAACAAAGCTATAAGTCCAGGATGGCTTGTGGTGTCAGTGACCAAACACACGTAATGTTGCACTTGGAATGTAAATGATAACAATTGACATGGAAGAACATGGTAAGTTTCAAAAGACGCGGCGCGGTCCGCCGGGGGTAAGTTCCGACGTAAATTACATTATGCTTGTCATTGCTTGCTTGAAATTCATTAGGATGGTTAGAAACATTCATGAACTAAGTCATATAAACTCATTCAACCAAATGAGAGCTTGGAAATTAACTTGCCACGCACCAGTACAAAGTGTAATGTACTGATCCTCGCTCTCCACGCAGGTGCCCCGAACCACGAAGGGCGTGCCACCTAAAATCTCATGGCGGCGTGGACACTTTTGAAGCCTCGTCCGTGTAAAGGCTTGTTCTGGATTCCTTTTGAAGAAGACCCGCACTCAGTCCAAAAAAATAGATGGCGGCTCGGCTTTCCTCAATCCCAGGTGGAAAGCGTAATAGTTTTTGCTTGTAAAAAGGGATGTAATGTATGGAACGACTATCTCATCGGCGTTCATTTTGTAAGTCGAGTCATATTGTAGCCCGCACGGCAATGAATGTAAATGAAGTCAATGTAAATAAAGTTTTATTATCAATGAAAAAGTTTACTTCTATTTCAAATGTGTCAATCAATTTCTCTGCGTACTCTAACTTGATGTTGTGTTTCGGATAACCTTATGACTATGCCTTGTGCGATCGCAACTTAGGTTCGCACGGCATCACGCCCGGGGGACGACTATCGATTCTACGGAATCGGGGCGTGACATAATGGTATCATAGCACGGCTTTACATCCTTTGACCTCGCGTTCGATGAGATAAGTTGTTCCATACAATGAGTCCGTAATAATTTGTGACTGATGCGTTTGCCTTCGTATCCCAGAAGGGACGGAACCCACGGCCGATCAAGAATAGAGCGTTTCTAGCGGCTCTAGTAGTTCGCATCGATCGTGGGGCGGACCTTCTAACGATACCATCGAAAGGATGCTGCGCATGATGGAGGCGCAGCGAAACCAGTCCGAGAACCGGCATCAACAGGTAGAGGAACGACAGGCCCAGTTCGAAGCTCGCTTCGAAGCTCGCTTTGACGCACATGCCAAACTTCAACAAAAGCAGTTAGATACCCTGCAGCAGATCGTCCAGACAATGGCGGCCAACGGAAATTCTGCGACTGCGCCTACCGTCACCGCACCTGCTACCACCGGGCCGACGATCCAACCCATTGAAGTCGACACGGTGGAGCCCGAGCGTCAACCAGCGACACTGAAAAAGTACAACTTTGAAGTGTCAGAATTCAAGAAGACGTGCCGCACTTCCTTCAGCGGCACCGAGGGTCCTTCCATAGCGATCGACTGGTTAGAAGAGCTGGAAGATCACTTCGAGCTTCTCGGCATTAAAGAGTCGAAGCAAGTCGCCTGCGCACAACTTCAACTACGGTTGAACGCGCACGACTAGTGGGCCGTGCGCAAGCGAGCGATCCGACCGGACAACACCACCGCGCCGATCTCTTGGGCCACGTTCCGTAAAGCTTTCGAAGTCCAGTACCTTCCGTCAGCCGTTCTTCAAGCGAAGGAGAATGAATTCATGCAGTTGAAGCAAGGGAGCAGGACAGTGGAACAGTACGCCGCAGAATTCAACAAGTTGTCTAAGTTTGCTGGCCAGTTTCTGCCTACTGAAGAGTGCCGTGTGCGACGGTTCGAAGTGGGTCTGCGACACTCTATCGGTGCGCATGTCGGGGTCCCGGAGTACAAGACCATGGGCGAGGCTCTGAACCACGCTCTCCGCCTTGAGAGCCTGCATCCTTCCGGTGCTGCCGACGTTGTGTGTCACTCCAATCACAAACGTCCTAGCTATACGGGAGGCAACAATCTCGCGTCAAAGCGTCCAAACAACGGCGGTTATAAAGGACAGAACCTATCTCCTCCCTGCGCCAAGTGCAACCGCTACGGGCACACTGAAAGGGACTGTGCTGTCTTAGACGGGGGATGTTTCTTTTGTGGAAAAAGGTGGCACCAAATGGCGGATTGCTGGGCTCGGAGAAAAAATTACAAAGCACCACCACAACAACACCGTCAAGAGAATCGAGGACAGACGCCTCGACCTCCTCCGCCCACACAACCCGCACCGCAAAATGGTCGAGACCGTCGCCCCAACACTCAGGGCCGCGTCTACGCCATGACTCGAGACGAAGCACTGGCATCAGATACAGTAGTGTCAGGTATACTAAAATTCAATAATGTGCCTGCTCGTGTGTTATTTGATTCAGGTGCTTCACATAGTTTTATATCGGCGGACTTTGCCGTCGAGCACAAATTCCCTGTAATATCATTAGATCTCGACCTTAGCGTAAGCACGCCTTCGGGCACACCAATTCTCACAAACTTAGCTTGCGCCGGCGGGATTATTTGTATCGGCGGTCAAAAGATCGGTCTGGTTGTGATAGTTCTAAATATGAAGGACTTTGATATCATTCTGGGAATGGATTGGCTCGGGCCGTGCAACGCAACCATAGACTGCGCTGAAAAGAAGGTCACATTCCGCATACTTGGAGTGCCTGAATTCTGCTACTCGTGTGGTGAGGCGTCGCCGACCTGCATGGTGATCTCCGCAATATCGGCTCGACGGATGCAGCATTCCGGGTGCGAAGGCTATCTAGCTTCCGTTCGAGACATGCGACAGGATGGTGCAAACGCGGGTCAGACCGACGTTGTGGCAGAATTCCCAGACGTGTTCCCGGACGAGCTACCCGACATGCCGTCCGATCGAGAAGTAGAGTTCACCATCGACACATTCCCCGACACCCGTCCGATCTCGAAAGTCCCGTACAGAATGGCCCCTGCAGAATTGAAGGAATTGAAGGCACAACTTCAGGAATTACTTGATAGAGGGTTTATCCGTCCGAGTGTCTCGCCGTGGGGTGCGCCCGTGCTATTCGTGAAGAAGAAGGATGGATCGATGCGGCTCTGCATCGACTATCGGGAATTGAACAAAGCCACCGTCCGAAACAAATACCCCCTGCCCCGCATCGACGACTTGTTCGACCAGCTCCAAGGTGCAACGGTGTTTTCGAAGATTGATCTACGATCGGGTTACCACCAACTCAAAGTCAAGCCAGACGACGTGCCTAAGTCTGCCTTCCGCACTCGTTACGGCCACTTTCTTGGTAATGCCGTTCGGTCTGAAAAACGCCCCTGCCGTCTTCATGGATCTAATGAATCGGGTGTTCCGTCCGTTCGTTGACAAGTTCGTAGTAGTCTTCATCGACGACATCCTCGTCTACTCGAAGGATCGAGCGCAACATGCAGAGCATCTGCGGACGGTACTCCAAACCCTTCGAGAGAATCAGTTGTACGCGAAGATGAGCAAGTGCGAGTTCTGGCTTAACAGCGTCTCATTCCTTGGGCACATCATCTCCGTCGCGGACATCGCAGTCGATCCGAAGAAAGTCGAGGCTGTTGCTGATTGGAAACGGCCCGCATCAGTTAGCGAAATTCGAAGCTTCCTAGGCTTGGCGGGATACTACCGACGCTTCGTGAAGGACTTCGCGAAGATCGCATCGTCGTTGACTCGCCTCACCCAGAAAGAAGTCGCATTCAAGTGGTCAGACGACTGTGAAGCTTCCTTCCAGGAACTCAAACAACGGCTCGTTTCGGCCCCGATACTTGCTCTTCCTGAAGGGACGAAGGGATTTCAAATCTTCAGCGATGCTTCTGGCCAGGGCTTGGGGTGTGTGCTCATGCAGCGGGATAAGGTGATATCTTTTGCTTCCCAGCAGTTGAAGCCGCACGAGAAGAACTACCCCACGCACGACCTAGAACTAGCGGCAATTGTGTTCGCGTTGAAGCTGTGGCGTCACTATCTCTATGGCGTGGCGTGCAGGATTTATACGGACCACAAAAGCCTCAAGTATCTCTTCACCCAGAAAGAACTGAATTTGTGGCAGAGGCGATGGCTCGAACTAATCAAAGACTATGACTTATCAATCGACTACACGCCGGACAAGGGAAATGTGGTAGCGGATGCGCTGAGCCGGAAGTACTTGGCTTCATTATGTATCAACAACCGACTGCTGCGTGACTTGGAAGGAATGGGCATCGAGCTCCGAGTTCGTTTCAGAGACGTGAAACTGGCGCAACTGCGGGTGGAACCGAGCCTACTGGAGAGGATCAAGTCTGCACAGAAGGACGACCCCTACCTGGAGAAGATGCGGAAGCTGATATCGACAGGAAAAACGTCTGACTTTGCAGAGGACGAGTCGGGAGTGTTGCGCGTGAAGGGACGGCTATGCGTACCGGACGACGTAGAACTTAGAAATGAGATAATGACAGAGGCGCACTATGCAAAATATTCCTTGCATCCTGGCAGCACCAATATGTATAAGGACCTCCGCGTTGTCTTTTGGTGGCACGGCATGAAGAGGGACATAGCGCTCTTTGTGTCAAAATGTATGGCCTGTCAGCAAGTCAAAGCCGAGCACCAGCGACCGGACGGGGAGATGCAGAACCTCGCCATTCCAGAGTGGAAGTGGGATCATATCACTATGGACTTCGTTGTTGGCTTGCCAAGGACGCCGGGGGAAAACGACGCCGTCTGGGTCATCGTCGATCGACTAACCAAGTCAGCACACTTTATCGCCATCAAAGTTACTTGGAGCGTCGACCGCCTTGCTTAGATATACCTTGATGAAATAGTTCGGCTGCACGGGGTCCCAGTTTCTATCGTCTCGGATCGGGATGGACGGTTCGTAGCGCGCTTCTGGAGTAGTCTTCATTCAGCACTGGGGACCAAGTTGAAGTTCAGCTCAGCTTATCATCCTCAGACTGATGGCCAAACAGAGCGGATGAACCAAATTCTCGAAGACATGCTACGACTCTGTGCGATCGACTTGAAGTCAAGTTGGGACGTCCATCTACCGCTGGCCGAGTTTGCATACAACAACAGCTATCAGTCCAGCATCCAAATGGCGCTGTATGAAGCTTTGTACAGCCGGAAGTGTAGATCGCCCATTTGCTGGAATGAAGTCGGGAAACGGCAGATACTTGGTCCGGAGCTGGAGGAGCAGACTGTGCAAAAGGTCAAGTTGATACGAGAAAGATTGAAGATAGCACAAAGCCGACAGAAAAGCTATGCTGATACACACCGACGCCCCCTCGAGTTCTCGGAAGGCGACCATGTATTCCTGAAGGTGATGCCAATGCGTGGAGTTTCCAGGTTCGGTACGAAGGGGAAATTGAGCCCAAGATTTGTTGGCCCGTTCGAAATATTGAAGCGAGTCTCCCCGGTAGCTTACCAAATCGCCTTGCCGCCTGCGTTGTCAGGGGTACATGACGTCTTCCACGTATCGCAATTGAGGAAGTACGTGCATGATCCGAACCATATTGTGGATTTGGGTAAGCTGGACCTGAAGGCGGACTTGTCATATGTCGAAGAGCCGGTGCAAATCTTGGAGCGCAAGGATAAACTTCTTCGCAACCGTGCTATTCCCCTCGTCCGCGTCCTCTGGAGAAACCATTCAGTCGAGGAGTCGACGTGGGAGCTTGAGTCAGAAATGAAGGAGAAGTTCCCTTCGTTGTTCTCGTAGAGGTAGGTTCTATTTTAAATTTCGAGGATGAAACTTTTTCTTAGTTGGTTATGGTGTAGTGTCCCGTCCCTACATCGTGCCCCGTACTCTGTCCACGGGGTGCGCGAGAATGGAACACTGTCGCTATCGATTCGGTCGGGACCGATAGGTCGGGATCGACCGAGTCGATCGAACGGGAACGGTTGAATTAAGATCCATTCCTCGTTATGGAATGTCTTCTTCGGAACCAAGTCCCATATTCAGCGGGATTGCGCCTCAAGGATTGACTCTGCGGCTGAGTCGGGAGAGACCTCCCGTTGCTCTGCTTTTCACGTCGCTTGCGTTGGTTTTGGCTTTGTTTTCTGAATGCGTTTTCGTGAATGTTTTCGATGGTTTTCATGGTTTGCATTTCGAACTCGCATTTCCTATCGAACTCCTTGAATAATGCAGTGTTCTAATCGGTTGCTTGTGCGATTTCAGGTAATCGCGTAGGCGACGTCTAGCGCGACCAACAAGTTCTCTCGCCGAAGTAAACTCAAGGTGAGTGGCTGACCCTTCTCTTCTCGACCCCTTCTTAAGTAAATCAATAGTGTTGTTGAGGAAGAAAGAATGAATGCAAGGGCACGAGCACGGTAAATAATTAAGTTTCAAAGAGAACGAAGACTACACCTTAATAACTAAATAATGTCTTAACTCGGTCATTGGACAACTTGTCGACAAGGAAAAAGTTTCCTCGAGCGACAACCCGGGGCCACGGGACCGACTCGGCCTAGGAGGAAACACGGTATAGCTGTGCTGGATGATAGCACGGGTTAGGCAGGGACTTTCAGCGGGGCTCGCTACTTGCGTTGAAAGGGCCCCGACTAACAAAGCTATAAGTCCAGGATGGCTTGTGGTGTCAGTGACCAAACACACGTAATGTTGCACTTGAAATGTAAATGATAACAATTGACAGGAAAGAACATGGTAAGTTTCAAAAGACGCGGCGCGGTCCGCCGGGGGTAAGTTCCGACGTAAATTACATTATGCTTGTCATTGCTTGCTTGAAATTCATTAGGATGGTTAGAAACATTCATGAACTAAGTCATATAAGCTCATTCAAGCAAATGAGAGCTTGAAAATTAACTTGCCACGCACCAGTACAAAGTGTAATGTACTGATCCTCGCTCTCCACGCAGGTACCCCGAACCACGAAGGGCGTGCCACCTAAAATCTCAAGACGGCGTGGACACTTTTGAAGCCTCGTCCGTGTAAAGGCTTGTTCTGGATTCCTTTTGAAGAAGACCCGCACTCAGTCCAAAAGAATAGATGGCGGCTCGGCTTTCCTCAATCCCAGGTGGAAAGCGTAATAGTTTTTGCTTGTAAAAAGGGATGTAATGTATGGAACGACTATCTCATCGGCGTTCATTTTGTAAGTCGAGTCATATTGTAACCCGCGCGGCAATGAATGTAAATGAAGTCAATGTAAATGAAGTTTTATTATCAATGAAAAAGTTTACTTCTATTTCAAATGTGTCAATCAATTTCTCTGCGTACTCTAACTTGATGTTGTGTTTCGGATAACCTTATGACTATGCCTTGTGCGATCGCAACTTAGGTTCGCACGGCATCACGCCCGGGGACGACTATCGATTCTACGGAATCGGGGCGTGACAGGACTAAGTCCCTTATTAGTTCTCAACAGAATCCAATACTCTGAACTCGTGTTGATATGAATCTTATAGATACACAATAGCATGGCGATCTTTGATTTGTGTCAACAATATTTTTTCTGTACTTCTTTTCCTTGTAATTTTTCTCTGTTGAAATTGGCCTGGAAAGCGAGCTCCCATGTCTATGTTGGTCAGAATCGGTGTAGGTCAATATCGGATTGGGACATGTTGAAACCGATATGATAACACCTTACATATTAGACTCGAGCGATACATCAAACCTTGCAATAAGCCTCAAGTGCTTGAATAAAAAAAACAAAGCCCCTGTAATCCCTTGCGAGGTCATATATAATTGAACCCTTTTTTGAATTTTTTTTTTTTTTTTTTTTTTATGCATACCCAGTAATCAATCAATGTTTTATGTGATAGTTGCATCTCCTCCCTACCAAGAATCATTACTGCAGTTTCTTCGATCAATATATATACCAACAACTATCATTACTGCATTTTCTTGTCTCAGTATCTTCACCCAGTTTCTTCTCCCAATATCTTCAGGACAATACCAGCTGTCGAGGCAAGGGTGACTTTGTTGTTATCGAGCCGCTAAATGTGCTCGACTAATACAACACAAGCAATGGTCTTTCCTATATAACCCTTTAGTTTACTTACTACCTTCACTACAGCAGATGAACAGAAGAGTATCCAACTAGCTAACTCCCAAATTTTGGAATAAAGGTTTTGTTGTTGCTGTACTGCTGCCTACGGGCGTGAATGGCAGTTGTTTAGGATATATATTTCTCACATTAACTGGTGGTACATGAGTAGCTAGCTAGTTTTGGGTTTATTGACTACATGCATCTTTTAAGTATTATTAAGCAGATAGTCAATTTACAGGATACAGCTAGAGTAAGTTTGTTTTAGTGCAACAAATAACACCACTCATGATCATTTAATAGATTAGTAGCAAAAAAACCAATATAACTCGCGCGTATGCAATCCGTTTTTTTTCTTTTCTTTATACAACTAAAGTAACTTAATAAAATTGCTACCAATGTTTAATGTTGTATTAGCAAGTAAACATATAAAATATGAACAGACGTTGCTAGCAGTAGTGATTAATTTAGGGAGTACTAAACAAGAAAAAGGATAATCATGAGTAGAGAGTGCACATATTTGATATACATAAGACTGCTTAATCAAATTGGGATAGATAGTTAATTATATCAAAAGTAGTAAATAGTAAATGCAAGAAAACAAAGTTAATGGGAATATCCCATATATAATTAAGCATGGTGCTAGCTGCTTACCTACGTGTAAAAGTGGAATTGGTGCTTGTTGCGAATGATCGTACGTCCTGCACTGCAGTCTGAGTAGCGCAGTCTCAATTAAGATCACGGAAGGTTTCTGACTAATCAATTCGATCGTATCATGTTGTTGTCTAGACAATGATCGATCTACTCCTCAAGGAGATCGATGATCAATGAACATATACATATATAATATACAAATCAAGGAGCTAGCTCACCAATATATATATTACATGACAAATCTTTTACAACAAATTGATTTTAAGGTTGATTGAATCGATCGTAGCCGTACATGAAAATACACATAATCTTTACTTACACCACAAATTACAAATACAAATTTATATACAATATGAGAAACAAGCAGAAATGGAATGTAGAGAAGAAGAAGGAAGCTGTACAGTACAGAGGGGGATGGGGTGTGAAGCAGAGCTAGCTAGTGTATAAAATAATAGACATGCATATGTACCCACATAAGTATTGAGTTGGCGGACGAAGCTGGAGAAGTTGTTGTGCTTGAAGTGTCTGGGGAGGACGGTATGGGAGAACTCCGGCAGGTCCCACACGACGAAGCTCTGCCCACTGGGGGCCCACGAGATGATCGGGTCCAGATTGAGATCGTCTACGAGATCGTAGGTCTTCGATAGGAAAGGAGGGACGGGACTTTCGTATAGGGATTCCAAGGGACGAGGAGGAATATTGGGGAGACGAGGATCGTAGTCTGCAATGTTTTCAATCTTTGGCTCCAACGACGAAGAAGATGATATTATTAGTGGTGGTGGTGGTGGCGGCGGTGGTGGTGGTGGCGGCGGCGGCTGCTCTCCTCCAGAATCCATTTATTTTCAGAGAGAGAGAGATTGTCGGCGGCCGCGGGCGGAAGAAAGGGGGCACAGCTACTATATATACAGTGGTGTGGGGGTGGGGGAGGTTGCTAGAGGTGTGGAGAAAGAAAGTATAACCAACCAACCGACATACTGTAGAGAGAGACAGTCAGTCAGTCAGTCAGTCAGAGAGAGATTCATAGTCATAGATTAGATTCATAGATTTCCTGTAGACCGTCCGTCGACACACGCTACACAAATCTAAGAGCATCTCCAACCCTATTGTGAGTTTGAAAAAAATGGTTGCCACATAGGAATGACAATTTTTTTTAAAAGTACTTTTCCAATGCAAATGTGAAATAAAGTGTGAAGTTGACATGGCAATGAAATGGCAAAGACAATATGAAATTGGTTGTCTAAATCTAGACAATGTACTTCACAATGTCTTTATGTCCACACCATCATTTGTGAATAAAAATATTTATAAAAAGAAGTAGAAGAGTAAAAGTTGTCTTGGAAGTTGTAAAAAATTACTTTGTATTGTCTTCTCAATACTTTTGCATTGGAGATGACTTTTTAAACTCATTTTCATTTGTGAATATAATCTTGCCACCTATACAAGACATTATTTTGTGTTCCATGCCACCTAAGATTCACATCACAAAATAAGACAATAGAGTTGGAGATGCTCTAATATAGCGCCACGTGTATACACTGTATCCGTGGGGGTGTTCCACAGTAACAAAAACAGATATTTTCGCTACATTTCTTCTTCCTGTTGGTTTGACCCACAACCCCCTTCTCCTTCTTTCTTTCTTGTTGGCTAAGTACAACCAACATACACGTAGCTTGGAGTGGGTCCAACCTCTACTATTATGATACATTACTTACATGGTGAAGATTTAGGCGAGAAAAAAGTTCTACGACGTGGCTGGTCTTCTTGTTTTCCAAATTGTTACAGTATTTAAAAACCTTAATGGGGAAGGAAGCAAAACAAAATGGAAAAAGGGAGACCGTGATTGGTTGAGGCGGCGTGGCACGCCGCACGCCCGGGCGGGCGAGAGAGAGACCGTGGTGGGCTACCAGTACCACCTTTAGCTATTAATGTCCAAACGCCAAACACCAAATATTCCTTATATACTCTCCTTTGAATTTGAATTCATTATCATTATTTGTCGAAAAATGTTAAGTCTACAACAAATATTTACAATATTCCTACAACCCCTCTCTCTCTCTCTCTCTCTCATGCATCTCTTTATGCTGTGTTTGGGAACCTAGGAGGGGAGGGAGAGAAAAATTTGAGAAAAAAGAAAATGGAGGAGAGTAAAATGAAGGTAAAATTAATTTTTCTTTCACTTGTTTGGATAAACAAAAAGTAGGAAAAGAAAATTTTAAAAATAATATTTTATTTATTATGGAGAAATATATAATTATCATTTAGTCCTTGATTTTTTCAAATCATAATTAATAACTACTTTATTGAAGGGTAGTTGGGTAATTTATTTCACAATCCTCTCATCTCTCTCCATTTTTTTTCCACTTTTGGAAGAAAATTTTTTGAGTTGGACCCACATGAATTTTCCTCCCACATTCCTCTCCCTCAATTCCCCTCCCTCTTCCCAAACAACACTACTTTTAATTTTTCTCTCATTTTTCCCTCAAAATTTTTCTTCCCCCCATTTTCCTCTCTTCCCAAACAATACCTTACACATGGATTCCACGGAGTCCTACTCGATCCCCTTTCACCCCCTGTTACATGGACTCCATCTGACTCCACTACTTTATTTTCTCCTCCAATCGAAGTCTGACACGTGACAATTATAAGGATATAGTAAGCATTTGGTTGTAGGCATAGCAAAGCTCTTACTTGTCTATACCAACATATTTTCTTCCCCTTATATATTTGTTCTAAAAAAAAATATTTTCATTTTTTTGTTTATTTTTCTTTTCTTCTTTTTTTTTATTTTTTAAGTTGGATTTTAACAGTCAAACGTTAATCCAAGATTCAAATACTAATTATGTTTATTATAAAAATCCAAACATAAGCATTCTAACTTATTCGAGACCCAAATACTAATGATGTCTACTATATAAATCCAAACATTAATTATGTATAATATTTATATCTAAACACAAATATTTTAACTTGTTGGATATCCAAAGTCTAAATATTTCTATATTTAAGTTATAGATGAATAATTTGGGCCTAATAACGGTCCATTCATGTTCAAAATACAAAATTATCAAAAAAGAAAAGAAAAAGAGAAGATCCTTCGGCCTAGCTATTTTGTCTAGATTGGGATACCTCATGCCTATCTATATGGAAAAATCTGATGTAAGATGTTTGAAAGTTTGATTATGCTTTCGTCGTGTTATATTAGGACGTCTCTCTTTGGACGGATCTCTAAAAAAATGACAAACCAAATGTGTTAACTTAGAATTTAATTAGAAGGATAATGAGAACATAAATAAAAAGTTAAATAAATAAACATATCATAAATAAATAAATAGATTTGCAGTAAAGACGTTCAAGTTAGAATACACTCACTTTACCACGCCATCATTCAGTCGATTAATTGAATTTTGTACTTTCAACTAACTCAATCATAAATTCCATAAATGAGTTGACAAATTTTGGGGAAAATTCAAATCGCAACTAATTAGTTTGCTAATTTCCCAATTGAAATTAGACAACTAAGTTAATGAATTTTCTGCATATTTTCAATTACCTCGAACTTTTCGACTCTATCAACTAAAACTACGATGGATGTTTATCCTTCCACACAAAAATTATCATGTATTAAATTAGTAATCAAAACTAGTATGGATGTGTAACAAACTACTCCTAAATTAGTTTTAGATGAGATGAAATTGACGTCAAACAACTTTAGTTAGGTGAACATTATTCTAATTTTGATGAATAAACAAATATGGACTCCTAACTTATCTCACTCTTCCGAAAAATTATTTAGTGAGCCGGACCACGTACCAGTAATGAATAACGAGCCTGAGTTTTGTCCAATAATATGTTGCTACACTATTTTTTATTTTTATTTTTAATTAAGTAAGAGTGGTACAACAATACATTATTAATATAAAAAAAAACCTATCGGTGCTGCCACGTGGTGAGTGGGCTCACCGAATAATTTATACACTCCCCCAATTCTCTCTCTCATATATACCAGGAGGAAAGCCTCCGACGACCTTCTCTCTCTTCTATCTTCAATTGTTTCGTCTCTCCGTTTTTTTTTTTTTTTGGTTTTTTTTTTTCCTCTTCACCTGATCCCTATTATTATTAACAAGATCAATATTAGATAATTGTTTTTTCTCCCTAAAAATTATGATATGCAGGTTTGGGTTAGGTTGGGTTTGGTAAAGGAAGGAGAGCTGAGAGAGAGAGAGAGAGAGAGGCGGCTGAGTGATCGATGGCGTCCAAAGCCCAAGCAGCACTTGCCAAGATCATCGCCATCATCAACAACAACCACGCAGTAGATAATCAACCACCAAGCGCCGGAGGAGGAGGGATCGCCGAAGACCTCAATCTCCAGATGATGATGAGCCCTGAAGAGGAAGAGGAGATTGAGCCCACAGCCATATTCTCCTCCACCTCTCCGATGGCAGAATCTGCCTCAGAGAAATGTGCTGTCGACCAAACCCAAGAAGAGCAGCACGAGGACGAGGAGGAGGAGGAGATTAATAATAATAGTTATATCCCGGCTGATCATGATGATGATGAGGAATTACAAGAGGGTACTTACTTAGACCTCCTCCTCCAGGCGGCTCGAAAAGTGGAGGTGGAGGTGGAGGTGGAGGGACCAGCAGCACCACCACCAGCAGGAGGAAAGAGAGAGGAGGAGGAGGAATTAGAAGAATCTGAATCCAGGACTCCCCCTGCCGCCGCCGTCCGATCGAAGCGAGGAAGGATCCGTGCGATGCCGTCGAGGTATCGTGACTCGGTCCTGGAGCCATGGGGGAAGCTGCCGCCGGTGACCAGACTCGGAAGAACGGTAAGGTTACCGAAATGAACCAACCTTAATTAAAGCCGACTAGCTATAGACAGACTAGTCTGCTTTGTTTTGTTTTGGCTTGGCTTGGCTTAGCTTGGCTGACCGAATCTCTTTTTAAGTAGAAGTAGCAGTAGTAATGGGTGGTGGAACTAATTAGTTAGCGCAATCTTTAGTTTATCAGTTTTAAGTACTATCTTAATCTATCTATTCCATTGAAGAGAAGAGTACAACCAACAACTGTCTGTCTGTCTGTCTGTAATGGAATGCTATGTTATGCCTAGCTATTATATATGTTTTATTATAAATCCCTTCAATTAATTATAAATCCCTCATTTCACTATGTGTGCTTGTACTGCCATTTCTTAATTTCTCTCCCTCTATATATCCATCCGTACATGGTCATTTCTATTATTAGAGTATGTAGCTGTGATATTAACTATATTTTTGTTGGGAGGGTTTATACATGCAAGAATACTACTGTGTCTGTTTGGGAAAAATAATAAGAACCTATACCTACTACAAGTAATTTATAATTGTTTCTTGCGTGTTTTCTAGCTAAAATTAACAGAAATTTTCATATAGTGTAATAAATTTTATCTAAATTATAAAAAAAAAGGTGAGAAGTTTAGAGAAATTGCATATCGAGTAACAACGCGCCAGAGGTGATGGCGCGCGCGACGACGCGCCATAGGCTGTGGCGCGCGCGCCGAAGATAGCAGGGGGGCGTGGTCGAGTAAGTCGTATCCGCACGCCACGCCACCAACCCCCTGCTATCTTCGGAGCGCGCGCCACGGCCCATGGCGCGTCCTGGCAGCGCGCCAGCACCCATGGCGCGTCGTCGCGCGCGCCATCACCCCTGGCGCGTTGTTACTCGATCTGCAATTTCTCTAAACTTCTCACCTTTTTTATAATTTAGATAAAATTTCTTACCCTATATGAAAATTTCTGTAAAATTAATTATAAACATAAGGTGGAGCTGAAATTAATATTGGTCATATGTATTAATTATAAATGTGGTGAAATTTTAGAGCAAATAGAATGTAGTACTATACTAGGTATAATGCATGTCTTTTGCTGCTTAATAATAATAATGAGAGGCAGCAAGTCATGATTATCTAATCTGTTGAGTCCTGATGAGGATAGGATATATAGAGGCGGCATTGGCAATGGACCAAGATCAATATCTTATTTATTTGGTTTGCCAATACGTACCAAAACCAACAAATCTCCCACTATGTACTACTTACTGTACATGCTAAATCTCAGTCCCCAAATGGATCGATCCTAGCAAAACAACTTGTTTCTTTTAAGTCATGATCAAATTTCAACTCGTTTTAAACAGGTACAGACTTTTACATGAGTTTTCTTTTTGGTGTAGAACAATATTTATCTAGATAATTAATCTATTTCTTCCCTAATTCGATTTGTAATAATAATCAACAGAAGTGGAATGATCACAATAATCAACAGAAGTGGAATGATCACATATTCTAGAGAGTGATTGTAGTAAACATCAAGAGTAATGCTATTCGTACCTCCAAATTGTCCCTCCAATACATTCCTCCTTATGTGGCAGTTGACATGGCATGTTAAATAATATTATGTGTCATCTGACATGACCGATGACATGACAAATTTTAATCCAAAAAATTAATTACCCAATTTTGTCCATATTAATTTAATGTTAATATTAATTAATGTTAATATTAATGTTAATATTAATATTAATTAATGTTAATATGAATGTTAATATTAATATTATTGTTAATGTTAACCATAATATTAATTTTAATGTTAATTTTAATTTTAAAATTTGTCACGTCAGCTGTCACATCAACATATCACGTCAGCTGTCACGTAAGGAGGAAGAATCTGGAGGTACAATTTGGAAGTACAAATAGCATTATTCAAACACCAACCTAGCTATACCTATTGAATCCCCATCATATTTTTTTTGGTTTCTATGCTTCCGTTTTGCTAACTATGCATGGAAGTTACCATTTTGTGTGTTTTTCTATATATGCATGAATGTGAAGCAAGCAAGCTGCTAGTTAGTATATTTGTTTCTGAGTATAGCAGCAGTTCCCCGAGGGAAAAACTTTGATACAGTAGAGGGTATCAAAATTTTGATACCCTCTATATATGACAGGTGGGCCCTTTTTCTTTTCGTAAAACGTATACACATATATATACATAAATTTTGAGGGACCCCACCTGTCATACATAGGGGGTCCCCTCACGTACAAATTTCAGTTAATTAATCACTGGTCGATTATATAACCTAGCTAAACCATTTAAACAATATTTTTTATCATACAACAAGTTACAGACAGTATTTGGAGAATTAATTTGCTTCAAGTCTTATATATCTCCAAAGTAGAATCATATTCTTGTCTTGTCCCCTCCCCTCCCCTCCCCCATGTTGTATGTAAGATTATCTTTTATATGTATTTGGACATGCATTTGCTTAGCCAGCCAGCCAGCATTCAGTACACTGCATGTGTGTGTGTATACACACATAAATAAACATATATATATATATATATATATATATATATATATATATATATGTGTGTGTGTGTGTATATGTGTGTGTGTATATATACACACACATATATATATATATATATATATATATATATATATATATATATATATATATATATATACTAGTCATAACCCGTGTCCATAGGGCATGGTTCATTTAAGGTATTTCCCCTCAAAATCTTGGACCCCCAATTTTAAACGAACAATAATAATTTTGAGGCCCCCATCAAAATATTAAATCCCAACCACTGCTGGATGTGAATTTTATTTGGATTTTCCATAAAACTCCACTCTCAATAATGCTCATCCACAACCATTATGAGGCCCCCATCAAAATATTAAATTCCAACCATCAAAATATTAAATCCCCATCTTTGGATTCTCCATAAAATCCCACTCCCAATAATGCTCTTCCCCATAAAACCCCACTCCCAATAATGCTCTTTTCCATAAAATTCCACAACCGTTGATTCACCAAGATTAAATTCCAACCACTCTTTATCTTGGCACAGTCAGCCCTAGGATTCAAAAACCTTTGTGTTTTGTATAATATATATATATATATATATATATATATATATATATATATATATATATATATATATATATAATTGACAAACAAAAGCAGTGAGAAGTGAGAACATGACATATGCAGTTTGTAGTTTGTGGCATATATGCATGCAGGGCCGGCCCTCGTCTAGGACGACCGTTCAAGACCCACGGATCATGAGGGATCGAAAAAAATTAGTTTAATAATTTTGTATTTCAAATAGAATTAGTATGTACCACGGGTCATTCTTGACATAAAGTTATTGTGGTGTAGTGGTTAACGTTAGTATTTTAGACTTGTATACTAATTAAGGATCCTTAGTTCAATCCTAGGTTGGAATATCTTTTTAATATTTTTTTATATTATGTATGGATCCTACTTTGAAAATTCGTCCTGAACCCCCATGAGTTCAGGCCAGTCATGTATGCATGGGAGGGATAGCATTGGCGAGAAGGAAACATTAGAGGGCAAATTTATATTTTTCATTAGATAAAGCCTCTTGATTGAGGGAGCTCAGCTAGCTATTGATTGAGCTAGGAACTATTAATTTTGTCACTTCCCCTCGACCTTTGTATTGTTATGAGCATAATATAGCATAATATAGGCATGATGTGCCTTTGCTTAAGTACTAAGTCAAGCCCCCTCCACACCATTGGATCGAGGGAATCCGTGTGGGGTTCGTGCACGTCCGTTCAATCTAACGGTCGAGAACGACGGAATACCCACGAGGCTCCGCCTGCGTGCGCGCGCGCATATATATATATATATATATATATATATATATATATATATATATATATATATATGGACTGGATAATATGACTTCCTATTCCCTCTTATTGGGCTTTACATTCCTACTTTACTTTCAACCCAAACAAATTTTTTTTAAAGAGGGTTCTTTGACAATCACCTTTATAGGAAAAGCAATTCATTTTTTAAACTATAATTAATTGGTTTTGCAGTACTGTGATTTGTATTCTTTTATACATGATGATAGATAAGTATGATCGATCCTCTCTCTCACGCACGCACGGGGACTTTGACTCAACGGAATCCCATAAACAGCTTAATTTCTCATCAAATTGCTATCGATTGGCTTCTCAGTACCGATCAAGATGTAGCTACCCTCTCACTAGTTCTGAGACTTGAATCTCTAATTAATGATTAAAGAGAAAGATCCCAACAAGCAGAAAAACGTCGATAGTAGGGATGTCGTTGTTCAACCCTTTTTTTTTCCCCTTTTTCTTTTCTCTCTCTCTCTCTCTCTCTCTCTCTCTCTCTTCATGTGATATGAGTCAGTTTACATCGTATTCCTGTTTGAATGACTGGTTCCAGCATTGATTATCGAGTAGAAGGAAGAGGCAATTAAGATCTAGCTATTGTGTTGTGCGCGTGTGTGTGGACTGACTCAGACTGTGGTGATGCCAATGAAAGCATTGCTACTTTTCTTCATTTATATATATACACAAGCTAGCCAGCTCCAATCGACTTTTGTTCGTTTCCAACTTGCGTCAAAGTTTGACTAAGAATGCAAAGTCTAACTTTGCAACTATGAGATGGATCACCACTTTCTTTCTAATATAAGATATGTTGTTGATAAATGTAGTAGGTACATCAAATTTGAGGGGGAGAGGTGGGAGAGGTCAACTCCTCCGTGATAATAACTCTTCTCTCATCTACTCTCTATCGGTACCTGTACGTCTCCCTGTGTACTGTACCAAAAATGGTTAAACCTGCTGCAGATCCCATTATTATTAATTTTGTAAAAATTGGTTATATATATCGGAAATGCTTTCTTGCCCGCAGGCGGGCCAGCCCGCCTGCCTGCGTGGCACTCTCCCATTGCCCCCCTCCTGTTAGCATGGGGCCCGCGCCATTGACTGGCCAATGGGAGAGGGCCACGTGGCGGACGGGCTGGTCCGCCCGCGGGCCAAATAGCAGTCCCGTATATATATATATATATATATATATATAAAAGGAGGAGGGATCAGGGATGGGGATTCCTGTATCCACAAAATTTTCTATTATCACAGTCGTTCACTATATTATTCTAATTAATTATATGCTTTACAATAAATTAAAAAAAATACTGTAATTAAATAAATAATAATATTGATGTATATTATTGTTATGGAGCAGCTGAGGTAGCTAGCTACCAGACAAGTAGTCCAGTATGTATGTATGTATGTATGTATGTACTTGGTGGACGTGTGATCCGGTTGGCCGTTATTTTTTAGCCAAAAATAACGCAACATTTGAACCTCTCCTACCCAGACCGTCATTTGTTTAATTAATTGCACATACATACATAATCTTGTTTCTTTTGTATGACCCTAATTGATTGATAGGTATCACCACCACTCACCAGGCACCATGGGAATGGGAATGGGAATGGGGCTACTTTCTCTTCTCCTCCTCCTCTTCTTCTCCATGCTAGGAACAAGTAGTAGTAGTTCATATAATTCCTTGAGCAGTAGCAGTAGTGATCATATTGAAAGAGGGTTCTCTGCCAGGCCGGAGCCATGGTCCAGCACATCTGTGGAATTCCAATCCGTGCTCACAGACTCCACCTCCACCTTTTCCTTGGGCTTCCTCCGGTGCGGCGGCGGCGACTCTGATCATCATTTTCTTGACCTCGCTGTAATCCACATCCCTTCCTCGTTCCCCCTCTGGCGAGCCGCCCCATCCCAACCGTGCAGCTTCTCCTGGTCCACCTCCACAACCCTCCTCTTCAACGGCAGCCTCACCCTTGTCGATTCCTCCTCCTCACACTCTTGGTCCACCAATAATACTGATCCCCGCGGCCACGGCCACGGAGATCGACTCACTCTACTCTCTTCCTCCAATCTACAAATCACCTCCTCCTCCACCACCACCAGCAACCTCTGCTGGCAGAGCTTTGACTTCCCCTCCGATTCCATAATCCAGAACCAAAACTTCACCTCCCACTCCCGGCTTCTTTCCCACAGCCAGCAATACTCCATGAAGCTAGGCACCAACTTCCTCGCCCTCTTCTTCTACGCAGCAGCAGCAGATCATATAGGCGGCGGCGGCAGCAGCAGCAATAATCACATGATCATGTACTGGAAACGTACCGCTATGGAGGCCAAAGCCCAGATAGTCGACGGTAGAGGACCAATCTACGCCAGGCTCGACCCCACCGGATTCCTAGGCCTCTACCAGACCGAGCACGCACTCGTAGACATCCTATCCTTCGACACCTTCAACGCCGGCACCCGCAAGACCCTCCGTCGCCTCACCCTCGAATCCGACGGCAACCTCCGTGCCTACTACTACTCCCCTAACGGCTCGGAGTGGGTTCCCGATTTCGCGGCCATATCATCTGCGGACCGGTGCAGCCTTCCGGCCGCGTGCGGTGCTTACGGCGTGTGCCACATGGCCGACGACGGCGGGGGGAACGCACGCTGCGGGTGCTTGGACAACCGGACGGCCACCGAAGGCTGCTACCCCGCGGATTCGGGTGATTTGTGCGGGAAGAGCGGGTTTGGGGTTGTGAGGAGGAGGGGCGTGGAGCTGGCGAACAAGCTGGAGTGGTTGGAGAGGAGGGGGTCGTCGTCGTTGGAGGAATGTGAGGGTTGGTGCGAGAGGAACTGTTCTTGTTGGGGTGCTCTTTACAGCAACACTTCCGGCTACTGCTATCGGATGGACTACCCGATCCACACCGTGCTAGCCGTAGGGGACCAGAGGAAGGTTGGTTACTTCAAGGTCAGGAATAATATAATTGTAACAAGTAGTAGTGGTAGTACTACTGCTGGCCGAGAAGAAGAAGACGAAAGGTCAGTGGTGGTGGTGGTGCTTGGCATGTTGATTCTTGTTTGCGGATGCGGATTTGCGGGTTATCGGGTTTGGAGGATAAATGGCAACTGGAGGAGGAGGAGGAGGACCGGTGGTGAAGTTGACGGAGTGGTGCCGGAGGGAGGGATGCCTTCTTCTTCTTCTTACAAGCCTCTCATATCTACTTCCTTCAGGCATATTGAGTTAACCAACTCCTCCACCAGCAAAGAATGATCATTTTTAATCTCCTTTATATATAATATTCAGTGCTTAGCAACTCACATTGCAAAGGTCTACAACTTGCTTGAGTGATTAGTGTTTTTGTTTAACTGTGGATTTTCTTTTATACTAGTACATATGTACATGTGTTGACTTTATATGTACTTGAAAGAAGCAAAAGACATTTAAAGTTATCTTTTAATTAATTTTGTACTAGCATATGTGCACGTGCCTTGCACGTATTTTAACATTTCTTAATTAATTTAGGAAGACTCTTTAGGAAGACCAAAGGATAGTCTTCCTAATTACTAAGTTGTCCTTATTAAAATTAATGAATTATTTTTAATTAGTATAAATATGTAAGGGTATTTTCGGAATTCAAAAGTTTCACCATCTAAGTTTTCCTATTATATAGTAGAATATATATACTTCAAAAGAGCAGAAGAATAAACTAATACATGGAAATACTAAAAGTTAGATATTGTAAGTACCTAACTACCCCTAGTTGAATATATTGTTTTTTGTAATGAAACAGATATGCAAGGGTATTTTTGTAATGTAAAGTTCCACGGTGAAGCCTAACTTTTGGCATTATATAGTAAAATAGATATAGTAGAATAGATATATATTTCAAAAGAGCAAAAGACACTCAAAGAATAAACTAATACATTGGAATACTAAAAGCTAGATATTGTAAGTAACTAACTATCCCTGGTTGAATATATTATGTTTTGTATTGGAATTGATATACAAGGGTATTTTTGGAATGAAAAGTTCCACGGTGAAGCATAATTTTTGGCATTATATAGTTGAATAGATATATTATTTTTTGTATTGAAATAAATATGCAATGATATTTTTATAATGAAAAGTTTCACGATGAAATCTAACTTTTGACATTATACAGTAGAATAGATTTTCATCACATATTTGTCTCTTGCCGATGAGCATTACAAAGTCTCATCTCATTTAAGGCCCTTTTGTGGCAATAATTGTGATAGGTGTATTTTAAGCATGCATTTGCAATTGCAATGCATAGTGTATGTCAATTTGAGTTATTAATTTTGCTTATATATAGACTATATATGGTTTCCTGGAAGTGGCTAATTACATGTTTTACTCGTTTGGATCCTAATGAAAAAATGGAGCTGTAAGTGTCCATTTTAACAATTGTTTGGCAAACAAAATAATAGGCTCAACTTATAACCAAAATTAACTATATATATGAGTTTTAGTACCATGCACATAGCAAAGTTGAATTATGAAAACTAAGGTCAAAGATTTGGTTGACTAGTTATGAGTTTTAGTACCATGCACATAGCAAAGTTGAATTATGAAAACTAAGGTCAAAGATTTGGACTAGTTATGAGTGTAAAAAAAAACCTCTTACAAGATTTACACTTTTAGAAAAAGAAGACTTCTTAATTTTTTTTATCAATTAACCTCTCGTATTTTGGGTACTAAAACAACTATTATGTCCACTGGTCATTAGAGCATCTCCAACCCTATTGTCTTGTTAAGTGTTGTGAGTCTTAGATGGCTCCTATGTGGCATGAGCCACAAGACAATGTCTTGTTTATGTGGCAAAATTATTGTTAGTCCCGGGACTTGATCAAAGATGGAAAAACAGATGCAATCGAGATCTGAGATGTCCCACAAAACTTTGCAGAGAGCAAACTCAAGGTCTACGATGGAATAAAAAATCAAATAGCCAAATTACAATCTGAAGGAGGGAAAAAAGAGAAGAGAAAAACTCTCGTTCTTCCTTGCAAACGTGTTGCAATTGGGACAGAACGAGTTACAATAAAACTAGAGAGAGATGAGAAGAAGAACAATGCTGGGGTGTCAAAACACCGTTGCTCAAAGCAAGATTCGCCCCACACGATCTGCTTTCAGGAACCAGCAAGTTGAAGAACTTGTGGAACGCTCGAAGTCACCTCTGTTCTGACTCCTCGGATGGACTTGCAATGGCGGCAGCAACTCTCTCTCTCTTTCTCCTTTTCTGACTTGTATTTTCGTAGTCCCCACAAAGGAGGCCAGAAGAGAGTATATATAGAGAGAGGGTGGAAACCCTAGCCGCCTCTTCAGTTATGGAAAGATTGAATCAAATCACAAAAAGATAGCAACGAATTAATTCTAATCCCACAAAGATAGGAACTGAATTAATTCAAATCCCACAAATATAGTAACGAAATTAATTCTAATCCCACAAAGATAGGATCTGAATTAATCGCATTGATTCACCCTTTCCATAACCGATTTGAAATCTGCACAGTCAGCGTAGCCCTCCATGCGGCAGCAGCAGCAGCAGCCTGGCCGCATGGACCGCTTGGGCCGCATGGACCGCATGTGCCGCGTGAGCCGCATGGACCGCATGGACCGTATGGACCGCATGAGCCGCATGAGCCGCATGGACCGCATGGACCGCATGAGCCGCATGGCCACATGAACTGCATGGCCGCCCATGCGGCCCAAGCGGTCCATGCGGCCAGGCTGCTGCTGCTGCTGCCGCATGGAGGGCTACGCTGACTGTGCAGATTTCAAATCGGTTATGGAAAGGGTGAATCAATGCGATTAATTCAGATCCTATCTTTGTGGGATTTGAATTAATTTCGTTACTATATTTGTGGGATTTGAATTAATTCAGTTCCTATCTTTGTGGGATTAGAATTAATTCGTTGCTATATTTTTGTGATTTGATTCAATCTTTCCATAACTGAAGACTGCTGACGTGCTAAGTGCAAAGTGCGCCAACAAAACGCCACATTACGCCTCATGAGCCCATGAGCCCGAGCCCGAGCCCGAGCCCGAGCCCGAGCCCGAGCCCGAGCCCGAGCCCGAGTCCGAGTCCGAGTCGCTAAGCCCCTTTGGGACTTAGCTCCAAGTGGAATTAATCCAAGAGAATGACAAAAGCATTAATGCTTAATCCTTGGAGCCTTATTCTTACCTCCTAGTAAAATCACCCACATGGTTCCCTCCTTAGGGTCACCACCCCATGTGCATCTCTCAACAACACACCCAAGTATATATGTTGAGATAACTCATGGTGCTTTTCCAATGTGGGACTAAAATTTTACAAGGCATGTTGAGAGCAAGCTCTCTCCATGTAAGTAAAGCACCAACAATTCCCCACATATCACAACATATATATGTGTCCAGGATTGAGCGTTCCCCACAGTAACTGTCCATTTTGCATTAGGATAGATGTCGCTGACGACTTGAATCTTCCCGCATGGGTTAAATAACAATGTGATATAAGAATGGACTATGCCTTGAATTCTGCACCACAATTGTAATTCTTCCCACTCACAAAGTGTAGTTACGTGTGCTTCTGGCTGCACATTAAAGGCCCTGTGCCAGCCTGGTTTCAGTGTATAATTTTGGGCGTCTACAAGTTTACCCTCAAGAGACGGCCTGATATCTCTTTTCATACACTATAGGTGAGTTCTTTATTAAAGAGATATGGCATGAAGCCTTGCGCTTCCTTGCGGTGCTACGCCGCTATGACATGACCTGAAGCCGAGGCATTACCCCTACCTGGGAACTTCATCGTAGTGTCATACTACTGTAGCATGAGGTCACAAGCCTCTTTGTAGTGCCAAACTACCCAGCATGAAGCCTAAGGCTTCCTTGCGGTGTTACGCCGCAACGACATGGCTTGCAATGCCGAGGCTTTACCCCTACCTGGGTACCTCATCGTGGTGTCGTGCCACTGTAACATGGGGCCATCCTCCCCTTTGTAGTGCTGTCTACAACTCTTTAATTACGTCATACAGCATTAGGCTACCTGCCTATTTGCGGTGCTACGCCGCTGTGACTTGGCTTGCAAAGTCGAGGCATTACCCCTACCTGGGAACCTCATGGTGGAGTCACCCCACTGTAGCATGGAGATTCACTCCTTGTAGTGCTGCTCTACCGTGCTTCCTGTAAAGCACACCAGACATTCACTCTGCCTGAGAACTCATTAAGGCGTTTAAGCCAACCTTCCACAGGATCTATTTTTCCGTAGAAAAATACATAGTAGACAACAGTGGTTATGGGTCCGTATCCCTTCCATGTTCCAGAGAACAAGTACCCACTGTTACCTGATAGTTTTCCAGTCAGTGATCCTCCTTTGAACCAAAAGTTAGATGCCTAGTAGATTTCTCTTTGAACTAATAGCATAAAACTTTATGGTAGGATTACAAAGACACACTATCAGAATGCCTTCAAGTCCATTTTACAAGCTGTGTCATCGACCAACTGGCACTTGAGGCCCTTTGTGAACGAATCTGCCAGGTTCTCCTGACTCCGAACATCAACCACTGCAATTACACCTCTTTTGATAAGATCGTGTACTGTCCTGTGCTTCAACCGCACAGTCCTCTTCTTCCCGTTGAAGAGGTCATTTGATGCCACCGCCGCAGTCGCCTGGTTGTCACAGTATATCGGTATCGTCGGTATCTGAGCCCAACCACTGGAAGATCATACATGAGCTCCCGAAGCCATTCTGCTTCATCTGCTGCAGTTTCAAGTACATAGAATTCAGATTCCATGGAGGAACGAGAGAGTATATTCTGCTTCTTCGACTTCTACGATATAGCAGCTCCACCCAAGGAAAAGACATATCCACCTGTGGATCTCTCGCTTTTCACCTCTGAACACCAGCTAGCATCACTGAAGCCTTCCACTACTGTCGGATATCCGTTGTAGTGCAGTGCATATGTCTGAGTCTTCTTGAGATATCTCATTATTCGCTTCACAGCTTTCCAGTGCTCAACCCCTGGGTTGCTTGTGAACCGACTCAGTATTCCCACGGCGAAAGCTATGTCAGGCCTTGTGGCAGTAGTTGCGTACATCAAACTTCCGATAACGCTAGAATACTCCAGCTGCCTGACGCTTTCCTTCGAGTTTGGCTTCAGCTTCTGATCACACCTGTATGGCGTATCGATCCCTGGAAGATCCTTATACCCATAGCGTGTGAGCATCTTCTCAATATAGTGAGATTGTGACAGCGCTACTCCAGTGTCTGTCCGGATGATCTTTATGCCCAAGATGACATCTGCATCCCCCAAGTCCTTCATACTGAACTTGGTTGAGAGAAACTTCTTTGTCTCTGTGACACAGCCTATATCCGTACCTAGGATTAGCATGTCGTCCACTTATAGACAAACGATGACTCCTCTTCCATCAGCGAACTTTGTGTAAACACATTTGTCCGTCTCGCTGACTCTGTAGCCGTTTGACCTAATAACTTTGTCAAACTTCTCATGCCACATCTTGGGAGCTTGCTTCAAACCATATAATGATTTCACCAACTTGCAGACTTTGTCTTCAAGACCTTTGACGACAAATCCATCTGGCTGTTGCATGTAAATCTCTTCGGTCAGCTCCCCATTCAGGAACGCTGTCTTTACATCCATCTGATGTATCACCAACTTATGTATAGCTGCTAGAGCGATTAACATCCTGATGGTGGTCATCCGAGCTACTGGAGCGTACATGTCGAAGTAGTCTATCCCCTGTTTCTGAGAAAATCCCTTGGCGACCAGCCTGGCCTTGAACTTGTCAATAGTTCCATCTGCCTTCATCTTCTTCTTGAAGATCCATTTACATCCAATATGCTTTTCTCCTTCAAGTAGATCTACCAACACCCATGTGTTATTGGAGGTGATAGAGTCAAACTCGTCATTCACTGCCTCCTTCCAGAAGATAGCATCTCTGGTCTTCATCGCCTCATCATAGGTAAGCGGATCTGCTTCCACATGATAGGTGACAAAGTCATCTCCGAAATCTTTCGGTCTCCTCGCTCGCTTAGCTGACGGCTCGGCGAGTTCTGGTGCAAGAGTTGTTTCATCAACAACAGCTTCTTCTTGGACTACTGGCTCGTATGAGATTTCAGTCTCATTAGTACCTACATCATTTTCTTGAATGTCCGAAAGAATAATATTTTTGTCTTTTGCGAACTTGTCTTCAAAGTATTCAGCATCGCGAGATTCGATAATATGATTTGATTCAATATCAAGAAATCTCCGAGCATCACTCTTCTCGGCATACCCCAAGAAGATAGCCTTCGTAGTCCTTGTCCCCAGCTTCTGAATCTTCAGATCTGGAAGCTTCACATACGCCAGACACCCCCACACTCGAATGACATTCAAGTTGGGTCTGACTTTGAACCAGAGTTCATGAGGAGTTACGTCCGAAGTTGCATATGGCACTCTATTCAGAATGAAAGTGGCCGTTAATGCAGCTTCTCCCCAGTAGCATTTTGGAAGACCTGCAGTGAGCAGCATGGAATTTATCATTTCTGTTAATGTCCGGTTCTTCCTCTCTGCTACTTCCGTTGGATTGAGGAGAATATGGAGCAGTAGTCTCGCATATGATTCCATGTTCTTTACAGAACGATGCGAATTCATGAGACCTGTACTCCCCACATCGATCACTTCTCAGCCTCTTGAGTTGTTGTCCAGTCTGTCGTTCAGCCTCGGCCCTGAACTCTCTGAACTTCTCGAAAGCTTCGTCTTTGGACTTGAGCAAGTAGACGAACGCGTATTTTGAGAAATCGTCGATGAAGGTTATGAAATACTTCATCCCGGCCTTCGTGGAGAAATGTTTGAAGTCACAGATATCGGAGTGCACCAACTCCAGAAGATCTGTGCTTCTATTGACCCGATGAAAGGGTTTCCTTGTGATCTTCGTCTGAGCACACACCTCACACTTCTCCACCTTACCCCCACATTTGGAGATAAGTCCTAGACTAGACATTTTGTTAATTCTCTTACAATGAACATGTCCTAGTCTATTATGCCACAACTCAAGAGAATAATCAGAAAATGCAACTGCATTAATGTCTTCAAACTGGGTAACAAGCTGAATTTTAAACATGCCTTCGGTTTGATAAGCCTTCCCGAAGTATGTTCCTTTCTTGGACATCACCATCTGACCAGCATTGATGTCCATCCTCAAGCCTGCGTTGCAGAGCAGGCTCCCAGAGATCAGGTTCTTGGCAATCGCCGGAATATGCTTCACACCTTGAAGCGTCAGAGTGTTCCCAGAAGTGAGTTTCAGTTCCACGGTCCCGATCTCCAGAACTTCAGCTTGGGCCTGGTTCGCCATGACAACCTTCTCAGATATCGGCTGGTACGTGACGAACCATTCCTTACCTGAACAGACATGGCAAGTCGCACCAGTGTCTATCCACCAGTCAGAGTCAACCCCCACAGTTGTGACCTGTCCGATCATAGCAACAACGTTAGAAACCAATGAAACCTTATTAGGCTCACCTTTCTCTGATTGTTTAGGCTTAGATCTGCATTCACTCTTGTAGTGGCCTTTCTTGCCACAATTATAACAAGTCACGTGGGACTTAGTCTTCTGTTGCTTGAAAGAAGGACCCTTCACTTTTAGATTAGCGAAGTCCTTCTTCTTGGGATGAGAAGCCGCCTGCTTCCCCTTGGAATCTTTCGTCTGCACAAGATTGGCTTTAGCCAACTGTTTGGACAGAGTGTCCACCTTTTGTTGAGAACGCATCTCGTCCTCAACATGGATCTCTTGAAGTAGATCTCCCAAGCTAATGTCTAGCTTCTTTCTGTGCATCCTTGCATAGAAGGTACTCCATCCAGCAGGAAGTTTTGAGACGATCCCTCCGACGACAAACTTGTCGGGAAGGGGCATCTCTTCGTCTTCCAGTTTCTGATGCAGCTTCAGAAATTCCTTCACCTGTGGCAGCATGGACTTTTCGTCCTCAAAGAGCAATTTGTGATATTTTTCAACCACAAACATTTTGCTCCTGTTCTTGTCTTCTTCATACAGATTTTCCACAGACTCCCATATGTCTCTGGCAAGTTCCTTCTTCGAGTAGGATTCTGCCAGGGAGTCCTCCATAGCATTCAGGATGATAAGCCTGCAGATGCTATTTTCCCTTCTCCATTTGGCCTGGAGTTTGGTAGCCGCGTTGATGGTGGCAGTAGATCCAGTGTCTGGAACAGAGGGTTCTTCCTCCAACAGAACATGATCAACATCTTTCAGTTGAAGAGTTAGGTACACCTTTCTCTTCCAGACTTGATAGTGCTCTCCATCGAACTTTTCCAATTTGCAGAAGTCCGATTGGAGGAGCGAAGCATTAATGTTTTCCATCTACACGGATCTTGCTTTGAGATTGTTAGTCCCGGGGCTTGATCAAAGATGGAAAAACAGATGCAATCGAGATCTGAGATGTCCCACAAAACTTTGCAGAGAGCAAACTCAAGATCTACGATGGAATAAAAAATCAAATAGCCAAATTACAATCTGAAGGAGGGAAAAAAGAGAAGAGAAAAACTCTCGTTCTTCCTTGCAAACGTGTTGCAATTGGGACAGAACGAGTTACAATAAAACTAGAGAGAGATGAGAAGAAGAACAATGCTGGGGTGTCAAAACACCGTTGCTCAAAGCAAGATGAAAACACAGATGTAGTCAACTCTAGAGGGGGGTGAATAGAGTTTGTGTCAATAATCACCAAATAAAAATTAACTCTATATCACCTCCACAAAAAACAACTATCAAGATAGTAAATAAAACAGAAATAAATGCGAAAGTAAATAAAGATCAGAAGAGCATTCGCAGACACAGCAGTTTTAACCTGGTTTCCCTCGTGGAGGACTAGTCCAGGCCTGAGAACTCTAGCTCAGGATTCAAATCCACTATTTGTGAAATAGTAGTTTACAACCCGTGCCTTTTCTTCAGAAGAGCACGTCAACTTCTTACAGAGGATCGCAGTGACGATTTGCTTGGATTTTTCCAAGCGACTTGGAATTGTCCAAGTGACTTTTCTTTTCAACTCTTGCACAAAAACTTCTAGCTGAATCGCACTTGAGCACCTTGGGGCTTAGGAAGTTTTGTGGCTAGTAGATTGGAAGAGTAAGGCTTTTGACTATATAGGCTATGTAAGAGAAGAAGAATAGAAGAGTGGATGGTTTCAAATGAGAGAAACCAAGGCCTATTTATAGGGTTCGGGACAAGCAGAATTCGGCCAGAATTCGGTATGGATAATTCAAATTTTTGGCCGTTGGACAGCTTGTAGCAAGCAGGCCCTAAAAATCAGGGTGCTGGAAATCAGGGGACAGAGTTCGGCCCGAACTCTGTGTGGAGGCAGAGTTCGGCCCGAACTCTGTCTCCAGCAGACAGAATTGGTCCATTGGGCTTTTGGACTTTGTGGAGCTTGGGCTTGGTTCAGGAATTGGTCTGTTGTATGGTAGAGCTTTGGAGAGATATGCTAGGGGTTGAGATGACTCAGTGCGACTCAACGTACACATTCTCCTAGACTCAATAAATTGAAGATTACAGACTTAGAACAAGTAAAAAAACTAAGAGCCCTTTGATGATGCCTTTCTTCTGATATTTGAGCAGCCCTGAAGGCGTCTTTTTTCCTGATAGCAGTCGTCCGAAGATAAACAGATCTGGAAATCTGAATACCTTTCGGGGGCTTCGCCCCCGAACCCCCGACGGGGGGCGCTGCCCCCTCGACCCCTGTCCGCTGACCGGGCAGCGGAACCCCCGATGCGAGGCCCCGGATAGGTCGCTAGGCGGTTCAGAGAAATCTTTTTGTATGACGCCGTCTTCGCTCCATCATTAATTCTTCATTGCCTATGTCCTGTTTGATCATGTTTGATCATGCTTACTGCATGTCTACAAATACATGTTAGGCCAGCAAAATATGTTGCAGTACGATAGAAGCATAGCAATATAATATAGGACAATTAGGACATTGCTAAGTTTAAGTAACAACATGATAGCATGTTAGGCTAACAAAATATGTTGCAGTACGATACAAGCATAGCAATATAATATAGGACAATTAGGACAATGCTAAGTTTAAGTAGCAACATGATAGTGAGTATATGAGTATTAGTGACATCATTATGTTAAACTTAACTGATTAGCCATATTCAAAAAACACAATATAATCATTGGGCCAACACAAGATTCGCCCCACACGATCTGCTTCCAGGAACCAGCAAGTTGAAGAACTTGTGGAACGCTCGAAGTCACCTCTGTTCTGACTCTTCGGATGGACTTGCAATGGCGGCATCAACTCTCTCTCTCTCTTTCTTCTTTTCTGACTTGTATTTTCGTAGTCCCCACAAAGGAGGCCATAAGAGAGTATATATAGAGAGAGGGTGGAAACCCTAGCCGTCTCTTCAGTTATGGAACGATTGAATCAAATCACAAAAAGATAGCAACGAATTAATTCTAATCCCACAAAGATAGGAACTGAATTAATTCAAATCCCACAAATATAGTAACGAAATTAATTCAAATCCCACAAAGATAGGATCTGAATTAATCGCATTGATTCACCCTTTCCATAACCGATGACGTGCTAAGTGCAAAGTGCGCCAACAAAACGCCACATTACGCCTCATGAGCCCGAGCCCGAGCCCGAGCCCGAGTCCGAGTCGCTAAGCCCCTTTGGGGCTTAGCTCCAAGTGGAATTAATCCAAGAGAATGACAAAAGCATTAATGCTTAATCCTTGGAGCCTTATTCTTACCTCCTAGTAAAATCACCCACATGGTTCCCTCCTTAGGGTCACCACCCCATGTGCATCTCTCAACAACACACCCAAGTATATATGTTGAGATAACTCATGGTGCTTTTCCAATGTGGGACTAAAATTTTACAAGGCATGTTGAGAGCAAGCTCTCTCCATGTAAGTAAAGCACCAACAATTATATCTCAAAAGACAATGAGATAGAAAAACTCTCTCCAATGCAAAAGTATTGAGAAGACAATAAAAAAGTATTTTTTCCAACTTCCAAGACAACTACTCATCTTCTTTCTTTTTTCTAATATTTTTATTCATAATTGATGACATGGAAGAGAAGATATTGTCAAGTGCATTGTCTAGAACAAGACAATCAACTTCACAATGTCTTCTTTAATTTTTGCCACATAAGCTTCACAATTGACTTGACAATTGCATTGGAGAAGAACTTTTGAATAAAATTTTGTCATTCCTATGTGGCATTAACTTTTTTCCAAAGTCACAATAGGGTTGGAGATGCTCTTGCAATATGAACATTATAATCAAATTTTGACTGAAAAAAATTTAAAATATCCAAAATACTCATGCACGTGACCATTAAGATTGTACCGTCTTACCATACTTTTGTATACATGTTTAAAATATTCCCATATTTTACCATTATTATTATTACTATTATTTTCTTCCATATTTCACGATGTTCCCACTCTATTTTTCGTTTATATATTATTAGTTTGTTTTCTTTTATGCGTAAATAACCAATTAACTCTTGTTGATGGTGAATTTGTTGTTTGTTGACGTTGTCCTTCAATTTGAATACAAATTGTACCAAATTAAAAATTAGAAGAGTTTCTTAAATTGTGTGATCACCCCCCTCCAAAAAAAAAGTGTGAATGATGAATTTGTTGTACTTTACCCTTTATTTGTTTGGTTATCATAGCATGGGTGCATACCTAACAGGCTAACACTCCTCCTAAGACTACACATCTTCTTAAGCAATAAAAAGATATTACAACTAATATAATATAATAGGATATGATATGATATAATATACTAAATAAATAAAATTTATGATACTCCTACACGTAATACAGTTTTAATTAATATCAAATAAAATCAAATCCACTTAAGACTAATCCAAACGGAGAAAATTTTGATAGAGAAGGCTGTGTCAACTTTTTGATACAGTCCATGTGTATGATAAGTGGGCCTCCTCTCTCTTGTCATACAGAGGTCAATCCAAACAGTTGCTGAAGACGGGCCAGACATATGGGCATCGGCTGGGCCGGACATAGTAATCTGTACCAGCCCATTATATTTCCTTTTAATATAATCTTCTAATTACCAGTCGGCGAACCAAACCCCTAACCTCTTCAGCATCGTCTCTCTCTCTCTCTCTCTCTCTCTATATTTCTGTGCCAGCCGCCTAAGGTTCGTGTTTTCTCAATCAGAAATTCTGTTATGATTCTTCTATTTGCGAATATTATTTGTTTTGATTTGGAGCTTTAAACTCTCCCTCTCTATCCGAATAAATTTGTCAAACCCAATCTAAATCCATGAGTTGTTGCTATATTCTCAGGACTGTGTGATTTAATATTTATTATTAAATTGTTTTTGTTCCAGAACAGAGCAGAGCACAGAATTGAGTGAGAAGAATTCAATAGTAGAGAGAGAATGAGGTTAGAGAAGTGCTGGTTCTGTTCTTCTACCATATACCCAGGTCATGGTATTCAATTTGTTCGCAACGATGCCAAGGTATGTATGTATGTCAGGACTTCTCTCTATCTCTTGAACTCCGTCTCAATAATATATATATATATATATATATATATATATATATATATATATATATATATATATATATTATATTATCAATTGCTTTTGTTTTGCTAATTAAACTCATATTCCATTAATGATAATTAACAAGGAGAAACCTCCTGAACAAAACGCTATTTGCTGCCCAGTTAGCTAGAATCCATTGAGTTTGTTATAAGATTCCACAATATGTCTCGACTTTCAAAATCCAAATAAGAAGACATTTCCAAAGATCACAAGCTCGCCTCGTAAACGACTCGGTCCCTTGCCAAATGCAACACTTGTGCTTCTTAAGTGGCTCGACGACCTCTGCAAATTAGCACCTGGCCTACCGTACGTGACATGTCCCTCCTCGAATGAACACTAGGGTTACCATTAGGCCTCGTTTGGTTCGCGGAACGGAAAGGAAAGGAAACTGATTCCTTGGTATTTCCTTTCCTTTAGGAAATTATAATTCCTATAAACTTTCCTTTCCGGTGTTTGGAAAGATCGGGATTATAGCCGGAATATATCTTTAATTTCCATTATAGTGTTTGGTGTTTGTAAGAAAAGGAAACAAAATCAAGTCAATTTTCCAAAAATACCCTCGTGCTAATAAAAATAATTATTACTCAGAAATATTTTTGTCTAAAAGATATTATGGATAAAAATGGTAAATAATATTATGAACATGGATATTTTGGTCAAAACTTTTTGTAATAAATGCGGGAAAGTTGGAGGGAAAGTGATTCCTTAGATAAATTGGAGGAACCACTTTCCCCCCTATTTTCCTACCTCTTGGGAATCATTTTCCCTTTCCAACAACTTTCCTTTGGCTCCCAAACATAGGAAAGGAATCACTTTCCTTTCCCAAGCTCAAATTCCGGTAACCAAACGAGGCCTTAGTGTCCCCTCCCTTCGCAATAAGCACCCAGCTTCCTGTAATTGACATCGCCCCTCACCGAATGAACACTAGGGTACCCATTAGTGTCTCATCCCCTCGTAACAAGCAACATCTTGCTATAAAAGTGACTCAGTCCCTCGCCAAACGAACGCTTAGGTTTCCATTACTAGCTCGTCCCCTCGAAATAAGCACCCAGCCTTCTGAAAGTGAATTGCCACCCCCCCCCCCCCCCCCCCCCCCCCCCCCCCCCCCCCCAAACTGACACCCCTCCTCTATCGCATATTGAGTGTTGATTTATTGGACTCCCTGCTTGCTCGTCTGCTTGGTCAGACTCTCTTGAGTATTGTAGAGTGCCATTATTCTGATGTGGAAACTTCTCCTGTATTGCATATTGATTTTGCTATGAATAAGCTGGAAGCCTGGTCAAGTTCAGCATGCTATGCGCTAGTTTGGTTCATGTTTGAAATGGAATGCTTGTCCTTTCGGTTGGCATCTCAGCCACAACAATAAACCGTATCTGTTTGGTCATGTCACAACCCGATCCCAATATACTGGGTCCGGTCGAATCATGTCCAACCTGCACCGTTGTGAGACGGCAGCAGTAAGCGGTGTCAATCAGTAGCAACGCAGGAACAACATTCTAAATACGGAATAAAAACTTTATTAAATATTTGAAATGAACTAGAGTTTAAATAGAACAAACATAAATAGAACAAACATCCAGTTGTTACAATTGTTCATTTATTACAACTTTTAGAAAAGGAAAGAAACTAAACAGAAGGGTGCAACTAGGACTCTTGGTTCCTCTATCCTGGTTCAGCTAACTCCTCGGAACCCAAGTCGGGTCCTTAGTAAGAACTATAGGCCAGCTCCTCATTGTCGCAATCACCTAAAATATTGGTCTCCAGTCACGAGTGGAACAAGAACATACAAATCCATTCCAGCATCTTATTTAATAATTAAAAAGAGACGAGAAGCATTTTATAACATACATTTATTTTTCTAACTAATGAATAAAGAAGCAGTTATGCAATAAATCTCTGGAAAAGAAAATGATGCAATCTAACTAGCAATAGTGTGTGAGCGCGTAACATCCCGTGACCGGCTAGGGATGGAGGCAGTAAGTGTTCTAGTGAACACGGTCCGACTTCAGCCGAAGTGGATTGGACTTCCGCTATCCATAGTGATTCAGTAGGGGGCTTAACACTATTCCCCAAACCCCGAGTCAATGAGTCAGTCAAGCAGTCAGTATGATCCGAAAGGTATCCCGTGAGTCAAGTATTGATACAGTAGTTCTACTATGCAATAAAATTAATTATTAACTAAAATACAAGTTTGTGTAAGTATGAACTTGTCTTGGTGTTCCCGGTGCTGTAGGTGACGACAGAAAATATCAGACTAAGTCCCGAGACTGAAAACCTACATTAACGAAATGTAACTTAGTTGTCAATCTACGGTTGCAAAAATCTTAATTAACTTATTAATGACAATAATGTCTAGGTCCTAAATCACTGATAGTTTAAATAAGCAAATATTTAATTATAAAAATATTTTAGAGAGCTCTAAGTTAATAATATAAGAAAATTACGAATTTTTTGTGAATAAAATAGTAAACTTATTATTTCTTTTAAATGAGAAAATCGTTAATTTATTTAAGGCTTAATTGCACTATGATACCCTCAACTATTTCAATTTTTTAACTTAATATCCTAATCTTTTTTACTCAACAACTCGATACCCTCAACTATTTTAGTTTTTCAACTTAATACCTAAAACAAAAAAAAATTCGAAACTACTCTTGGCTCTCTCTCTCTCTCCCCCCATGCACCCCTTCTCCCTCTCCGGCGATGCCCCCCCCTCTCCGTCGATGCTCCCCCCTCCCTCTCCGGCAGTCGATGCCCCCTTCCCCCCTTCCGGCGGTTCGTGAGGAGGGGGCACGGGTGGAGGAGGGGGTAGGGGGTGGGGGCGGCCGACGGCAGGAGGAGGGGGCGCGGGTGGAGGCGGAAAAGGAGGGCGGTGGGAGGGGGGGGAGGTGCGTGGGTGGCTGGAGGGGGGGAGGGGCGGGTGGTCGGAAGGGGGGGGGGGGGTAGGGGTGCGGGTTGGGGGATAGTTTTAAATTTTGAGCAGGGACATTATTGTCCAAAAAAAATTCAGGGTATCAAGTTGAAAAAAAAGTTCAGGTATCAAGTTGAAAAATAAAAATAGTTGAGGGTATCAAAGTGCAATTAAGCCTTTATTTAATAATAAAAATGCGACAATTAATAGGTATTCTGATTTTGAAGTTAACCTTGCAAATATTCTTTTTATACTTTAAAATCACGTATAATAGTTGGTATAAACAATTTCCTAATAAACTATTGTTTATAAATGATGCGAAAAAATTATATTTTATTTGTTAGTAAATTAATAACGGTTTTCGTAAACTAATATTATAGTTAGAATTACTCATATCAAAATACTTGAAAATACTTTGAAATTAAATAGTATTTATTTACATAAACTATACGAAATATTTTAATAGATATTTCTAAATAATAAGAAACCATTTTAATAGTAAAATTATGAAAATCATTTATTTAGTAAAACCTAAGGTTTTTAGAAACATATTTAAGACTGTTATTAAAAATATCGTCTAAAACTTTTATTTTTAATACAATAAAAACTTACTAAACTAATTTAATGGTTTTATTACGAAAATATTTCATATAGTAATTAATACGAAATCATTTAATTATACAAATAACTTAAGGATTTTCTACGGAGAAAACTAGCGTTTATTACCTAAATTTTTTTTTTGTCTATATTAAAAAAAAAGCTTTGATATAACTAATTAATATCTAAAATAACGTGATTATACGATAGTCGTAATTAAATGTTTAGTTAATGTTTAATCTAATAACTCACTACTTAATATTCAATTTATATGATACGGCATAATTAATACTAATAATATGCTAATAGTCGCATAAATTAATTATTAAAAACTATTACAAACATAAGGTCCACATTAAGAAACTAGCTATCTATTCCGGAATTGACAGAGCTTTTTTCTGTCAATTTCGGTCGGAACAGGAATGGGTTTTCGCATTCTGTAAAATACACAGAAGGGTTCCGGCTTACCGAATGGCTGACGGCAGAGTATCGAGGGGAGGCCTCGGACTCGGAACGCACGCGGAATGCGCACGTACGCGGGGAGGTCGTGCGGGATGGCGGGAGTGCGCGCACAGGCACGCGGGACACGCGCACTGGGCGCGGGAACGCGCTGACGCGGCCGGGGGATGCTGGCGCGGCCAGGAAGCTACGCAGGCGGGGGCGCCGCTGGTGCGCGCAGGGAGCGGCGCACAGGCGTTGTCGCATGGACGTGCGCGCGTGGGGTGGGGGGGTGCGCGCGGGCCGGCGGGCTGCTGGTCGGCGGTGGGGCTATTGGCCAGGTGGTCGCGGCGGAGTTTGCCGGCGGAAGGGGGGTCGAGAGGGCTGGCCGAAGGCACGCCGACGGGGCGGTCGCGGCTGCGGGTCACGGAGACTGGGAGTCGGGCGAGAGGGAGGTTCTGTGATTTTGGGGAAAGAAGGGAGGGGGGAAATGGTGCTGGGTTATGATCTCTCTTGTGTAGGAGAATAATGAGGGTGGTGGGTTGTGGTTGTTTTTAGTTTGGGAGGAGAGGGAAATGTGTGGAGGAGGAAGGTGCTGGTAGTGAGAGACAAGGGGAGAAGTGGAGAAGTTGCTACAAAGAAGGAAGAAATGGGGGGAGCGGTGAACGGGTGGAATTGGGTTTTACAGGTCACCACCATTCTTGCCGTACAAAAATGTCCTAAATGCAAACGCCATGGGCCCAAACACTCGGAGGCATCAATTGTCATTTTCTGTTTGAGATGGGACTTCTCCGATTTCAAATGGGAACAAAAGTAGTTCTATATAGTAATGGAACTGCATCTTGCTTATACATCATTTTTTTTTCTTCCTGCTCTTTATCTAATATTATGCAAAAGCTTTATTTAGATTCTCGTTGTTTAGTCTACCTTGTAATTTGTGTATTCTTAAGTTCTCACTGCGTAATGGAGGCACGAGACATCCTTCTTGGTGTTATTTCAATAACCTTTGGTGTCTAAACTTGCAATTTTCAACAGATTTTCCGCTTCTGTAGATCAAAATGCCATAAGAACTTCAAGATGAAAAGGAATCCTCGCAAGGTGAAGTGGACCAAGGCATACAGAAGATTACATGGAAAGGATATGACACAGGTAATTGAGCTATAATTCTTTTTTGTTTTGAGAGATGTCAGTGTTACTACAACAAGAAACCTTTTACCCAAAAAATTTAAATCAGTTGTATGAATCATTTTCTTCCACCTTCAAACATTAGTGGGTGCCGATGCGTATCCTTTTTTTTCATTGCAATTTGTTCATTTAGGACCAGTATTAGTTCTTTCAGTTGCTTCAACTACGGTCACTTGTTCCCCTGCATTTATTGGTATCCTTTGCACATTCAGTGACATAAGAGTCGATTTTCTCATCTTATAGAAACTACTGCCACCACTGATTTGCATGATTTCATTTCTTACCCTTTTTTCAATGTATTTCATCCATCTCAACAATGCGAGTGATGTAACGTGTATATGTTTACAGGATGCAACCTTCGAGTTTGAAAGGAAGCGTAACCGACCTGAGAGATACGATAGGAATGTTGCTGAGAACACTCTCATGGCCATAAAGAAGATTGACAAGGTCAGAGTGGCGAGAGAGGCTAGACACCATGCAATTAGGTTAGTCATCCTGTTCCATGCACGCACGTGCTCTCAGTTATGTATGTGCCACCCACTATTAGCTGAGATCGTAAATAACTATTATTTGGTGAATTGTAGGATGAAGGGTAAGACGGCCAAAGAACAAAAGGCAGCTGCAAGAGAATTGGAACAGAGCATTCACATGGTCAAAGCACCTGGTGCCCTGCAACCGAAGCGTTCACCCACCCGTCCCAATCCCAAGAACAAAGTCAAAGTCTCCCAGACACAAGCTGAAGCAAGTAATATGGAAGAGTAATTATGATCCAGGAAATAGGACACAGATCTGATAGACTCGTCAAGTTAGTGATGTTGGGATGGCCTATGTTTTTCTTTGGGACTGCATTTCTATTTTGCCATATGCACTGTAATTTGACAAATTTGTTTTCTTGAAGGTTCAAGTTGTCCTATTTCCAGCTTTTTTTGGAAATCTATTCGTGTTGTGAGGAGGACACACAAGACATGATTTGTGCCCTATATGTGAAGAGCTAGTCCATTATTTCGTAACCTACATGTTTTAGCTATGGGCTTGAAGATATTTTGTTAGATTATCTGTGTTGTGATTATGTTGAACAAGAGTTATTTTCTTGCGACAGCTAGGAGTTTAGGTTATATGTTTTTCTAAGTGGTGGGGGTGGGGGTGGGGGCAGCGGCATGAAAGTTTGATTTCATTCTTTCTTGAGCCGAGTCCTCTTGATTGTTGATTAACTGGAGAGCAATGCAGTCCAGTTGTCTGGTTTTGATCCTGGGATGTGATGGTCATTTCTGGTGTCTTGCTATCCAGCAACGGATTGGATGTTGGATGATCCTGAGCTGGGAACACAGATTTTTGGTGGGAGCGATACTGAAAGATGATCGGTAGATTTAGTTTGGAGTAATTTTACTTTTGACCAATCCTCTTGGTGGTCTGGTCGGTCTAGGAACCGAATAATGCATATAGTGTAATGTATTGTTCGAGTGAGTGCATACAGAGGTATGGTACTTTGTTACAGCAATTAATTCAGATATTGTCATAGGACATTTGCCTTGCTAAAAAATTACGTCGTCAGATCGATCAAATGAAGGCAGTGGTGGCTGGCATGGACCACCAGCTAGCTAGTCAGTCTCTCTCCGCAAGGACTGCCTCAATTGGTACAGCCACAGCCATATCTGAGGTTAGTGCTTTTGGTTATGTTTATACGGAAATCAGGTCATTCCTTACTTATTCCAACAATGCAGGCTTGACTTTAGGTTCAAGAACCAGCAGAATGTCTGGTTGTTGACTGTATGCCTCGTTATGTGGAAGTAAAGGAACTACTGGACCTGAAAGTTGAACCTCTACTTCAGCAAGCATACAAGGTAAGTAATTAGAGATACACCATTGTTGAGATTTCTATACCAAAATCATTCTTCTAGCCGCCCCTTTATTATTATCACTCACTTCTAGACTGAACTATTCGCTGGATAAATTCAGTTATTGGCTGTAAAACTTGTGACCTTCTGATTCATAAGCTTAAATATTGTAAAGCAAAGAGATGAACAATAGAGAAAAATATTTCTTCATTCACTTGTTTTTGACATTGTTATTAAAGGGATGAATAGATGCTAGATTAATAAGATCTATAATATCCTATACTCTGGATGTTTTTCTTTTACAGATTGTGCCTCTCAGCTAATAAATAAATCAAAAATTTGTCTAATTCATACATACATGTATAAAGAATAGGTAGATATGTGGTACATACATAATGAATAATGAATTGGAACTTTCTTTGTCTCACACAAAATATTAAAAGAACAGTCGGTACTTAAGTTTACTAAAATATGTATCTATGTATGCAAGACTAAACTCACCTTAGAGAATCGTGCTGATAACGTATTGTAAAGCAAAGAGATGAACAATAGAGAAAAATATTTCTTCATTCACTTGTACAAATCAACTTGATAAGAGCCTCTTATATAGGCTTACAATGGAGGTTAATATCATGATGACAATTAAAAGAAGAATGCCAAAAGCTATAGGTTATGGATAACCAAAAGCCATAGGTTATGGATAACCAAAAGACATAGGTTATAGATACCAAATAATTATGATGATTTATCCATATTTACAACATTAAATGAGTTTTTAGTTATGCATTTGTTTCCTGAAAGTATTTCTCAAACTTTCTTCAGAACTCTGTGGACGCTGTGGGACCCATAGCAGGAATCAGTCGAAGAAAGCTTGGCAGTCTATACTTCACGAACTGTCCAATGAATCAGAGCCAGAAACAAATGTCGTGGCAGTTGCTCACCCAGCTCTGCCTATTGCTTTACTAGGCCACTGCCTGAATCTAACGGCAGAATGGATGGGATCTTTTCATCTTGATGCTGGTAGCATCAGTGTCATTGATTTTCCTGACGGACCATCAGGAAGAGGCATTGTACAGTGTACTAATTATACAGCACATTTGGGAAGATAGTCTGTACCTGTGACAAGATTATAGGGACATTGAAGAGTTTAATTTAAATGACAATCTACACTATAATCTCAAGGTATCTCTAAACTCTTGTTATTTGATCAAGTTAATTGTATTGATACTGTAATAAAAATTCTACATGTTCATGTAAATTGTTTTGTGATGTAGAAGTACAAAAGAAAAAACCAAGAATGTACTCTAGTCATTAAGATGATGGCTTTATATTATTTACTCTGGAGAACTTATAGCATTACCCATTCTGGCATATTAAGCCCTTTTTTCCTTTTCTTTTTAAAGCGAAAAATATCCAATATAATCAGTCAGAAGATTACTTACGTTGGCCCTGTTAGCTTCCAACATCATTCAAACCGAAACTTGTGCATCCTAAACTCATGGGAGGTCCCAAATTTTACCTTTTCTATTATATCCAAGAGTTTTTATTTTTACCAAGAGCAATACTTGTGTCACCCATAAGCACGTCTGAAAAATCCATCCCACAAATCTAGTACTCTTGGGATTACTTCAAACACCAACTTGTCAACATTTGGCCATTTTAACATCCTAGCTTTTAGGCCATTCTTCTTTTGGCATATGGTTGTGGAGAGAAAATTTTCTTCTTTCTTTTTTCTGTGTCGTATCAGTTGACTATCCATAGATTAGATGAGGAGGGCGGCACCTGGGAAGACACTAATGCTTGTTGCTTGCATCCTGGAGGATGCATGTTCGAGTCACCGAATAAACCTCTCAATATATTTGGGTATAAAGTTGCATACATCTTGACCCTCTCCATACCTGATTTAAGCACGAGCCTCGTGGCATGTGAATGCCCTTTAATTCGATTTGATAAGAAAAGTCCTGACTCCTGTACAAGATATTCATAATTCTGCACAAACCTAGATAAGTAAAGATGTAATGTTTCTTGCTACCCAGGCCTACGAGAGTTTATATGGGAAATGAGTGCTTTTTCTTTTCTTTTACTACTACATCTATTGTTCGGAAAATATAATCTCCATTTGCTTAAAAGTTTGAGGACATATCTAGCTTGTTTCCAGGGGGGTGGTTATTCCCAAAAAAAAATTTCTAAAGGAAACAATGAAGATTCAACTATGATTGAGCTATCACGAGTCATGACCCTTAGAAACATTGCATTTGGTTCATTCCACAAAGGAAAAACGCAGGTTAAATGGTCTTAGGACTTTCTAGATGCCATGTTTTGCATACTGAATTGATTGTTAAAAAAGGAGCATATGCGATTAATAATATAGCTCAGGTCATGATTAGGCATAAGCAACTCGAGTCACTTTCTTGTTTCATTACTCCCTTGTTAATGAATGTAGTGGGAGTCTTCCATCTTCCTATAAAAATGTAAGAAACAATAATACATTTTCTTCAGTTCCACTACAGAAACTCAAATAGGAACTCGCAATATGGTTATGACACGTGGACTTAATTTTCTATTAGGCCCTTAAAGAAAATCAAGGGATGAGATGCATTTATCCAACGGTTTTTCATTGACAGAGTTTAAAAAATTAGTAACTCAGGAGTTACTCTAGGTTTTTTTGCATTTTTTTAGCTGACCATGATTTGAGATTAGTTTAGCTCGTAGTTTGTGCTGCATTTATGTCTTCAATCCCTAGGGCAATTTAGAGCTAATTGACCTAAATACTTTATCCAGTGGGTCGTTAAACTAACACTAGATTTAATACTACCTACTCAATATATTGATTAAGCACTCTGTGTTTCCTTGCGTTTTGCTTGGTTGCACATGTATTTGTTGTTGTCATGTCCCTCTCATAATTAATTAGTTAAGTTTCGAACTGGACTTTAGCATAGATCACAGAAGCAACTCTCTGCTCTCTCAACACAACTCCCAATCAACAGAGGAGAAAGAGATCTAGGACAAGATCAACTACGTATTTGTTTGTAGGCTCCCATGATTTTTTTGGTTTGCGAAATTAGGAGAAAGAACACGCATCAGGTAGGAACTCCTTGGCTTGGCAATATCGAACTGCCAAATAGTAGAGTCCCCTCCTTGTTTGGTTAATGAGCTGGTAGCCAAGATTAAATCCATGACCCAAGCCATTATACATGTTGGGGTGTGCTTATCGAGTAATCCTATTGTAGAAAGAAGCTTAGTTGTGTTAAAGTTGCAAAACTTGCTCACAAATTGTATTACAAGTTGCAGCTAGTCCACCTTTTGGAGTGGCACAATGTTTGAAGTTGATTTAGGAATTGTTAGGTGCTACTATACAGCTCTTTTTCTTCAGTAAACAATACCGTGTCTGTTTTCTGTTCCCTAGTCTCCCAACATCTTTTATATCCATTGTTTCACGTTCCGAACCTTCTTAATCTAATAATGTTTTCGAGATCAGGTACAAAGTCTCTTTACTCATTTGATTTGGGCAGACTATTATTATTTATTATTATAATGTGGTAGCACCTGCCCGCTGTGTCTTCTTCTGAAAACCACAGTTGTGTCCGAGCTCTCTAGCCTAGTGGTATTAGAGCGGACATCCGGAGGGGCCTGCAAGGTTCGAGCCCCCCAATTGTGTGTGCGCATGTGATTTAAAAAAAAAAAAAAAAAAACAGAGTTGTTGGCAGTTTCACTAATGACAGACTGCATATATCTTAGAAGTGAGGTATGATTGGTTTAGTGCCTCTCAGGTAGCTCTACTGTCATCTTCTACATACATTCCAGACCTGTCATTTGTCAAATTCAAGGGGCTTTTTTCGTGTAGGACTGGAAGAATTTTTTTTTTAAGTGCGTTGATGTTACATACAACTGGCTTCTTGGAGATTACTTATGGTCTGTGCACTTGTTGAGGAGTTTTGAGTTGTTATTCTAGGAATAAGACATGGCCTACATATCTCAAGTCCTCTGTGTTACCTACAGGCCGGTGAGGAGAGCAGTTAGCTAGGGTCCAAATTTTGATTCTTATTAAACATTGTCAATGGGGATTTGTTGATGAGAGGGGGTCGACCAGGAGCTAAAATGAATTGACAAGAAACCTCCCTGCTAGATATAGATAGACAAAGCCTTGATTAGAATTATCATTAGCGTAACTGCTTAATCATGTTGGGCATAATTACAGTTGACTAACATCGTATCTTCCTGTACCAACCAATGTTTTAAAAACCAGACCGGAGTTTGACCCGGCCAAGGCACTGGGTCGGGTCAAACGGATTCAACTAGTGGGTTAATCTAAATGGTCTAAGTTTAATCTCTTATGGACACTATTTTTTATAAAAATATCAGTTTCTTTACAAAATACTGGGTCAATACTGAACCGGACCGGAAAAACTACCGGTTCACGGTTGAACCGGTTTAACCGGCCGGTCCGGTCCGGTTTTTAAAACATTGGTACCAACCAGGGTTTACACTGACGGTTGGTACTCTTTTTTTTTTTTTTCCGTCCAAGATCTCTTTGGCTCTTCAATCTTCTTATACTACGAATGGACCTAATGTCACGCCCCGATTCCGTCGAATCGATAGTCGTCCCCCGGGCGTGATGCCGTGCGAACCTAATTTGCGATCGCACAAGGCCGAGTCATAAGGTAATCCGAGACACGAGATCTAAGAGAGTACGCAGACAAATTGATTCACACAATAAGTAAAGGAAACTTGATCTTTATTGATAATGAACATCTTTTACAGACTCCGATACAAAACTCATTGCCGCACGGGCTACAACATGACTCGATTACAAAAGAGTGCCGATGAGATAGCCGTTCCATACATTGCACGCATCCCTCAATATACACAAAGTACTCCAGTGACCTGGATGGGAGGGACGCTGAGTCATCTTTCTTGGACTGTCGAGAGCCTTCAAAAGTGGAGTCGCAGAGAAAGTCTTCGACGCACGACCGAAGCTTCAAAATCACGAACGCCGCCGAGCTAGTTGGTGCGTCCTTCCTGGTTCGCGGGACCTGCAAAGAGCGAGGATCAGCACGAAACACATGTACTGGCGAATGGCTAATTAAATCCAAGCTCTGCATTTGATTCAAGAAGTTTCGTAAACATGTTAGCTAGCTATTTCAATGATCTTTCTAACCATCCTGTTCAATTAGCATGTTAACATGTTTTCAGGCAAGCATATGAAACTAGATATCATTAAGCAACTATCATATTCATCCCGTGTCCCGTGCACCTGTTAAGCAGTGAAGGGGTATGAAGGCCACTGGCAATGTCAAGCCATTTCGGACTATAGCATTGGTTAGACGACGCCCCTTTCGCGTCGGGTAGCGAGCCCTGTGCGAAAGTGCCCACATAACTCGCGTCGATGAAGGGTTGGCGCTGCTACACTCGTTCCTTCCGGGCCGAATCGGTCCCTTGGCCTAGGCAACCGTTCGAAGAAACTTCACCTTGTCGACAAGTTGTCCAATGACCGTTTTCTTTTAGACTTAGTCGATTTTGCTTCCTTAGCCGTATCGTTGCGATAAACGTTAATCAATTCCTTCATTGTTTTGCATAGGCTAATTGGATTTGTATAAGAAAACACGTTTTTCATTTTCAAAACCGGCAGTTTGATAGCAAGTGTTTCGTGAAGAATCGTGCCACGATTTCTTTGATTCTACACTATTATGACAAGCATTCATTTACTTCACATATTGAGTTTTGAAGTAGAGGGACGAGACGAAGGAGGTCAGCCACTCGCCTTAGGCTTGCTTCAAGCGAGCGACCGGTTGGCTGCGCTGACGTCGCCTACGCGATCACCTGCAATCGCATAAGCAACTGATTAGAACACTGTATAATTCAAGGATATTCGATATGAATGCGAAACTCGAAAATGCGTCACAAAAACCCATCGAAAACATTCACGAAAAATGCATTCACGAAAACCAAAGCCAAAGCCAAATCAAAGTGCGGCATGAAAACCAGAGCAACGGGAGGTCTCTTCCGACTCAACCGCAGAGCCAATCCTCGAGGCACAACCCGCTGAATATGGGACTTGGTTCCGAAGAAGCCATTCCATAACGTGGAATGGATCTTAATTCAACCGTTCCCGTTCGATCGACTCGGCCGATTCCGACCTATCGGTCCCGACCGAATCGATAGCGACAGTGTTCCTTTCTCGCGCACCCCGTGGACGGAAACGGGACACGATGTAGGGACGGGGCACTACACCATAACCAACTAATAAAAAGTTTCGTCCTCGAAACTTAAAGATAGAACCTACCTCTACGAGAATAACGAAAGAAATTTCTCCTTCATTTCCGATTCAAGCTCCCACGTCGACTCTTCGACCGAATGGTTCCTCCAGAGGACGCGGACGAGAGGGATCGCTCGATTGCGCAGCAGCTTATCCTTGCGTTCTAAGATTTGAACTGGCTCTTCGACGTAGGATAAGTCGGACTTTAGCTCCAGCTGGCCAAAATCTACCACGTGGCTCGGGTCATGCACATACTTTCGCAGTTGAGAGACATAGAAGACATTGTGTACACCTTCAAGCGCCGGCGGTAAGGCAATTTTATAGGCCACTGGGGCGACCCGTTCAAGTATTTCGAACGGCCCAACGAATCTCGGACTCAACTTCCCCTTTGCGCCGAACCGAGTAACTCCCCGCATGGGCGACACTTTGAGAAATACGTGATCGCCTACTTAAAACTCGAGGGGGCGACGATGAACGTCCGCATAGCTTTTCTGGCGACTCTGCGCGGTCTTTAATCTTTCCCGAATGAGCCGAATCTTCTGTACGGTCTGTTCAACCAGTTCCGGACCGAGAATATGCCGCTCTCCGACTTCGTCCCAGCAAATGGGTGATCGGCACTTGCGCCCGTACAAGGCTTCATACGGCGCCATTTGAATGCTGGATTGATAGCTATTGTTGTATGCAAATTCGGCCAGAGGTAGATGATTGTCCCAGCTTGATTTGAAGTCAATTGTGCAGAGTCGTAGCATGTCTTCAAGAATCTGATTGACGCGCTCCGTTTGGCTGTCGGTCTGAGGATGGTAAGCTGAGCTGAACTGCAACTTGGTACCCAGCGCCGACTGAAGGCTACTCCAGAATCGCGACATGAACCGTGAATCCCGATCAGAGACGATGGATACTGGAACTCCGTGCAGCCGTACTATCTCATCAAGATATATCTACGCCAGGCGATCAACGCTCCAAGTAACTTTGATGGCAATAAAATGCGCTGACTTGGTTAATCGATCGACGATGACCCAGATAGCATCATTTCTCCACGGCGTCTTCGGCAGACCAACAATGAAATCCATACACACGTGCTGCCACTTCCATTCTGGAATCGCCAGATTCTGCATCTCTCCGCCCGGTCTCTGGTGCTCAGCTTTCACCTGCTGACAGGCCATGCATTGCGACACGAAGAGTGCCACATCTCTTTTCATCCCGTGCCACCAGAAGTTTGTGCGGAGGTCCTTGTACACCTTCGTGCTACCGGGATGTAAAGTGTATTTTGTATAGTGCGCCTCCGACAGTATCTCATTTCTGAGTTCTAAATCGTCCGAAACGTATAGCCTACCCTTCAATCGAAGCACGCCGGTCTCGTCTTCCGCAAAGTCGGTCGTCCTGCCCGTCGAGATTAGATCTCGCATTTTCTTCAGGTACGGATCGTCCTTCTGAGCGGTCTTGATCTTATCAAGCAAGCTCGGCTCTAACTGCAACTTTGCCAACTACACATTTCGGAATCTGACTCGGAGCTCGATGTCCATCTCTTCTAGGTCACATAGCAGTCTGGGGTCGATGGATAACGAGGCAATGTACTTTCGACTCAAGGCGTCCGCCACAACATTTCCCTTTCCCGGCGTATAGTCGATAGTCAAGTCGTAATCTTTGATTAGTTCCAGCCAACGCCTTTGCCGCAAGTTCAGCTCCTTCTGCGTGAATAGATACTTGAGGCTCTTGTGATCGGTATAGATTGTGCATGCCACGCCATAGAGATAGTGGCGCCACAATTTCAACGCGAACACAATCGCCGCTAACTCCAGGTCATGCGTTGGATAGTTCTTCTCGTGCAGCTTTAGCTGTCGGGAAACAAAAGATATCACCTTGTTCCGCTGCATCAGCACACACCCCAAGCCCTGACCGGACGCGTCGCTGAATATCTGGAAACCCTCAGTCCCTTCTGGAAGTGCGAGTATCGGGGCCGAGACGAGCCTTTGCTTCAACTCTTGGAATGCAGCTTCGCAGTCGTCTGACCATTCGAATGCAACTCCTTTCTGGGTGAGGCGAGTCAGACACGATGCGATCTTCACGAAGTCTTTCACGAAGCGTCGGTAGTATCCCGCTAAGCCAAGGAAACTTTGAATCTCGCCGACGGACGCTGGCCGTTTCCAATCGACAACGGCTTCAACTTTCTTTGGGTCGACCGCAATGCCTTCAGCAGAAATGATGTGTCCGAAGAATGCGACGCTGCTAAGCCAAAATTCACATTTGCTTCGCTTTGCATATAGTTGATTTTCTCGAAGGGTCTGAAGCACGGTCCGCAGATGCTCAGTGTGTTGCTGTCTATTCTTCGAGTAGACGAGTATATCGTCGATAAAGACTACTACGAACTTGTCGAGGAATGGTCGGAACACCCGATTCATTAAATCCATGAAAGCGGCAGGGGCATTCGTTAGGCCGAACGGCATTACCAGGAACTCGTAGTGGCCGTATCGAGTGCGGAAGGCAGACTTCGGCACATCGTCCGGCTTGATCTTGAGTTGATGGTAACCCGAACGCAGATCAATTTTAGAGAACACCGTGGCTCCTTGAAGCTGATCAAACAGATCGTCTATACGGGGCAGGGGGTATTTGTTCCGGACGGTGGCTTTGTTCAGCTCGCGGTAGTCGATACAAAGACGCATAGAGCCATCCTTCTTCTTGACAAACAGCACGGGCGCTCCCCAGGGCGAGACGCTGGGTCGGATGAATCCCTTGTCGAACAATTCTTGTAACTGTACTTTGAGTTCTTTAAGCTCTGCAGGGGCCATTCTGTACGGGGCTTTCGAGATCGGTCGAGTGTCGGGGAAGGTATCGATAGTGAACTCAATCTCTTGATCGGGCGGCATGTCGGGCAACTCGTCCGGGAACACATCGGGGAATTCTGCTACAACGTCGGTCTGACCCGCGTTTGCACCATCCTGTCGTATGTCTCGAACGAAAGCTAGATAGCCTTCGCACCCGGAATACAGCATCCATCGAACAGATATTGCGGAGATCACCATGCAGGTCGGCGACGCCTCATCACACGAGTAGCAGAATTCAGGCACTCCAGGTATACGAAATATGACCTACTTTTCAGCGCAGTCTATGGTTGCGTTGCACGGACCGAGCCAATCCATCCCCAGAATGATATCATAGTCTTTAATATTTAGGACTATCGCATCGAGACTGACCTTTTGACCACCTATACAGATGATTCCGTCTCCGCAGACTAAATTTGCAAGTAGTGGCATGCCCGACGGTACGTTAACAGTGAGGTCGAGGCCCAGTGGTGTCAAGGTAAATTTGTGCTCGGCGGCAAAGTCCGCCGATATAAAACTATGCGTGGTACCTGAATCAAATAATACACGAGCAGGTTTATTATTGAATTGCAGTATACCTGTCACGACTGTATCAGATGCAAACGCTTCGTCCTGAGTCATAGCGTAGACGCGGCCCTGAGCATTGGGGCGACGGTCTTGGCCATTCTGTTGTGCGATCGGTGGAGCCCGAGGTGCTTGGCCTCGGTTTTGTTGATGTTGCGGGGGAGCGTTGGTTCGGCGTAGCTTCCGGGCAGTCCCTTACGAGGTGGTCTTTTTTGCCGCACGCGAAACATACTCTGTGCTTAAGTCGACACTCAGTGTCCAGGTGCCCGTCCTTGTGGCAGAAATTGCAGACCGTCCGCTCCTTCGTCTGGTTGTCGCGATATTGACGCTTATGTGCGTTGTTGCCTTCCGCATTACTATGGCGTTTGTTATTGAGGTGAACAGCACCGGTAGTAGTAGGAGGATACTCGGACTCCAGACGGATGACGTGGTTGAGTGCCTCGCCCACAGTTTTGTATTCCGGCACCGAGACATGAGCACGGATAGAGGAACGCAGGCCCACTACAAATCGTTTTGCTCGACTTGCAGTGGTAGGTAAATAGTCTCCAGTAAACTTGGCCAGTTTGTTTAATTTGGCCGCATATTGTCGTACTGTCATATTCCCTTGCGTCAACTGCATAAACTCATTTTCTTTTTCCTGTCGCACGGCTGCAGAAAGATATTCGTTCTCGAACGCATCTCTGAATGTCGCCCATGAGATCGCCGTCGTCTCGTCTTCACGTCGAATAGTCCGCTTCAGCACAGCCCACCAATCGTGCGCGTTCATTCGAAGTAGAAGTTGAGCACACGCGACTTTCTTTGAGTCCTCGACACTCAGAAGCTCGAACTTGTCTTCCAGCTCCTCCAATCAGTCGATCGCCACGGAGGGATCTTCTGTGCCGTTGAAGGAAGTACGGCAGCTTTTCGTGAATTTTGACACGTCGAAGTTAGAACTTCTCGGTGCTGCAGGTGAGAGCACGGGCGCCTCTGGTTCAGCTTCATTGGATCGAACCGCAGGCTGGGTCACGGCAGGTGTCATCGTTGAATTGTTGTTGTTGTCCACGACCGACTGTACAATTTGCTGGAGGGTATTCAGCTGCTGCTGTTGCAGCTTGAATTGAGCCTCGAACCGATTCTCAAATTGAGTCTGACGAGCCTCCGCTTGCTGACGATGGAGCTCGTTTTGACGTTGCTGCATTTCAAGCATCTGCAGCATACGTTGCATCGGGTCGCCGGAAGGTCCGACTACGGTAGGCGTCATTCCCGTTGGGTTGACGGAATGTCCGGGTCTAGAAGCACTCGAGCCGCTGGAAGCGCTCGTCTCGTCTTCCGCCTGAGCTCCCGTAACTGCAGGGAAAAGAAAGCAACTCTCGTTAGTTTCGAAAAATGTCCTGGGTTCAGCGTATGGAACAACTCATCTCATCGACACGAGGTCAATGGTTGGAGACTAGAACTCGACATTGGAGGCCAAGGACGTAAAGCCGTGCTTTGATACCATTATGTCACGTCCCGATTCCGTCGAATCGATAGTCGTCCCCCGGACGTGATGCCGTGCGAACCTAATTTGCGATCGCACAAGGCCGAGTCATAAGGTAATCCGAGACACGAGATCTAAGAGAGTACGCAGACAAATTGATTCACACAATAAGTAAAGGAAACTTGATCTTTATTGATAATGAACATCTTTTACAGACTCTGATACAAGACTCATTGCCGCACGGGCTACAACATGACTCGATTACAAAAGAGTGCCGATGAGATAGCCGTTCCATACATTGCACGCATCTCTCAATATACACAAAGTACTCCAGTGACCTGGATGGGAGGGACGCTGAGTCATCTTCCTTGGACTGTCGAGAGCCTTCAAAAGTGGAGTCGCAGAGAAAGTCTTCGACGCACGGCCGAAGCTTCAAAATCACGAACGTCGCCGAGCTAGTTGGCGCGTCCTTCCTGGTTCGCGGGACCTGCAAAGAGTGAGGATCAGCACGAAACACATGTACTGGCGAATGGCTAATTAAATCCAAGCTCTGCATTTGATTCAAGAAGTTTCGTAAACATGTTAGCTAGCTATTTCAATGATCTTTCTAACCATCCTGTTCAATTTGTATGTTAACATGTTTTGAGGCAAGCATATGAAACTGGATATCATTAAGCAACTATCATATTCATCCCGTGCACCTGTTAAGCAGTGAAGGGGTATGAAGGCCACTGGCAATGTCAAGCCATTTCGGACTATAGCATTGGTTAGACGACGCCCCTTTCGCGTCGGGTAGCGAGCCATGTGCGAAAGTGCCCGCATAACTCGCGCCGATGAAGGGTTGACGCTGCTACACTCGTTCCTCCCGGGCCGAATCGGTCCCTTGGCCTAGGCAACCGTTCGAGGAAACTTCACCTTGTCGACAAGTTGTCCAATGACCGTTTTCTTTTAGACTTAGTCGATTTTGCTTCCTTAGCCGTATCGTTGCGATAAACGTTAATCGATTCCTTCATTGTTTTGCATAGGCTAAGTGGATTTGTATAAGAAAACACTTTTTTCGTTTTCAAAACCGACAGTTTGATAGCAAGTGTTTCGTGAAGAATCGTGCCACGATTTCTTTGATTCTACACTATTATGACAAGCATTCATTTACTTCACATATTGAGTTTTGAAGTAGAGGGACGAGACGAAGGAGGTCAGCCACTCGCCTTAGGCTTGCTTCAAGCGAGCGACCGGTTGGCTGCGCTGACGTCGCCTACGCGATCACCTGCAATCGCATAAGCAACTGATTAGAACACTGTATAATTCAAGGATATTCGATATGAATGCGAAACTCGAAAACGCGTCACGAAAATCCATCGAAAACATTCACGAAAAACGCATTCACGAAAACCAAAGCCAAAGCCAAAGCCAAATCAAAGTGCGGCATGAAAACCAGAGCAACGGGAGGTCTCTCCCGACTCAGCCGCAGAGCCAATCCTCGAGGTGCAACCCGCTGAATATGGAACTTGGTTCCGAAGAAGCCATTCCATAACGTGGAATGGATCTTAATTCAACCGTTCCCGTTCGATCGACTCGGCCGATTCCGACCTATCGGTTCCGACCGAATCGATAGCGACAGTGTTCCTTTCTTGTGCACCCCGTGGACGGAAACGGGACACGATGTAGGGACGGGGCACTACACCTAAGCTTCTCTGTCTGTCTGTCTGTCTGTCTAATATTGCTATTATTTTCTTGGATCTCGCAATGTATCTAGCATTTGCTTCCATACGTAGGGTACCGCTTTCTGCCTGTCATTGATGTTCATATCTTTTGACAGGTCTGTACTGTAGGCCATACATACATACATACATACAAGTAGGAATAACACACACATGAGCGTTTCTGGTGTAGTTTGAGCCTTTGAGGTAGGGGATCAAGCCCTTTATTTCATTTGAGATGGGACCAATTTGAGAAGAGAACATATGGGGAAGTGGGTCATCTTTGGGGGTCACGTAGGTTATGCATATGGGATCATGTTCCCCCCCCCCCCCCCCCCCCCCCCTAATCATTTCCCACGTGTTTGATAGATTTCATGCAACATAAATATATCAACTTGCATGCTTAACATAGTTACTGGGTTTACTTGCGTATCTGCGTGCGTGTGAATTTGTTGGCCAGGCCAGTACTGGCGGGATGCACCAGAGAAACTGTTAGCTGCTCCCGGCTCACCACGGGATGTGCTGAGTGGTGAGTCCGGTCTAATAAACAATGGACATTTAGCAATAGCCAATTAATTCTACATCAGAACCGGATAGGAGAAGATAACGAAAAAAAGCTAACAAAAAGCCAATTAATGTATTAATATTAATATTAATGTTAATGTTAATATTATGTTATTCTTAATATTAATGTTAATGTTAATATTAATTTTGACAATAGCCAATTAATTCTACATTTTCCACATCAGAACCGGATAGGAGAACATAACGAAAAAAGCTAACAAAAAGCCAATTAATATATTAATATTAATATTAATGTTAATGTTAATATTATGTTATTCTTAATATTAAGGTTAATGTTAATATTAATATTAATGTTAATGTTAATATTAATTTTAATATTAATATTAATATTAATATTATTGTTAATATTAATTTTACTGTTAGTATTAATGTTAATTTTAATATTAATTTTAATTTTAATTTGAATTTTAATGTTAATGTTAATATTAATATTATTGATTTTGTTAGCTTTTTTCGTCATCTTCTCCTATCCGGTTCTGATGTGAAAAGTGTGTAGTTAATTGGTTATTGCCAAGTGTCTATTGTTCATTGGACCGAGCTCACCACTCAGCACATCCAGTGGTGAGCCGGGTGCACCTAATAATTTTTCGATGCACCCAGAGAGAGAGCGCCTTTGGAAATTGTCACGACCCGCACCCGGATATACGGATACGAATACGTAGGCCACGTCCAGCCTACGCCGCAGTATCGACGGTAGAACGCTGTCTAGTACCCAATAAATATACACTACATCTAGAAGGTCCATGAACTACAAATGTACTCAATCACAACCCAACATCTAAAGAAGATAAGACAGGAAAGATAACTAGGACACAAGAACAATTAGAAACTACTAGAAGAAATCATACGACAGAAAATAAAGAAGGAAAACAAGACAAACTAAGGATAACTATTAGGCCTACAACTCCTGAGAAACAACTCACGGTGAAGAATACCGAGAACCACTCCAGCTAACAACATCCTGTAGTCCAATACTGAGGGCACAACTACTCCTAAAAGATTGTCAACATATCCAGTCAGGATGGAACGAGTACATAAACTAACAACAGTTTCATAGTATTGACAAATGCTGTAAGAGACAATCATAATGGAATACAAGATGATATATCAAGACTGTAAGTAAAACAGGATATATAAACTGAAAATCATGTCAAGGTGAATCACGCAGGAAAAGTAAGCTGAAACTGTAATATGTAACTGATGTAATAAATGTAAAATGTGCCTCGAATATTATAGCATAATGTGATCGGTTTGGGTCAAGATCAGGCTTCCAGCCGACCGGCTACAAGTACGTGGACTCGGCCCGGCCGGAATGGCAAGCTATGGAGCAAGTAGTAGCACAGGTCAGGCTACATCCATCGTGAGGTGAGGGTATAGCTATGATACAAGTAGTAACTCAAGATGGGCATTGATCACACTATCTATAAAATTTTCCATTCCCCGAATAGTATACGGATCCGGACATAGCACGTCATGGCACGAGATTCCCTAAGAAGGTAGCTACTCCTTCTCAGGAATCGGTGTCAATACAAGTACAAGAACAAGATCGAGCAAGTACCAGTATCCCAAGAAAAATCCAAGAATGACATCTCATGACAGGAATCCGGTATATACTAGTCCGTGTACCATCGTGACGAGAATCAAGTAAAACACTATAACGGAATCGGATACATAAATTATCAAGACAAGAAACTACTATCAGAGAATGTACTCGCCGACGGTCCTGAGCTGTCAAATGGGGTCGTTGCTCAGAGTGATGCCACGGACCTAAAGATAATATATATATAAGCTAATTAGGGTTCAACAGTGTTAGGCATGATTAATCTAGGTCAATCTCGGTCCACTAAGTCAAACTAGGTCACACTGAGTCACACTAGGTCACATAAAGTCAAACCAAGTCAAACTAGGTCAAACTGGGTCAAAGGTTGACTTACAGTTGACTTTTAGTCAACTGGTCAACTTCTAGGTTAAACTAGGTCAAATGTTGACTCTATTTTGACGTTCAGTCAAAGCAGTCAACCATGGTCAAACAGGGTCAAGGCTAGTCTCTATAAACATCTAAAGGATCAACATATCAATTTTAGTGATGGTGAAATCACTGGAATCGATGGATCTCGAAATACAACAAAAGGAGAAAGATTATAATAATAGGATGAAAACCTACAGATGTTGTCGGATGGTGAAACAACCATCACCAACGTATCCAGAATGGTCAAATTAGCTAGGATAGCCTATCCATAAGTCCAATTTGGACACAGGAACAAAAAAATAATTTCGGGTCAAAATGGTGTCCGTGTCGGACCCACTTTGTACCGAAAAATGTGCCAGAATAAAAGTGTACTAAACCTAACAAATTATATGTCCACGAATCCAGAATGACGATACGAACTCAACGGTATATCCGAAATTGGATTCCGATGACCCGATCTCAGATTGGTCCGTTGACCTAGATATTAGAATCTGATTTGTACGAAAAAGCGTGTCGGAGCCAATGTCCTCAAAACTCAGCACATTATATGTCAAAGAGTCCAGAATGACGATACGAACCCAACGGCATATCCAGAATTGGAGGACGTGGAGCCTGACACGCATCAGTAGACTCGTGGCATCGTTCTGGCACGTTTTCATATAAAATGTGTTAGATTTGGAGGACGTGGACCCTGACACGCATTTTGGTGCAAAGCGGATCCCATAATCCGGATCAACGGAACTTTTTGACACCGGCTCATCGAAATCTAATTTCGGATATACCGTTGAGTCTGTATCGTTTATCTGGGCGCCCCACTTAGGATCTGTAGCCTGCCGTCGAGTAGGGCACATTTCCAGCACACTGTCATGTGTTGCACCCTCTAAGTCACCTAAGGGTACATGCATTTCCTGGACGATGTACCCACTTGAATTCAATCTCTAATTGCGTCCGGATAGCCTGGATGGTCTGCAGGGCTTGTGGCTGTAGAATAATCTCACTGCATTTTGTTAGTAACTAGGCCTGTGATAACCCTAGTTAGTTAAAGTATCAAGTCGTACTTATTGCTTGGCCGTGAAATGTTGAATGAAGTTTACCAGTTTATTTTTGTCTTGATCCTGTACATGATTGTTACATGTCCTAATTTCTTATTTTATCTTGCCGATAAATGGTGGAAGAATCCAAGTTCTGTTCAGACGAAGGGTTACAACCCCGGTCCTTGTTTGGTTTACGGGTTGTAACCTGGCCATCTGAATAGTCCCATGGTTATCCCATCGTATATCACCTGTCCTGATTTATTTAATTGTTATCTTTTATTATATATATTATTACTCTTGTGCTGATTGCTGGTTTTAGTTCCTAAGTGAAGCCTCCTTTGTGGCACTTGTTCTTTCTGGGGTCTGACCCAGCTGGTTTTGTATGGCCAGATACCAGAGCAGCTCCAGAGGATCTACCGAATCTCCAGCCACATGGTGACCACTAGACGGAATCCTGGCAACGAGTGGGTTTATTTTTGCTCTCCCACTCTATTGTAAAATTATTCTTTTGAGGCGTTTAGCCGTCGAGCAAGTGTTTGCTCGTGTACATTTTTACTTACTGTCTGCCTACGGGCTGTAACATGATTGGCAACCTAGGGTTGATCATGTATGACTGAAACTCTTGCTAGTCCTCACATTTTATAACGACTAGCTTCATGATCAGCTGAATATATAATATTTGGGACGCCTTACTATTGTATATTTGGTGATCTTACCTCTTGTAACTCTATTTACTTGCTTGTGATTGAGACACTAGGCTTGTTATTGACCTTAAGAGACTGATGGCTTGTAGATAAACCCTCATATATCTAGACAGCTGTGACCGTATAGTGGAGTGGATCCCATTTTACTATACGTAGCTGGCTATGTCTGCCCCCGCTCTCCAATATACTGGTTCTGGGGCGTGACATGGTTTAAGTGGTGGCCCATGCAGGTCTTGTGAATCAAGATATGTGAGGGTTTACCGAATAGATGTCTCAATCAGTACTCGCCCTTGATCTCTGCTCGTATCCTCTTATCCTTGAAAATTCTTGTCCTGATCACATGCTTGTAATCGTTGATCTTTCCTGGTCCTTCATTATTATTTCTATGTCGTCTTCTTCAGCGGCATTGAACCTGGACCTGCCGATCAGCAAGGCGGATCGCCTCCTGTGGACCAGCAGCAACCAGAAGATCAGGTCCAGCACTCAGGAGCAGCCTCTCGAGTCATGCCTACCAGGGATCCAGAGCCGCCAGTTCATCCAGTCCAGCCTGCAGAGCCTGATGATGGCACTTTGGTGGGTCTCATCAGATCATTGTTGGCTTCCCAAGATCGCCGAGGAGATGCCTTGCAACAGGCAGTGGCAGATGCTCTGAACAGAGGTGGAGATCATGGGAACCGTGCAGCGAACAGTTTCAAGCGTCTGAACCCTCCCTTCTTTAACGGCAGCGAAGATGCTATTGCTGCTGATGCATGGCTCCAGGATACAGAAGTGGTTCTAGAGGCAGCCAAGACCCCAGAAGATGAGAAGGTGGCCGTGGTGCGCCTGCAGTTATTGGATCTTGCCCGCAGCTGGTGGGCAGCACAGGCCGTGGGATTAGTGGCCCCTATTCCATGGGCACTATTCAGAGAGAGATTCCAGACTAAGTACTTCGATGCTGTGGCTCGGTACGATCTACAGACCAGGTTCACCAATCTGAAGCAAGGAGGAAGAACGGTCGACGGATATGCGGCCGAGTTTTCGAGGCTTAGTCGGTTTGCTCCCACTTTGGTGGCGACCGAGTTTGACAGAGCCCAGCGGTTCCAGCAAGGGCTCCATCTCGAGATTTTGTTGGCAGTGGAACAGTTTGAGCATCAGACTTTTGATGCAGTGTTGAGAGCAGCTCGGAGGCACGAGTATACCTCCCACAGGATCGTGGACAGGACTGGGGGTCGGAAGCGATCTCACGGCCAGATGACCCAGTCGACAGCACCAGCCCCGGCAGTCAGGGCTTTGACAATTGGAACTCAGAGGCAGACGGCCTCAGTGACGTCGGTCACGTCCCCTCAGCAACAGAAGCCGAAGCAGTCTTCCGCAATGGGCTGCACTCATTGTGGGAAGCCAGGGCACGTTGTTTCAGAGTGTCGCAGAGCACAGGGATTGTGCTTGGCTTGTGGAGCACCGGACCATAAGATAGGGTCCTGTCCGAATAGGGCCAGTTCGTCATCGGCCCAGACTAGTCCCTCGGTAAGGGGACCAGCCCCAGTCCAGCAGCAGCAGCAGTATCCATTGCCGAGGCCATTGCCGCCTCAGGCTCAAGTGTTTCAGCAGCAGTACCAGCCTCCAAGGCCATTGCCGCCTCAGGCCCTAGCCTTCCAGCTACAAAGACCCCAGCAGTATGCCCAGGTCCAAGCTCAGATCCAGAACCGGCAGAGAGGTTCCTAGCAGGATATCTTTCCTCTTTCTCGTGCCTTCGATTTCCTTGCTTACATACATGATTGCATGATTGATTGTTTAGTATAGCTTGCCTGTGATTAGCATAGCTTGTCCTTGCCACTCTAGCCTCTTGATTAAATTTCGAGGACAGAATTCTTTTAAGGTGGGTAGAGTTGTGATGCCCGTATCTCGTATTACGTATTGGGAATACGTGTACGTATTTCAGGCTCATATTTTTGGTTTGTCATAATTAGTTAGCCTTGGATTTTATTTTTATTTTTGCATATTGCATTTGCATGGTTCATCATGGCATGGCATTGGCTTGGTTTGGTTCGGTTTAGTGGGTTTGGCTTGGTTGGGTTTTATGTGGAGAACCACTCCCACCTACCACCACTCCCCACCATAAATATCTATCCCACTCTCTCTCTTCCATTATTACTCATTACTCATTTCTTCTTCTCCATCTTTACTCTTCACCTACCAGGAGAGAGTGGAGAGCTTAGGCAAGTGCATCTTGCTTCATGGAGGAACCCCATTTTTATTGTTCCATTGTTTTTCTCATGAGTTTCTAACCCACTTTAGTACTTGTCATTTTTCATTTCCATGGTTAAATTTTCGTAAATCTAGCTTTGTGGTATTTTTTGGTTCCGAGGATTTTGATCCATCAAACTTGCATATTTTGCTAAGTTGATGATCCCATGGTTGCAGAGAATTTTCTTTGGTCCAATTTTGACCTACGAGAAATTTCTGAGCCGCATGGACATTTTTGCACTCAGCCGCATGACCTATAAATGCAATAGCCAGCATTTATTTTGCTTGCATTATTTAAATGATAACAGCTACCTGCATAGGCGTCATTATTTAATGCATTAAGAATAGAATGTATCAGTACCCATGTGAGCCGCATATGCATGTAATATTTTGCATGCAATATTCCAACGTGCACCTAATGCATACAATATTTTATTGCCTATATTAAAATACATGCATTTAATGCATTGTTCCAATGCAATTTTCCAAATGCCCCCATGAGAGCCGCATAAGGCTTAGCTTGCTTTTGCAATTGCATGCAAAAGAGCATGCTGATAGTGTTAGCCGCATGGAGACCAAAATGGGTCGCATGGAGCATTCCATGCTTTACCATGCATTTAATGCATTACTATGCATTTAATACATTGCCATGTATTAAATAAAGCATTGCATTCTAGTGCTTGCATCAGCAAGCTTTCCTGGAGACCAAAATGGGCCGCGTGGAAGCTTGGGTATTCTGTGCATTAAATATTTAAGGCATGAGTTGTAATATTCAAAGCATTAGCTTACTATTCAATGCTATCATTAGCTTTAAATATTCAATTGCTTTAATCACCATCAGCTAACGCAATTGCCTTAGCTTCAACATTCTATGCATTTAGCATTTATTGCTTGCAATTGCAAGCTATTTTGGCCGCATTAGCAATAGGAGAAGTGGAGCCGCATAAGGCTTGGACTTTTGCTGTCGTTAATACATGAATCAAGTAGAGCCACATAAGGAATTATTTAATATTTGTTGTCTTTTGTATTTTCATGCAAGCAATTGTGAGGGTGAGTTGCATGGACATTTACAGCCTTAATAATTGCTTGGTGCAAGAGCCGCATGGCCTCTGGCCATTAAATAATATTATTATTTGTATGTGGAAATTTTGCATGGAATCTAAGGTGAGCCGCATAGGCTCCCTTCCCCCACTATTTAATATTTGGCCACGTGAACCATTAATTAAAGGGTTCACGTGTACCACTTCTTATTGCATTAATTGTGGGGGTCCCACATAACTTCTTTTAGTTGACTTGCTTGCTGAAGTGGGAGCTTGCAATTATTGCGGGTCCCACTATCTTTTGTCTTACTTGATTTCATGCCCTCTTTGTTATATTGGCCGCATGGGTGGCCTCCCACTCTCTTTGACCGCATGTTTGTTCTCCCACTTTTGGACCACATGGGTCCCACTTGATTGTTTAAATATCTTATTTGCGTGAATTGTGGTCCGAATTTCTTCCCACTCCCAACATGAAAGTTGTAGAGTTTCTCTTGGGCTTCAAGAATATATATATATTATATTATATTATTATTTTAATTGCTCAAGTTTCTTTCCTCCTTGATTATGACATGACTTGATGGTGACCCGCCGTGGTGCACTCCTGACATGATAACTTGACCTGACCAATTTGACATAATAACTTGACATGATAATTCTTGATAGTGGCCCGCCGTGGCGCACTCTTGACATGATAAACCTGACCTGATATATTTCTAGAATACTGTTGCGACGGCTAACACGACATGACAAGATTGAATGAACTGGACACCGTGGACGATTGTGCTTGTACAAAAGAATCCGTCTTGTCCTGCATCATGTTTAGGATGGGGACCCCTGAGTACCACGGTCAGGGAGACCCACTGAAATCGACTAAGGATAATCACTAGAATAAATTCAGTAGTCATGAAAAGATTTCCCAGCTACAGGCAATCCCGTTATCTGGGCGCCCCACTTGGGATCTGTAGCCTGCCGTCGAGTAGGGCACATTTCCAGCACACTGTCATGTGTTGCACCCTCTAAGTCACCTAAGGGTACATGCGTTTCCTGGACGATGTACCCACTTGAATTCAATCTCTAATTGCGTCAGGATAGCCTGGATGGTCTGCAGGGCTTGTGGCTGTGGAATAATCTCACTGCATCTTGTTAGTAACTAGGCCTGTGATAACCCTAGTTAGTTAAAGTATCAAGCCGTACTTATTGCTTGGCCGTGAAATGTTGAATGAAGTTTACCAGTTTATTCTTGTCTTGATCCTGTACATGATTGTTACATGTCCTGATTTCTTATTTTATCTTGCCGATAAATGGTGGGAGAATCCAAGTTCTGTTCAGACGAAGGGTTACAACCCCGGTCCTTGTTTGGTTTACGGGTTGTAACCTGGCCATCTGAATAGTCCCATGGTTATCCCATCGTATATCACCTGTCCTGATTTATTTAATTGTTATCTTTTATTATATATATTATTACTCTTGTGCTGATTGCTGGTTTTAGTTCCTAAGTGAAGCCTCCTTTGTGGCACTTGCTCTTTCTGGGGTGTGACCCAGCTGGTTTTGTATGGCCAGATACCAGAGCAGCTCCAGAGGATCTACCGAATCTCCAGCCACATGGTGACCACTAGACGGAATCCTGACAACGAGTGGGTTTATTTTTGCTCTCCCACTCTATTGTAAAATTATTCTTTTGAGGCGTTTGGCCGTCGAGCAAGTGTTAGCTCGTGTACATTTTTACTTACTGTCTGCCTACGGGCTGTAACATGATTGGCAACCTAGGGTTGATCATGTATGACTGAAACTCTTGCTAGTCCTCATATTTTGTAACGACTAGCTTCATGATCAGCTGAATATGTAATGTTTGGGACGCCTTACTATTGTATATTTGGTGATCTTACCTCTTGTAACTCTATTTACTTGCTTGTGATTGAGACACTAGGCTTGTTATTGACCTTAAGAGACTGATGGCTTGTAGATAAACCCTCATAAATCTAGACAGCCGTGACCGTATAGTGGAGTGGATCCCATTTTACTATACGTAGCTGGCTATGTCTGCCCCCGCTCTCCAGTATACTGGTTCTGGGGCGTGACACTCGAGCATGTAGCTCTATCCCTGGCGAATGTCTGGACACGAGCACGTGTCTTGGTTCGACTTGAGTCGTATCCACGAGACACTGACATGCCCGCACGACGCTGTGCACGCCCCAGTGCACTCGTGTGTGTCTGTGAGTGCTCGGGGTATTTTGGACAGTTTGTGTCCACTTGTTTGGACACAAACACCATGTTTGACACGTGTATGCATGACTCAATGTTTACCAACCTTTGCATTGGGTTTTTACCATGTTTTGATATTCGAATTTGGGTTTTTCCTAATGTTCACTGATACCATGTTCAGTTCTTCATTTTCAGAATTTAAATGATATTTAAATGTTAATGAATGTAAAATTAAGGTTCATTTGATAATGCGTAAACGTAAATACATGTCAGGGATTTAGTTTTTCATAACTAGATTTTGAAACTAAGTTTTAGGATTCGAAATGGTTCAAATGTAGAAACCTGAGAATGAATATATTTTAAAATCTGATAATTGAAGTTGGAATGAAAAACTGATATTTTCGATTGGGTTTAAATTTGATTATGATCATTTCATACTTGTACCTGAGTTTAGGTGTTTACAAAGGATTGGGTTCATATATATATATATGCATGACTGAATTTGGAGAAGGATGGGTTTTGACTATGAAAAACTGAGATGAATGATTCAACATGATATAAACCTGAGAATGGGTTTTCCCTTTTCTTGACATTTGAAAACTGAGAATGTTATAACCTATAAACCTGAGAATTATTCCTAATGTTGAAACTGAGTTTGAGTTCTAAGTTTACTAATATTCATAGGGAGTTGGGTTTTAGTGTTAATTGAATGTTAAGAAACCTGAAAACTCATATGAAAACTGGAAATTCAATACCTAAAACCTGAGTTTGTACACTCCCTCACATGAATACACATACACACATACTACACTGTCAACACATGTTAGTACACACTGTTTTCCAGATTTATCACCTACACACTCTACACACATTACACTTCACTGTTTACACTCACTGCCATACACTTTAACCTATCACTCACACCCTCACATGTATACACACCATGCTCTCATGTCACCATATCACATACACTCTATGTTTCACTTCACCCACATATACTCACTGCCACCTTAAACTCTCTACACACACACCCATTGTATCACACCCACACATGTACACAAACACACATGCTATTCCCTATCACCATATGTATATATATGTATACCTATATGTGATTATCAATGTAGCCTATATAAATATAATGTATGAAATATGGGTGATGTAGGCTATATGGCATATAGCCTGTGGCATGTGGAGTGTATACATTTGAGTTTAGTGTATTGTTGGACCAGTATGACTTGTGTATAGTATGTGAGTGCTAGCCTAGGCTTGGTTAGGCCTAGTGAGACTTATTAGACTTGTTTGGGTTGAGTTTGACCTAGTTGGCTTAGAATCATGTAGTTTGCATTGCCGATTTCCATTCTTTCAAATTGAGTACTTAAATAACCTGTTTTACTCTAAATAGGACTTTGTGACACCAGTTCGGACATCCATTCATATCAGTCATACAGGATGACAGGCGAGTACATTCTCTGATCATTTCATACTTGTTAGGATTTATATTCTTGCTCTAGATTACTTTACATGATGCTGTCACGTTGTTATCACAGATTGGTACTATATGGATCTTGTTATGCGATGTTATCTCCCTCGGGGTGCATCAGATACAGTTGTCGTGTGCTTTTCACGAACATCTTGTATTTCATGTACACCGCTTTTATGTATACTCTTGTGCAATCTTGTACTCTCATGATCACGTGAGCAAACATGATAAAAACCTCTTGTATAAGGTAACGTAACTTGACTGGATCCTTGTGTATTGATTGGGGAGGGTGAGTAGGAATGGTTATGTGATCAAATCCTATCTTGTATAAATCTTATGCGCATCTATTGTACACTCACGTATGATGGAGCTACCTATTGTTATTGTATAACCTAAGCCATTTACATAACCATATTGTGCTCTAAATCACTAGTATTGCAGTTTTACTTATCCTATATATATTTCAGTTATAAATTTTCTCTCGTTTTTATATACATTTTCTTACAGTTCATGTATCTTACTCTTGCATGCTTTACATTTTCCAACATGATATGAACTGTGTGAGATGTATTGTGCTCGCTCCTGTCCTGACTGGACCTGTTGAAAATATTACAGATGATGATGGTGACTGCCCTACCTTCTATGGGGCACATGAGGGTGACCTTCAGGAGCCTGAGGAGCATCTAGCTCAGTAGAGGGTGCCTAGTCTAGTCTAGTATTTATAGTTTTCAATTTGTATCGGATTGTTCCGATTGTTAGTTGAGACTTAGTTATATTTCAGGACTTGTATTTATTTGTGTTGGACATCTACTTGTAGGGTGTGATAACTCTATTTATATTTCAGTTTCTTCCTTTTATCTGATTCCATATCGTGCTCTATCTTTCCTAGACTTGTGATTGAGATATAGAGTTGAGATATTATATTATACCTCCGTGCGAAGATGATATGTTTATATCATGTTAGATGTTAGATGTTATAAACGAACTATACAGCGTTCTACCGCCGACACTGCGGCGTAGGCTGGACGTACCCACGTTCTCGTGCCTTTCCTCAGGGTACGGGTCGTGACAAAATCTGCTGGTTGTAGTTCTTCATAGTCGCTGCACGTTGTCGATCTCCGCCATAGTGCATTTCTATAAACAAGTTGTGAGCACACAACTCAAGAAAAGGAAACGACGAAGGGCCCTTCTCAGGATTATCATTTTTGATGCTTATCATTTGAATTTCCTGAAAAAAAAAAACAAATGCTGAGTTGAGTTACTCGGCCATTTCTTATCTGACTCAGAGCAACTTATCAGACAAGACAAGTTGCATCATACCAGTACCCCCACCCTTCTCGCCCAAATTTTTATACCAAGATTATAATTCGACTATAATATTAATAGTCAACAATATTAGATGGCTAGTTCTTCTACTACATATTATCCACGTGCTCAAAAAATATTGTAAGACTCAACAAATATCATTTGGTGATAGTATATTGTACCCATGTTTGTGTTCGTAAAATAATCATTGAATTTTCATAAGGGAAAACCAGATTTTGCAGGAGTTTAAATGGAAGGAACATAACTGCTAACATCAGACCAGTCTATTATCATTTCCTGGATGTAACTATTAGTTACTGACTTCTAAGTATGGATGATGTTGGCATTATACTTATATGACCAGTCGGGCAAGTATCTCAGTATCGGAGAAATAGTGACGAGCCCAGCCAATCCTTCAGGATCCACATAACTCAATATTTTATCCATAAAGAATTTGAGTAGATAGACAAGTTTCAATCAGAAACTTAAGATAAGAAACCAAAACAAGCTCGGTGTTAAGTTTTACCTGGATCAAAATGTTCATTTTTAAATGACTGATACTTCTTCTCTGCATCCAAAGACCCAAAAAAATCAGATACCACTACATTATTTTGTTTTCTTAAGACAAACATTAAAGTTAAAATACCATTAAAAATATATTAAAAAGGAAAATACAACAAGACAGTACACATACAAAAAAAACTAGAATCCTGCATATTCAAAAATTTAGAATATTTTATCTGTTCAAGATCTAAGTAAGAAGAAGCACAATTTATTAAACCAATTGAATCAAAATATAGAATTTTGATTAGAGCAGGTCAGTCTACATAGATTAGCAACAGATTTCCCCAGTCTACAACCAACAGACCTGAGCAGAAATTCCAAAGAACTAAAGGATTCAAATCTCAAAGTTGCTCTTCACTGATTCATCCACTACAGATGGAAAAAGAAAACCAATTCAAAGTTAGCAAATATAAAATATTATACCAAACCTAACAAATTTGAATAAATCTTGCTCGATTAGCATGCTCAGCTGCTTGGCTGCATCTTTGTAGAGGATCGCCATTGCACTTCTGTCGGCGGAAAGAAATTAGGGTTTGGGTTTCTACATACGAACAAAAAATTTAGAAATTTTAGAGAAGTCAAGAATGGCAGGGAGATTATGAACTGAGAGGGAAAGTCTCCACCTCCTCGTGCTCTCTTTTTGATCTAAATCAGAGCAGAGCTTTCCTAAGTCCAGCTTTCCCACAGCGGTAGGGGAAGAGGAACATATAGGCGGTCGCCCCTATTGACTGGAATTGGACAACGCTCTTCTCGAATGGGGATCGCCAAAGATTATGGCGAGGCAGGGCCGTCGATAGAGGAGACCAGGCGGAGGAGTTACCTCAATTATGGTAGAGGAGAAATAGAGGATTCTAGGGTTAGGGTTAGAATTTTGTGGAGGAGGAGGAGATAAATGGCGATAGGGGGTGGTGGTTCTTCTATTTGGAAGGAGTGGGAGAGGGAATCGAGAAGGAGGGGGGAGGGCTTACAAGATCCACATGTGATTTAGAACATATTTGGAACATTATAAAAGCATACACAAATAAATAGTTTTTTCTTAAAATTAAAATAAAATATATTAGAAACATATTTTTGACCTGGAACATTTTAATTCTGTTCCAGAACCTACGTACATAAAATAAATGTTCCAGATTAAGAAATACCTAGTGTTTCTAATTTACCATTTTGGTGTATATATATATATATATATATATATATATATATATATATATATATATATATATATATATATATATATATATATATATATATATATATATATATTTTGGTGTATATATATATATATATATATATATATATATATATATATATATATATATATATATATATATATATATATATATATATATATATATATATATATATATATATAAGAGAGAGAAATAGAGATATTTGTGTAAAATTGGGATATTTTTTAGTAGAGAAAATGCAAATACAATAGTGGTGTGTATGGACAGTCATGATAGGGCATACACCAAATTAGATTGGGTGTTGGGCCAAGTTTGGACAGGCTTGGGGCCAAGATTTAATTAAAATAATAAATTAAACCAATTAAAATTACGGATGAAATGAGAGTACAAGGGAGATCAGTTTGGTGGCACGCAAGTGGCACGTGCATAGTAGACTCAAAACAGGCCAGAGCCATGTATTGGGTCGACTGGATTGGACCGATGTCGGGCCCAGAAATTAAGTTGGAAGTTAAGTCACGAATTACGACAGACGATAAATTGGTCTAAATTGATCCGAAAGTTGCGCGAAGCAAATGGAGCACAAGGGAACAAGTTCGAGTGGGACACGATATATCAATATGAAGATAATCTCGTCTACTACAAACTTCAAGAAGAAAGTTTCCAGAGACTGGCATCCCTGATGCTCTAGAAACCAAAGTCACGGTAAAGAGCATTTAATGATCAAAATTAATTAAATAAAAATGAATTATCGATAATAATTCATTTAGAAAATTCAAAAATAATTCCGGAAATTCAGGGGGCTTACAGAAATAAATCTAGAAAGGGATCAATTACAGGAAACTAATCAACAACCACCATTATTATTGCGATGCGATTATTAAAAACATAATTTACACGTATAATAAATATCATGTGAGGGTAAAAGTAGAATTCTAGAGAAATATAGGAATAAACTAGTAACATTCAGCGTTGCAATTACTGGTGAAGCATATATAATTGGCAAGCATCTATATATCGTAATTATAGTATGTGATTACTTTTAAGTAGAATTCTAAGGAGAATTACAGGGAAGTAATCAACAACCATTAAAATACAATTGTTACGAAAGATATTGATAATCTCTGTGGTATATACAGTTAGTTGTTCTTTATATCAAATCAAGCCTGGCTCCATTTTATCTGCTCATATATAATTATCAGCCTGGCTCCATATATTGAAGTTGAAGCAAACTTGAGGCTTTGAACCATCGTTAGGATGTTAGATTGGAGTTGGTGGGCATCCTTTGTTTGAACCACTGTTTTAATCTCTGTGGACCAATAATTCTAAACACCATTGAGCCCCTCCCTCCTCCTCAGACCATCTCCAATGGGGCTTCCCTATTTCTATTATTTCTATGGAAGAAATCCATTTGAGAAAAAACTTCTCCCAATGGTAGTTTCTATCACCATTTCTATCATAGTTGGTAAGATAGAAACTTTCTAGGAGGGTACATATAGTGACAATTATTATTGGACCCCACACCATTAAATTTATCTTTTACTATGTGACACATAGGATAGAAATGGAGAATCATTGGAGAGCACTTTTTGTATGTGTACAATTTTTATATAGAAACTCTTCCAACTAGGATAGAAATCTCCTTAAAGTACAATGTCAAGTAGGATAAGAACTCAATTTTAGAAATCAAGATGGTCTTTAAGTTTGATGGAACAGTAAATTAGGTATGCGTGCGTTTGTGGTAATGACTATGGACCTGAAAATTCTCTATAGTAATTAAGAATGATATATCATGCGAACTGTCAAAGAAGGAAAGTAGCGAGGAGGAGACAGAGAGACAGAGAGTATATAGAGAGGAGAGGGGAGGAGAGGAAAGATTATACTTCCCTCAAACTCCCAAAAGTTTCCACCCCATCCTCAAAACAACTGAAAGATGAGGGACTTTGCTTCTTGCTTCAGCGAACACGCTGTCAAGGTCTCAGACAAGACGACGTGTTCGGGTGGCAGCAGCAATAGCAACAGCAACAGCAGCAGCAGCAGCACTGGCAGGAAGTCGTCGGTCGTTACCAGTACCGCCGCTGCTGTCGACCAGTCGGTCCAGACAGCCATCAGTAGCCTGTACCGCACGAGGCTCACCGCCACCCACAAGGATGTCCTCACAAAGATCACATGGTCCCAGAGCCCCCATACGGGCACCGTGCTCTCCGTAGGTGTCGACGTCAATGACCACCCTAACCCTAGAAGCCACCGGCGGCAGTGGGATCCCAACTCGATCAGTTCTCACATCCTCAGGAAGGTGAAAGGCTCCCAATCCTTCCTCTCCGGCAGATCGGTCGTCCTCCTATATTGGAATTACTACTCGGTGGCGGCGGCGGCGGCGGCTATGGCTAATTCGAAGATGAACTCAGGCCCCGAATTACCAGTCACAAAATTATTCTACGTCATCGTCCTGGTTGATGCAGTACCTGCCCTCTCGCTCGGAGACTTGAGCGGCGAATTCATGAAGAAGCAGCTCAACAGGTCGTCCGCTGGGCCGGTTGCTGCAGATACTGATTTCTCAATATTGGTCGGCCGGAGGGAACAAGTAGTATGGAAGTCTTCTTATTCAACAAGGGCTCGCTTTGGCGATGGAGGTGGGAGCAAGGACCACGACATTGTCATCAGAACGTGCAAGGGAGATGCGGAGTTGGTGGTGGTTGTAGACAAGAAGGAGGTGGTCCATGTGCGCAGGCTGCAATGGAATTTCAGAGGGAACCAGACGATATTCCTGGATGGATTGGCAGTGGACATGATGTGGGACGTGGGGAATTGGTGGTTCGGCAGCCCACCGGGGGGCTCCCATGCGGTGTTCCTGTTCCGCCGCCGGAGCGCTCTGCAGAGCAGGCTGTGGCTCGACGAGGAGGAGGAGGAGGTGGTGGAGGAGAGGGAGAGGGGGATATCCGGGTTCTCACTCTTGATTCAAGCATTCAAGAACCCGTGAGCTCACAGGTTACACAATTCATTAGAAAGAATGGTTAGGAAAAATAAGATTGTGAGAGTTGATTTGGGGTTGCAGATATATGAACCAATCGTACGCGCCTAGCTAGCTATATATGAATCTGATTTCACCTTCTTCTAAAATGAATGACGTTATTCCTGGTTGATTACACACTTGTTGCATGAAAAAAAAAATGAAAAAAAAACCTCCTTTTCAATGTCCAAGCCCCCTCTCTGTACTGTAATGGCTATTTCTGCTAAATGGTCCTTTCGCTCGTGATTTTACTATAACCAAGTTCTTGGAGGAGATGGATCATGTTGAAAACTAGTTTCTATATGGGTTTTTTTTTTTCCCCTTCTCTTTGGTACAGTATAAAGACATTTTTTTATTTTTAGTAGCTCTAATGAAAGAAATATGACATCAAATTATTGGGTTACATTGTTTTCTGTCTGTGCAAAATAGGTCTCAACTATTAATTCGGTTACCAACCTTTGAATTTTTCTTTTCCCTGTTGCCAGTAAAAAACTGATAGATAATTACGTAGGGTCAGCGCTAAAGTTTGTTGATGCACTTTTTAATTTGATTTTGTCTACAATGTTGATGGTATGATTTATCAAGTTATCGTGTAATTTCCATTATTGCTGGCAAGTAATTCGATAGATGGCTAGTGTTATATATGTAGTGGTGTATGGTAAAGAATCCTCTATGATACGAATTTTAAGCAGATTTTACTAATGAAGAAGTATGTTGCATGCATGATTAATCTAGCTCCGAGTTCAAAATGAGCATGGTTATTTATAAATATTCCATTTTTTGGCCACCTAGCAATACGTATGCTGGTGGGGGTGTATATACTGGGACAACGTACTCCCAACCCAGATACGGCTGACTCTTGAAGTCTTGAGTCAATTTTAGTTTTTAATACCAAGGACTAGCTAGCTCGCCATTTGTGTGCAAAACAAGCATTATGGCCTCATATCAATTGTCCTCGATTAATAACATGTAATATATCAGCAACTGATAAGAGAAACAAGAGAAATCCACTTTGAGTTGAAAAGTGCAGCTTCAGTGGTACTAACTTGGTCATGGTCCCACAGAAATTGGAATATTCTAACTCTGATGAGTTTGTAGGCCTACACCATTTCAGTTGAAGAGTCGTCTAGCTTCAGTTCAGGTTTGAAACGTTGACAACAATCAAGTCATCACAAGCTACAAGAAGAAGAAGCCAAAGTTCGCAAGAAAAAGTCAGCTATAGCAGATCACTCTTTACATGTTGACATCCTTGGGAAATCAGTTTTGGATGGTAATGAAATTAAAAGACAACAAAGGGTTTGACTTCTCAGTTCTCTTTCTTTCAGCTACTTAAATGTAAATCATGGCCCAGCATTTTCTTAACAGAACCAACAATAAACGTGATATGCACAGAAAGCCACAACACACACTACATCACTCCACACATGTTTCCTGAACTATAAGAATAATCTCCTAATGTTCTCTTCTTTCTTCTCCCTATTTTGTTGGCTTGGTTACTGACATCAGGCCTGCCTCTTCTTTGCTAAGAATCTGATGGACTCTCCATATGTTTTCCTTTTGAATCTTCGTGGCAGTCCATCTTCACAGGGGAGTCACCCCCTGCATATGGTGAAGATACCTCCCTGCTAACCGATGGTTCCGAACTAAGGGAATCATCTTGACTGGATTCCATTCTCTGGTTGCTTTCTGCCATTTCAGGATAATTTTGCCCTGCATATAGATATTGATACGAATCCAACTCAAAGGGTTCTCGCGGGTTGTACATAGATCTGATGGCTCCACTGTATACTGGCGGCATAGTCCGTTTTCTATCAGGTGAGTCCCTTAATGATATTCTACACAGGGGGCATGTTGAATGCTGTTTCAACCATATATCTATGCAGGTGACATGGAAGGCATGTCTGCAATATGGGAGGATGCGCAAAACATCTTTTGGTTGGTACTCCGCAAGGCATACAGTGCACCTGCCATACATAGTTCAGAATATTGAAATGCATGACAAGATCTAAGAAACTCATTCATAAATCATCTGAAGAATATCTGTAAGTTGATAGAAAAAAAGGGAACAGTTATAAAGCTTACAGAAGCTTCAAAGCTCTGCTATAAAAAGAATTCCATATTTGAAACGATGTAATGTAAGAAAAGGAAGGACGGACTTCAAAACATTGCCAAAACACAATGATCAACTACAGGGACCACACAACTGAATGCATGATATATATCATCACCAAAGCAGCTATCCCTTTTTCTCTACAGACTATAGCTCATGCTTACTTATACCAGCAATACAATGGTGAAAGGTGCAGTTATGAAGCCAGAGAACAAATTCACAGTAAATAAAAGATGAAGCAAATACTACATAAATGATTCTGTTAAACACACAAATATGCACACATTATACTTTGGCGATCCAGGTGTGTATACAATCTACGTTCATGATGCAGGCACACATATCAAAGATACTATATAGTGGGCCTAGACCTAGTTGCACATACACCTCCTCATTATAGAAAACCTAAAACAAAAGCCAAGAATGCGAGAATCATGTGCAAGATATGTCATTTTTGGACAGAAACGAATGTCCAATCGTTACCAGTCCCTGCAACTTGGTACTTAGTAAATCATGATGTCCCGGTTTTCTCCTTCCAAGACATTCAATACATTTGGAGATTTGGAAATTAAACTAATGCAGAAACACACTCAACAACCCACAATATACAAGCACATCAACCTTCAACCAGCCAAATTGCTGGAAATGAATCATTATGTTCCTTAGTTTACCACAAGTTACAACTATTTCTCATACCCCAATCTACAATTCTTCAAATATAATTTGCAGAGTTCTATCCCGTTTAGCAATCGGAAACTAACATTAAAAATGGAAGGTAGGGGCTCATGGTAGGGGCTCATTTAGTTTCCATCCCAAATGGTGGAAACTCATGGAACTAGAGAGTGGAAACTCATGGAACTAGAGAGTGGAAACTCATGGAACTAGAGAGGGCAACATTTTGATATTTAGTTGAAAATTTTATTGAGGCTAATTAATATGTCCCATATATACATTATTTTAATTATGACATGTCATTAAGTTGCTCTTCTTTTCTTATTCTAGTTTCTAGCAAATAAACAAAAAAAATTAGTTTGGAAGCTTGGCTCCGTTTGGTTACAAGTTTTAACTCAAATATTTTATCTTTGAAAGTGTGTTTGGTTAGAAATTTCAAACATCTCCACTTTTCAGCTTTCAGGAAATTTTTTCCAAAATCAATGTTATAACAGTGTTTTGGGAAAGCAAAAAAAAGTTGTTTCCCGAGATATTTTTTTTGAGTGTAAACTCTCTCTCTCTCTCTCACAGCAGAGCTTTTCCTTGCTACGAGCTACCTCACCAGGGCCCGAGCTCCTCCTCGCCATGAGGCGGGGTCAATGCCAGAGCCCTTCTTCGTGTCGACGCTTCACTCATGTCCACCGCCACCCGCTGCTCCTCCTCGACCTGGGTCAGAGCTTCTCCTTGCCATGAGGCGAGGTCGATGTCGGAGCAGAGTACTGCCCAGGGGGCGCCCGTCAGCAACGCCTTCTGCACAGGTAAGTACTGCCGGGGTGTAGGTGGGTGGGTGTGTGTGTTGGGGGGGGGGGGGGGGGGGGGGGGTAAGGGGGAGGGGTGGGGGGGAGGCGCTCGTCGGGCTTGCGACGGCGGTTGTCATAGGTCTCGATGATGCGCTCCTCGTCATCGGGGACGAGGTGGTGGATGTTGATCCAAGCGCCGGCCTCGATAGCGAGCATGTACGCGATCGTCGACTTCGAGGGGCAGCGGCGGAGGACCAAGACCAAGCTGAGGGACCTTAACCCGCAGTGGGAGGAAAAGCTCGAGTTCCTCGTCCATGACCCCGACTCCATGGCCTCCGAGACGCACGTGGACACATTTGGAAGGGAGCTGCAACCATCAGACCGATGGCAGCTACCTCCGCCTACGGCGTTGGCTTTTCCTCCTTTTCTCCCCATGGCCGCCAAGACCTCTGCGTGCCCAGTCAACCGACCTACTCGGTCGAGGAGGAAGTAGACGATTGTCGGATTCTCAAATATGCTCGGATCCACGTTTGGGAGGAACACAGTTGGACACATTTGGAAGGGACATAGTTGGACACGAACAGCTGTGGACGCAGTTTAAAAAATATTTTCTAAAAATATTTTACCAAACAAAAATTTCAACTTTTGTTTTTTAAAACCATTTCAAATGAAAGTAACCAAACGCAAACTCAAAATTTCTATGCTCAGAAAACAACTTTATAATTTACTTTCAAAAAACTGTTTTCAGAACAAAATTTTAGAAAATCTATCAAAATGGACCATTACTTTCTCTAGTTTCAAGAAACTCAAAAGAAACCAAAATTTCTAACTTTCTACTAGTTTCTGGCTGCAAAACAAGCCTTTAAAATGCTGCAAGGTAATTTGAGGTCCTTCCAAGTTGCTTCAGTTCATCCGGACAACTGATCCTAGAGAAGCAACTATACGTATTTCATAAGTCTCATAAACTCTTGTAACTGGTCCAAGTAAAGCAAAACCTAATCATTAGAATAAAAACAAACAAAAAGCGGCCTCCTAGGCACTGCTTTCACCAATACACCTCGCTCAGGGCTTAGGCATACTAATTAGGTGGTCCTATCCAGTGGACATTTGGGGGCCACTTATGCAAATAAATATTGGAATTAAGCAGATAAACAGCCCTAAGCGCACTTTGATGGGCTTGGATAACAATGTTTACCATGATACCTTAAAAATAGATGAACATCCTTATGCCATCTTGTCACGTCCCGCTCCCGTAGGAGCGATCGTCCTCGCTAAGGCGTGATGTCGCACGAGTCTAGATTGCGCTCGTGCAAGGCGGATTCCATAACGGCCGATTTCAGCGGCTGCGACGGGGTCGTCGCACAGAAGTTCCAAGCAGAGACATTGAATAATAGCAGCGAAATTTGAAGCAAAACACAAGTCATTGCAAAACACTCTTTATTGATATTGAAACAAAGGTTACAATAGGGCGCAAGGCCAAGATTACAAGTCTCTCAAGCTCACCCAAGCTCACTCATCTCACATTACAAGTCACTTAGCTCTCTCTCATCTCTCATTACATGTCTTGAGCCAGCGGATGCTTCAGAAGGCGACGTCCATACATTATGTCCCGTATAAGTCTTGACTCCATGCGGTAATAGCAGCGAAATTTGAAGCAAAACACAAGTCATTGCAAAACACTCTTTATTGATATTGAAACAAAGGTTACAATGGGACGCAAGGCCAAGATTACAAGTCTCTCAAGCTCACTCAAGCTCACTCATCTCACATTACAAGTCACTCAGCTCTCTCTCTCATCTCTCATTACATGTCTTGAGCCAGCGGATGCTTCAGAAGGCGACTTCCATACATTATGTCCCGTATAAGTCTTGACTCCATGCGGCCGCACGCTTCGAATCGCCAAGGAACTCCGTGCCTCGACGCATCCAAGCGAGCTCCGCGCCACGAGCTTCTACCTGTGCATGCACATGGAAACTATGTGGGTGTCAGTACTCAACTGCACTGGTGGAATGAGCTCCTCGCCCACCCATACAAAACCAACACGTTCGATTTACTTTGTGCAACATAGTCCCTTTTATGACTGTCTTCCTACTCTTGCCTTAGGATCAGTTTTAGGACAGACGCCTTGGCCTATTTTGTGTCTCTAGACCATCCCGTGCTTGCAACATCAACGTTAACATATCAAGTCGTGTTTGTCTTACGGTCCAAAATCAGAGACGCAACTACACGATAGACTCCTTTTCCATGTGACCGTGCTACAAAACCCATATTGAGGCCGTGCCTCGCATTTCAGTAAGACTAAACCACATCGCCGTCTCGCGGCCCATGCTACTTTGATCACCAACTGACCCAATCAAGACTTCTGGGCAAAGTGTCACTCGACCGACTTGCCTTGCGGCGATTCCTGACTTAAACTCGAACAACTCAAACCCAACTTATACAACTCACATATCAACACTTGAGACTCGACGCCACATCTCGTGCCAAAGCACTTCGCCTATGTTGTAGCCATTCTTAGGCCCAAACATTTGTGTTCTAACTGTACACACATTCAACAACTCAACTCAATCCAAAGGCACACACGCGAATTGCCGCCCGTGCCGACTCATCTATATGAATTGGTCACCGACTCCCAGAGCCATCGTGGACTCCTCTAGCTTTTGTTAGACGGGTGCCCTTTCAGTGCGAGTAGCTAGCCCCGCTGCAAGTCCCCGTCTAACCCGTGCCCAGCACAGCTAATTACTCGTTTCCAATCGCGGCCGCAACGGTCCCGTGGCCGCCGGGTTGCCGTGCAGGAAAACGACCCACCTTGTCGACAAGTTGTCCATGACCATGCAAGACTCGACTCAAACTGACGTCTCACACAGTCATGCTACCTCTAGTGTCACCATTTCTTTCAGGGCCAAGTTCAATACTTCTTTCTTCTGAGACCGCCTCGACGACCTATAGCCGCGAGCATACTTCTTTCTTCTGAGACCGCCTCGACGACCTATAGCCGCGAGCATACTTCTTTCTTGCCCTTTTTCCAAACTCAATGAATCAACCGTAGCCCGTGCCTTAAAACGCTAAGTCCGTGCATCGTGCCTTAAGCCAATCGTGTTCTACGCAACACTACCGCCCAAATCATACTTTATACGACGGGCCTTGGGATTGTGGGACTATTCAACTCATGAACGCCTATTTGATAGTCCTTGCCTTACTTAACTTTGCAACAACTTGACGAGCAAAGACTGCGTCAAGCCTTGCGTCGTAGGAACGTGCCGTGCACGCATTCGACTTCGAACGACCAAGTCATTTGGGTGCCTAGACTTATGTCACAATCCGTTCAACGCAACTTAACTCATGGGCAAACCAAGGCTATGCCAAGCCTTGGACGATGGGACCATGCACGCTTTATGAAGCATTCATGCGGGCAACGCCTATGACTTAGGCTACGTTCATGACTTCGCCTACTCAACCAACTTTCCTTCTCCCAAGCCACGGGACGAAGGATCGAGTGTCATTTTCAAAGCACGCCGTGCACTAACTCTAAGCCGACCATTGGACCTTTCCATATTCTAACTCATTTCGACCTGTCGGGATTATTTCCTTAGCTATGTGGATTCGTCTCTTTTATTATCAAGCCTACTTGTGCAAGTTGAAAACATGCGATTTATTATGTGAAGGCTAAGATGAGGCAAGTTCACCGAAACTACCCCACCTGGACGAGCGGTCGCCTCGACCGAGCGATGTCTTCGAGCAGTCGTTGCAAGGCTAAGTCCGAACGCCGTTAGCGTTCCGATTCCTCCGATTGACTGAGCGGGACGGGACACCACACATCTTTCTTAGATGATAAGTTTAATAATAGTAATGAAATTGTGGTTGCAATTTATGGAACAATGCATAGTCCCTGTGATCATGAACTTGCTTGTTTGGGGGCTGTTAGAAGCTTGTCCAAATATGAACCTGACACAGGACAAGAAATTGAGTGAATTGTCATTGTTAAAATTTTGTCGTATATATGCCAAGCCCAGACAAAGTGCACATCCAATACATGTATATATGCCAAGCAAAGACAAAGTCCATGTCCAATACACGTCGTACAAGTATTGTGTTGGACACATAGGACATGCATACCATCAGTGTTCAAAAAGCATACATAACCATCTGTTGTTTTCACAAAACGCATGACCTAAATTGCATACACTACAACAACAAATTCTCACATGAACTATATTATCACAGAAAAGGCATTTAACTAATATGTTAAATGCTCTTTGTAGGTGCTCAATCAAGCTATTTGTATTAAAATTTGATTACCTAAATAAGAAAGTAGAAAGAAACAATCATATTATTTGCATATCGAAGTGAGCCGGATCATGAGTTGAAATGATCTAGTAAAAAGATCATCAATAATACAACTTTATATACACATGCATGAGAAATATTGATAATATTGACTTGCTGTAGCAAAAAGATAGTTGCTTGGTCCCCTTCTAAATGTTGGTTTATCACATTCTTATAAAGCTCAAATACGCCTTGACATCACTATAATGCTACAGAGGAAAAAGTACATAATCCAAATGAAGAGCAATGTGGCATATCATATGGAATCATTACTTGCTTGAGGTGCATTTGTGGATTGGAAAATTACAAAGGAGAAGTGCACCTCTAACAAACTATAGCCACAGGTGATATCAAGCTGTTCTCTAGACCACATGAGAAGTTTTTGTCATTACTCAAGGTGTCGCTCAATCAAGCTACATGACAAAATCTAACAACTTGTTACTTCCCTTTAATAGAATGGAAACAGATAAATATCAATTTGAATGCCTGAATCCTTTGGTACTCTTTCTCCACAAGAAACAATCCGTGATAGTTATTTTGTGCCAGCTACAATATAATTTCTCATAAGGGAGAGTGTAGGCTAAGTTCCACTACGACAGTGTCATACATCGATAATTACCAGCTTGAACCCTTGTACACTCGACAATAAAAATGACTAGAACCAAACAAGGCTGAAATGGCTTCTATAATTTTATTTCCCATGAAGATGCAAGTACACACAAGTATAAATGCAACTTGAAGCTGAGTAATGTGTCCAACCAAAGCGCAATTATATAAAAACTTGAAGGACTAAAAAAGCATTGGTCAAAATGTACATAAATTCATTAGCTCCTGTAATGACCCTCTCCACGCTGTGCATTATGCAGATTTGTTGGCTCGAAGGCCTGATTGGACTTGGGTTCATGCAGAGGATTCATTCAGTGATCGGTGTTAATGTCTCGCTTCAAGTGGAGACATTGTATTGGCTTTTTGGTTTGTATATGCTGATTGGATTTGTGATGTGTGAGGTATCATGAGATTTGTGCGATGCAGGCTTGCTTAATTCGGTTGGATTGAATGGTTTATGGAACATGGCTCGTTGGTATAGTTATACCGATTAAGAAGTTCATGTATCACATCAAATCGTCTGTCTAAGGCATAGTTCGGTATATGTTCGGTCGAGAGAGATAGATGTTTCCTCATGGTAGACACTTAATAATTGATGTTGCATGTCTAACTTTTTATGCTACGAGTTTTGTTGCATGCCAATAAAAATAAACAAGATAAAAGAGATTATTAGGATTGTGGTTAGCTACGTATCACATGGACTATGGTACTGTTGTTATGTTGCTATGTAGAACATAGTGTTGTTATGTATCTGTTGTATATTGTATTGTCTATGCAGAGAAGCGGAATGGTAAGGATATGGCTTGATGTCATGATAAGGTATGGATGTGTCTTGGTGCCACGAAAATGTATGGATGTGTAACGTGGTGTCATGGAGTGATGTGGATGTGGTGCGGTACCACGGAACTGTTGGATTGTGGTCCGATGCCACACTATGTTTGGTACCAATGGGTCGCCAATCGAACATCGAATGTAAGTGTGGATATAGCGAATATGATCTGTCTCGAGTAGATATTTGTATTGGTTTATGTTTAATTTATGTACCATGCATATGTTTTATAGTTGATAAATTGTTCACGCATATTGCATGGTCATGGACAACTTGTGCATAAGGTTTGACTTTTCTCGAACGGTTGCCGAGGCACCAGAACCGATTCGACCAAGCAGAAAATTATGTAGAATGTGCTTCACGCACAGGGTACTGTAGGACCTTCAGTATGGCTTGCTACTCGGACTGGAAGGACGTGTCGCAATACGGGTATTTCAGAACCTTCGGTGGACCTAGCTACCTGCACGCATAGGGTTATCGTCTTACCAGAAAAATAGTTCAATATGGCTTGTCGTGCCAGTGACCTTCATATAATTTTGCTGCATTATAATGTCATCTTCTTGCAGACTTAACTAGTTGGTTGCGGGGACAAGTTCACACACATATATATGTGTTTTGTGATAGCGAATGTCTTATGCAGGGACAGATTATGACACTTTTATGTATTATGATTGATATCTTTGTAATGATAGAGAATGATGGTAAGTATTAAGTATTAGATAAGATCAACTTTGTGTGACACTTTTATGCTTGTAGACACTTATATATTATGAATGTTAATTGATCATAAGACATGATTAGAAATACCACACAATATCTGCATGCACTAACATAATCAACGTGTTAGTTTTCGTTGAGTTGGTTTAGGATCACTTACCAATGCATTCTCCAGTGTGTTGATCCCCAACCCCACATGTTGTGTGACACTTTTATGCTTGTAGACATATATATTATGAATGTTAACTGATTCTAAGGCAATATCAGAAAGGCTAATTCTAAGGGCACCACACCATTTACTTGGGGCTATCCCAAATTTTTTTGAAAAAATTACAAGTTTGCCATCAAATTTTTTTGCTTGGGGCTAGCCCAAGAAATCATATAAATATCAACTTAATTTTATATCCCTACTCTTCTTCTCTCTCTACTCTTTCCTTCTCCTCCACTCTTTTCTTCTCCTAAGAATTTCTAGGTCATAAAATTGTAAACCCTAACCCCAGTTGTCTCCCAACCAAGACATTGTGAAGATTTAGGGTGCAAATTTTTGTTATAGCGTCATCGACTTCATCCGTTAATGGGTATGTCATCTAATTAATATATTTGTAGACTTTCTCACAATAATTTCACATATAAATAATGATTTATATGTGTTTAATTTAGAAAAAAGGAACATGGAAGAACCCGGGTCATCGAATGTAGTAGACTCTCGTCCCGATATGTCCGAAGAACACATTCTTCGGATGCACTCTTGGTAAGCCAATTTTAACATTCATGTCGGATGAAATTCGGGGCTGTTACAGACAGGACTGCCACTACTCTGGCAGTCCACCTCTACATACAGGACTGCCCAAACATCTGCAGTCCTTCAAAACATAAGGACTGCCAGAGCTGTGGCAGTCCTGACTATTGAAAGGATATTGCAAACGAAGATACTGTGGAAAGTCAAACGTTGCGTTTGTATATCCACAATTTTCATCCTGAGATTCGCAGTTACATCTGGTCTATTGTTGATGTCCCGGGAGATGGCCATTACGGATTTCATGTGCTTGCAATACATCTCGGTTATTCTGACAAAGGCGGATGGAGGCAAGTGAGGCAGGAGCTGTACGAGGAATTAGAGAGTCGTCTTCCATTATACTCCCGCATCCTAAGCGAAGAAACAGTTGCAAGTTTGTTGACAAGTATTCCTTGCACTGACAGTGTTACCGGGCCAGACCACTACATGTCCGTCCCGTCTGCCTTATATTTATTTGCTAATCGGTACTGGATCCCTGTTGTACTTTTTTCGGCGGGAATTCGCAATACTTTTTTCCCGATGTGCGCTCCTCCGGCGGAGCACAGACAAACTAATCTATGTACTATAGGTCAAATCAAAGATCACTTTGTCATGCTAAGGATGATCGGTCATTCTCCGATTCCTCTACCTACAACAGTTTGGTATAAACTAACACCGACAGAAGCGAAGTCCTGGACCGGGCCTTTTGATCATCAAATCAATCATTGTAGGAAACTGTTGAAGATGGAGGAGCCAAGAGACTTACCCGTTGGCCACTACGACGTCGAAATCGACTGAATGAAGTTTTCACATTTTGTATATGGATGACCCATTTTGTAAACATTTTGTATATGGATGACCCATTTTGTAAACATTAAAGTATATCATTTTGAAATGTGAAGTCAAATATATGTTTTTTGTTTTTTACTTTTTCCTGTCTGCTATACGTGTGTGTGTGAAATATCCTACTTGTGTAAAATATATGTGAAGTACTTGTGTGAAATGTGAAGTCAAATATATGTGAAGTCTTGTAAAATATCCTACTTGTGTAAAATGTGAAGTCAAATATATGTTTTTGAACTCACACATAGTGAGTTTTCATCAGGACTGCCAGACCACTGGCAGTCCTCATTCACATTAGGACTCCTAATCAAAACTCACTGTGTATGAGTTTGATCAGGACTGCCATAACCCTGGCAGTCCTCCTTCACATTAGGACTGCCAGACCACTGGCAGTCCTCATTCACATTAGGACTGCCAGTGGTCTGGCAGTCCTGATCAAAACTCACTGTGTGTGAGTTAACTCACTGTGTGTGAGTTTTGAACTCACACACAGTGAGTTTTCATCAGGACTGCCAGTGGTCTGGCAGTCCTAATCAAAACTCACTGTGTGAGAGTTTTGAACTCACACACAGTGAGTTTTCATCAGGACTGCCAGACCACTGACAGTCCTCATTCACATTAGGACTGTCAGTGGTCTGGCAGTCCTAATCAAAACTCACTATGTGAGAGTTTTGAACTCACACACAGTGAGTTTTCATCAGGACTGCCAGACCACTGGCAGTCCTCACTCACATTAGGACTGCCAGTGGTCTGACAGTCCTGATCAAAACTCATTGTATGTGAGTTTGATCAGGACTGCCAGACCACTGGCAGTCCTCATTCACACTAGGACTGTCAGTGGTTTGGCAGTCCTAAGCAAAACTCACTGTGTGTGAGTTTTAAACTAACACAGTGAGTTTTGATGAGGACTGCCAGACCACTGGCAGTCCTAATTCATATTAGGACTGCCAGTTGTATGGCAGTCCTGATCAAAACTCACTGTTAGTTTGTTTTGGCAATTTAAACAATGAATATACATGACAATTAAGAGAGTTAAACATCACAATTTCCAAATTATAGAGAGTTAAACATTACAATTACGAGAGTTAAACATCACAACATCACAATTATGAATGTACATGACAATTAAGAGAGTAAAACATCACAATTAAGAGAGTTAAACATCACAATATCCAACAAGTTAAACATCACAATTTCTAAAATACAATTTTCAAAATACAAGTTAAACATCATAATCAAATCAGTGATCATGCCGGGCCTTCGTACGCGCCTCCCGATTTTGCATGAAAGAAAAATCGACAGTGTCGTCGATATGCTCCAACTAGTTCGCGATATTGACACATTCATCGTTCTGGCAGCCCAATCGGAGGGATTTCGCCAAAGCCTTCACCGAGTAGTCTGTCAATGGTAACAAAACGTCAATTAAGAGAGTTAAATTTGAAAGTATTTACAAACTATAATTTATAAACTTACCATCTTAACCAATGAAGCATATAGGACATTTTTGAAGGCAGAGGTCCTAGAGCTCCAACGGCAACGGGCCCTGAATTTCTAGGGTTCGACAACCTAGGATGTCCGACTGCCAAGTAGTACGGCATGTAGTCGTCGCTGCAGTCGTGCATCTCCTGCACCGGTTGTCGAAGTTCTTCCTCCAGCAAATGTCGTTGCCACTCGGAGTAGCAGTCGGTCACCCAGTCGAAATAGGGCGGATTGTAGTTCAAAGGTTGGGTCCCACACGAAGGCTCCAATAACTTTAATGTGCACTGCGGCACAGTTTGTACGAGTCCAAACTGACGAAGTACTCTATCAGGCATGTAAGGCTTCGTAATATCATAGCATGTGATCATACCATAAAATAGAGATACTGGTTGCAGATGACGATTTTGTTGTCGGAGATCCCGGTATGGGTGCCAAACTATCTGTAGGACAAAAGTTAAAAGAAAATAGTCAACAAATAAACATACCATAAATAGTCTACGCTATCTACGCGCTATCAACTAGCCTCTTCTGGCACCAAATTATCCAGAACATCACGAATGGAAACCAGCGTTTCATGATTTTTAGTTTCCAGTTGAGTTGGCTTCCATTGACACACTCTAGGAAGGTGCTCCTCATAGCGTGGGTTCAGCTCACCCCTCCTGAGCATCGGAAAATGCTCGTATATCCGTGCCTATACAATTTGTAAATGAATAGTCAGTAAATTAACAACAAAATCTAGCTAGTATATTAGTTTAAAATGTTAGAAATTTTCTTACATGGAGTAGAGTCTGGCATCCCGTCATGGTCTTGGTTCCGACACGGGATGCTATACCAAGCTCGCGGTAAAGGTTAGCAAGTATACCGCTGCCCCAGGATATGGCTCCTACGTCGTCTATAACAGATAGGTTCGCAAGATACCTAGCATGTATAGAGGTTCCCGACTTGTCTGGAATGGCAACCGATCCAAGTATGAAGAGCATGTATGCCCGGGCCACCCTCTCAACGGTTTCATCATCCCAATCCTGTGGGCCTTTGAAATTCTCCACCAACCATGACAGAGGAATTCCGTAGGACTTCTTGAAGCCCGGCAGGGTTGTAAAGGTAGTGGCCTCCACCCCAAGGTTCGCTTCTATAAAATCAACTATACGATCGTACCACTCGAGATCTTCTCAGTACATAAATATTCATTTGTCATGGCGCGCCCCTCCCCCGGCAACTCCAGTATCTGATAGACGTCGTCCAGGGTAATGGTCATCTCCCCAGCTAGGAGATAAAATGTGTTGGTCTCCGGATGCCATCTCTCCACAAAGGCCGATATGAGAGCACTGTCCTGCGTCTTGTAGGCATATCTAGCCAAATTTTGTAGACCGGTAGGAAATATTTTGCTCTGGACGTCCTCGGATAAATGGTTAAGAGACCAGGCAACACACTTCCTCCCGTGGCTCACGGCCCTAAGAATACGAGAGCTCTCCTGTATGTCGTACAAGATAATAAAAATACGATTATGAAATATATATATATATATATATATATATATAAACGGAAACTTACAAACATAATATACATACCGGATTCTTCCATATATCATAAGCAATGTGGTTGTCGAACGACAACAACATTGAGCAACCCGGGGGACGGACATCCTCCTCCTCCTCAGAAGTATCGACATCGGCCGAACCAACAGGATCCTCAGAAGGTCCGACACCGGGCATACGGACATGATCCTCAGAAGGACCGACACCAGAACCACCTCGTCCTAGAATTTGGCTGATAGGTACGTCGTCGTCGTCATCGAAAGAAGACGGAGGACTAGGAGGACCTCGTTGCTTCGAACGAGAATGGGGGTGTGGTTGTTCCCCTTGTTGCTGCGGTTCTGAAATTCTGATTGGTCTCTCAAGAGGACGAGGCCGCTCACTACGTTCCCTGCGCAAGGATGCGGTGGGGGGTCGCTTTCTTTTGGGAGCGGCCACAGGACTACAGGACAACATAGGATTAGTATTAAATAATGGATGTAAAAGAAATTGTAAAGTTGGCCTTCAGGACTGCCATGCTCCTGGCAGTCCATCATTCTATCAAGACTGCCAGAGAGATGGCAGTCCTGTTTTATAACAGGACTGCCAGGATTCCTACAGTCCTGTTTTATAACAGGACTGCCTACTGCATGGCAGTCCACTTTGGCAGTAGGACTGCCCGTTCTTCTGCAGTCCTTAGGGACGACGACCAGACGAACAGTTAGGTTACGTTTAAACGATAAAATATGAGATTTTCGATTTCGAAATGTACTTTGAATTGTTCTAACCTAATTTATAATAACATTTAAGAGATTTCTCAAAGAATCGAAATGTACTTTAAAATGTAAAATAAATTATACAATAATTAGGAAACATACCTAGCTTGTGATGACGGTTTCTTCTTCGGTGTCATTGATGATCTTGGAAGAGTTAGGGTTCTTGAGAGAGGGTTTTGGAGAGTGGATTATAGAGAGAGTGTTAAGGTTTTGGAGAGTAGAAATTTTTTTTGAGAGAGGGTTTTGAAGAGAGAATTTTTTAATGATAATGAAATGAAAGAGAGGGTTTGGAAGGGTGGGATAGCCCCAATTAATTTTCGGGACGTCCCCAGTAAAAGTTTCTCAAACCTGGGTTGTCCCCTAGTAAAATGACGCCCCCAGTAATTTACGTGATGCCCTTAGAAAAAGCCTATCAGAAATACCACATAATATCTGCATGCACTAACATAATCAATTTGTTGGTTTTTGGTGAGTTTGTTTAGGACCACTCACCAGTGCATTCTCCAGGTGTGTTGATCCCCAACGCCACAGGTGCGGAAAGCTACTTGGACGTGCTGAGGCATTGGAGCTCGGTTGGCGCTTGAAGCTGTTCGGTTGGAGATGCTATCTTTTGTTTATAAAGGACATAATGTATGGAACAATGTTGATTGTAATTGTTTTTTGAGTTGTAAGCCTTGTGGCATTGTTATTGTATTGAGATTCAATATTTGTACTCGAATTGTTCTTTGGCCTAACATCGTTGTAATTCTGCTACAAATTATCAATAAAAAGAATCATTTTTAATATATCTTGTGTATATCAAGTTATCAACTTTGATGCTTATTTTCCGCTGCAATGACTTGTTGAGATGTTCTACCGACTGTTTTTTCTGTTCTCGTCTTGTACAAGTACAATTTAGGCTTGTACGATATCACACCCAGTGGCGACTTTCGGTCATGCAGGACCGGGGTGTGACATCTCCCTCACATATATCTCTGGCAACACTAAATTAATGACTTCTATCATTTCATTTGTTAGGAAGACCCAAGTAGACATAAAAGTATCACTTGAAACTTGAAGACGAATAATGCATCTAACAAAACACAATAATATGAAAATTGGGGGACTAAGAGCATTAGCATAAATGCGCAAATCCTCATAGATCCCTGCGAAAGAATACAATCGAATTTAAAATATAAATTTTATATATGCACCTCATACATGTTAATTTACAGCTGTAGCTATGCCAGAAGTTAAGATATATGGCATATGTTACTTTTTAGCAATGTACACCATGTCCTAAGTCCCTTTTGTATGCATTCCTAGGATAGTAAAGAACATACCTTTCATGTCACGATTCCAATTTATATAAAGTCCAAATAGTATCCATCGGGAATAGACAAAATAACAAATATGAAATTGAGCAATCGGATTTGGTTCGGAATAGTGCTTTTCAATCAAAATTGAAGGTTAGGAGTGAGAATTTGATATGGATTAATGTACACATGCTTTGTGCTTGGTTTGAAATGATGATTTTTAGGGTTTCGGTGCCTTTTATTCTGCAGTAACAATAAAAATGGGATCATATTTTCAAGGTCTGAAGTAGTAATTGGCGAGTTTTATGGTGAGGAAATAAGGGGGAAAAAAAGAGGATAGGACACGAATCAATCGACAAAAAGATACAATCTAACAACGACACTTGCAGAAATTAGATAAACATCTTGGAATCTCACCACGAACTTGGAATGATACCAAGGTGGGTATTGAATGTAAAATGTCTAATCTCACCATGAACGTAGAATCATACCAAGGTGAATTTTCAAAGTGGTGAGTATACAACCGAGCACCAATATTGTGTCTAATACGCGTCACTATCCAACATAACGCGACATGGATACATCACCAATTTTTAGAGTATGTGTTTTCTAGGTTTAAATCTTGTTTTCATGTCCACTTTATGCTCAACTTCAGCCAGAAATGTAAAATTATTCAATTAAACATAAGGGGCTGTTTGGTTGCTCGTAAATGGAAATCCCATGCAAATATGCAACATTTGTTGTATGTACCATTTGTTAATGTATGTGGTGTCTAGTTGCATGTAATGATTTTGCGGTATTTACAAACCTACCGTTTGGAATGATGTAATTATGATGCTCGGTAGCAACTTTCTTTGCCGTAAATTCAAATCCGTTGTTTGGTTGTGACTTGAATGAAGAGAGAATGAGAGGAAATTATGTAATTAATGTTGATGTAAGTAGTGTTGTGGTCACTTTGGTCGTAGTTTGGAAAATTGGTGCAACATTTGTTGCACCAATTCCACCATTTTTCATCAAACCAAACATTGAAGATGGTGTAAATGGTACACCAAAATGTTGCATGTATTTTCAGCCAACCAAACACCTCCTAAAGAAATATCTCAAGTTCCTTTTCAATTTGCTAGGTGGAAAATATATTTCATTCACCATCTTCCATAATGTAGGTGAAGTTGTGTATCATATGATCATGTTTAAAACATGAATATCATTAAACAAGTAATATCGGTCCCTTTTTCTCTTAAGAACCAGTTGTATCATATATTTTTAACTAAAAGACGGTTAGTGAGATAACTCTTGAGAAAAAAGAAGTCCTTGATCTTCTTCAAACTCCTCTAAGATGGTTCAAAAGTGAGAAAGCTTGAACCTTAGCATGATAATTGATTTCCTTGTTGGATAAGTGGAAAGGAAGACACATGTCTATCCTCGTTAGTTACCAAGTCCTAACCACCAAGAATGGGAGAGGGGAACAGAGGTCTCCATCTAATTAAAAAGAAACATCACCTGGTCACCTCAAACTTAAATAAATAAAGAATTATGCCGACATTGGTCACAATCCATATTCGCTAACAAGGAAAGGATCTACAATCTCTTCTCTAACCATTTGCCTAAAGGCAATTAGAAAATATGCATAAGTTTCAGGGGAAAAAAGCCATTATAAACATGCAAAGATAACATATTAGAAGTATTTGAGTAATCAGAATCGACATATCTCGCAAAAAGATGAAGCTTTTGAGTAGAAGAACTACTTACTGCGTATCTTGTCCAGATGATATGAAGTGGTCACCAAATTCCTTTGTTGGGAAGCTTGCAACTACTACAGGCTCTAACCCATGGAGCCCACGTTCCAACTGTTTCATGAAATATATCACTCAGTAATCACGCTATAAGTTACTTCTTAGAAAATAGTGCAATCTGATTAATTATGTCAAAATGGGAAGAAAAAAAAAACTCTAATCACTAAATAAATCTCAGTTCGCCATACAAATGAAAAATAGACGATTTATACTTGCTAAATTCCACTAGTGTCATGGGCATACTTGTTTACCAAACAGTAATGATCAAAGGGAACTAACTTTACAAAACCACCACCACCACGACGAGCACAGTAGAATTCTACTTTCAAGAGAACAGTAAGCAACCAATCAATTGATTACGAAATAATAATAGTTGCAATCATTTAGCATTTCTCATACCACCCACCAAAAGAGGAAATTAGAAGAAGAAGAGTAGGAAGAAGAAGAAGAAGAAGAAGGAGAGAAACACAGACTGCGCTGAGATCGGATCTAGAGGCAGTGGGGAAGTTCCTCCTGGAGGCCCGCAACTGGATTCTCGCGCAAATGAGGCGCGTGCAGACGAAGACGATGAACATGGTGCTGACTGCGAATCCGATCACCGTCATCACCAGATTGATCCCCGTCGAAATCATTTCGACTATTTATTTATTTATTTATTACACACGCACACGCGCGCAAACACACAGAAAGAGAGAGAAAGCAACGGGAAAGGAAACCCTAGAAATCAAAGAGAGAAACCAAAGGGGGGTTTAGGTTCTTCTTCCTCCTCTTCTACGACTGATCATAACTACTACTACTGCTACTAGAAGAAGAAGAAAACCATAAAGAAAGATGAAAGTAGGACTATTCCATTCCGGGAATAAATGAGGAGGAAGAGGAAGTGGGAATTTCTCGTTCTCTCGCTGCCATTAAAACAAAGGGAAGGGATTCGTTTCGTTCGGAATTTGGAAATGGAAAGAAAGAAAGAAAGAAAGAAAATAGAAGTTCTTTTCTGGCCTCGAAATTCACCCCCTCTCTCTTTTTAATGGCGCCTTCAGTCCATTTATATGTCAATCAATAGTAACACGCACTTATTACTTACTAACTATGATGAAATCTTGCTTTCAAAAAAAAAAAAACTATGATGAAATCTCTTGTGTTTTTCTTCTTATTTTTTCCTTTATTTATTTATTTATTTATTTATTTTGGTTCCTTGGGCTTTTTATATTTGTACTGACTGATAGAGGACCAAGAAAAAGAAGAAGAGTCTTGAAGCAGAAAGAAAGAAAGGCGCGTGCTGTATAGGGCCCACTAGCCCATGTTCTAGGGTCCATACTATTTTATGTGCACTCTCAATTTTCAGCTAAATTGCACTGCAACATAGGATAGGACATAAATAAACTATTAGTTGTTTAAATTTAGTTCAGCATTAATTTGTCTTTGGCAATTTTGGCTAAAATGATAATAAACAAACAAAGATTTGATTGATTGTTCCCAGCATTTGGTGTCACACTTTCAACTTTCAAGTGGAAACCAAACCATTCGTTTCATTCCCATCTCTTTCAATCTATGGTGAGGAATTGCAATTGTAGTGGATCTCCGCCTAGGCTAGAGGCCAGATCTGAACAAGCTAAATATAAAACTTGGCTACACATTTTAAATACTTCTTGGGCACACTGTGACCTCATAGGCAATTGAAATTGTATATTCCCCCCAAGGCACAAGAAATGTTTAGGGTCGCATAGTATTAACATGTTAATGGTAGAATAAACATAAAGGGGAAGGAAAAGGTATGTAATATATCACCAAACATACTGCATCTAATGCTGATTTATAATTCTAAGAAACTATAAATAGGTTTAAACTTAAAAACATTATATGTTTACCTATTAATAATAAGTAGTAACATTTTAATGTCTAGAAAAATGAGGAAAAATTTGAGGATGTGTTAGAAGTGGCCTAGGAGGATCAAGATGAAGCAGCGTCAAGGACGATCCCAAGCTCAAATAAAGGAGACCTTTATAAAATGAATCCTTGCGGCAAGCAAGGTCAACTCAAATGATCAATCAACTAAAAATAAAGTAGATCTATGGCCGAAATAGATTAGTATTCTATATTGAATATAACCAGCCAAAGAGTACTATACAGATATAACAGGCCGATTCAGAACATTATCTAACTGTGATCTTCGGTAATAAATACGTGGAGGTGGTTCAACTTTTTACTCACCAGCAACAGTAAGGCCTTGCCAAATTTGGAACTAAAAACATCATAATAGATGCTAGAAGGGAAAAAAAAATGATATGATACAAGTTTATATGTGAATTTTGATCAACCCAGTAGGTACCAGGGGAGAAACCGAGAAACTGACTTTATCTATGACAAAAAAAACCTGCAAAATGTTCTCAACATATAGAACTACTCTTTTCCAAAGACGGTTAATACTACAGAATTAAGTAATCAGTAATTTTACAAATTAATAATTACAAACTTTTAACCACAATTGTAGACATAGGCTGGAACTTGCATGCAGAATAATGAAATACTTCTCGAACTGCAGACAAGTGTAGGCAAACTGCCTCGAATACTGGTGTAAGGGTTCATGTAGAAGGCAAGAGATCCGTAGTTGGTATATGATGTTGCACAACAGCGGAAAGGGGTATTTGATGCCTCTTCTTTAACCTGAGTACTCTCTTTCTATGCCCACGGCCTTGTCTGTGCTGTTCCCACTCATGTGCCCCTCTTAGGATCTGATTACCACAGGCCTACAAGAAGACAATATTCCAGTGCATCAGATAATGTTGCAAACAATAGACTTTAGATGATAGCGTGTATTTTGGAAATCAAATATGATTAGTTCCTAAGAAACCTATGATTCAAACTTTGGAAAGTCACAGCGCAGATACCCTTCTATGTTTCAACTTTCAAGTTTTAGGAGCTTCAATTGTCTCGATTCCAATAGCGCTACTATTCTCCCTAGATTTGTCTAGATATCCTCACATCCAGTACAAAGAACTAAAGACTAAACCTCTTGAGAATTACATATATAAATGTAACAATCTGACAAGCTTTACACTTGTAACATTAGCCAAACCTAATTGGACTACGACTATGTCACAAATCAAGGTAAGAGTGAAAATGCAGGAACCAAAATCTTAACCAATATTTAACATTGAAGTATATTACTCTAAATAAAACTAACACCGAATTCCATTCATCGAAAACTTAATATATCAAAAAGTCCAAAACCTAGTTATGCTTCACCTGACCTCAACACCAGTGACTTGAAGTTAAACCATATGACAAGGAAACACGTGAAGATGAAGACAGTTCATACCATCAAAGGGAGATATTGTAACTGGATCAAGCTACCTTTACCCATTAAGCCTTATCAATGACAAGCATAGACAGGTTCCTGATTGTTATGTCCGGGTTACAAAGATCGTACAAAGTCCATTGAAAAATCGAAAAATACAACGATTACAACAACTAACAAAAGAACAAGATTACAACTTGCTGAAAAATAAGACTTTACAACTTTGCAACATTGTTGCTACGAAAGGAAATTCCCAAGAAATGAGTGACAAAACACAATTGTTTCTTGGAGGGCTTGGACCTTGCCCTCTAGTAAAACACCCCACCATACCAACCACATGGGCTACCACTCCCCATGTGTGCAAGATAATAAAAGAATTTTATACTGAAATACACACTTGGGGGCTTGCCACATGGATGTGGGACCATATCTAGAGACCAAGTTCAGAAAAAACCCAACAAGGATTACTACTTATTTGGTCATTAGTATCTACATTATCAGAAAATTATGCAAACCTTGCAGGGTGTGACCATTAAGCACAAGGAAACTAACCTCACAGACATACTGAGACCATAGGTCTCGAGAATCACGACTCTTGCTCTGGACATCATGGTGTGCTGCAAAAGCACCAGCATAACCTGCTTCCTTGAACAAGAAAGTTTTCACAATATCAACAGAAGGTTCTACGACCTTTGTATTCCACAAGTCTCCTGCGTTGCCTGGCATTAAAAACTTGGTTGAGAACAGAAACAAGCTTAATGTGATTGTATTTGATCTACCGAATTCAAGAAGAATCTGTAGGCTTACACAAGAAGGCTTCTGTTGCATCTAAGTAATGCAAATCCCATCCAAAATACGTCTTCAGACGGTTAAGCCTTCGTATCTGAAGGACAAGGTTAAATATTTCAGATCATATATATATATATATATATATATATATATATATATATAATTCCCATTCAAATCTACAATGCGAGGGTAGTGATCAACATACCTGACGTCTAGCAAGCTTCCGTGTATTGGCTTTTAACTTGTCAACAGCCTCATCTAACAAGATCTTTAACCTGTCATCAATTGAACCTATAGTCTGTGACAAGTTTGGTCTTGAGTCGTTATCTTTTATATTTCGAATACCCATTTCTGCATTGTGGTTGCTTCCATTCTCTTCAAGACATGGATAACCTGCTTCAATTCTGGAGAAATACTCTGTAAAGAACTCCTCAAATTCTCTAACACCTATAGCTTGGCGCAAGCCTCGAGTATAATCTGCATTTGGTTTGTATATATCATAGACTTCGTCCAACAACCCAGCATCAATCATACAATCTACTCTTTGATCGACATATCTATCAAGGACAGGAAGAGAAACATCCAGCCATATAAAACAACAATTATATCTGAAACTATCAACTCGTCCCCACTTCTGTCCTGGCACAAAAATATCCAAATTTCAAATTAAAATAAACCGACTGCTTTTGATTTCAAAGTGATCTACCAAGGGGTCTGTATCATATGTGCACATGTGATTTGTGGGTTGGTAACTTTGTAACCTATATCTGAACAAGACTTGGTTACTCTATTGTATAATGCTGTAAAAAAATCGCCAGAAGTCCCATTACATGGTTAGAGTTCTAGTCAAGCAAAAAAATAGAAATGACAATTAGTATATAATTGAAAAAAGACCCCCCAACCACCACTTCATCAGGGAGTTCATGTTAGAGAAGAGAGTAAGAAATGAGAGAGTTGTGTCCATGTAACACAGTAAAATTGCTAGTGAACTGTCCACAGTAAGCACAACAGATAGTAGCTTCTGCATAAGCATCTTTCCGAACCGAGATGCGACAATGCGTCCCTTAAAAGCTGAACAGCCTAGGAAATCCATACCATCCATCAATTGTGACAAACAACTATATCAAAGCTACATTGTAAAATAAAGGCTTTGTCCATGTGTTGTATGTAAGGTGAAATAAAATGAATAAGAGATATCAATATCAAAGTCCTGGCAGAGGAAAACCCTCCCAATTTACTTCTTGAACTTAGGGTGTGTTTGGTTGCAAGCAAGTGGGGTGAAGTGAAAAAAGTGACTTCACAAAAGTCCACTTTTATGAAGTGAGTTTTTGAGAATTATTGTTTGGTTACAAAACTTGTCCCCTCGAAAGTGGCGCTTCTATTACTTCATATGTTACGTAGCATGCAAGTAGAATGAGTTAAAGTGCAAATTTGTACACTTGTCGTACAATGAATATTAAAAAGAAGAAGAAAATTATATCAATCCCACTTTCATCCCACTTCAAGCTTGGGGATGTGAGATCCAAATTTGTAAGGGGACAAGACCCACTTTATGTCACATCCAAAAGTGAAATTCAAAACTCACTCGTCTGTAACCGAACAACAAAAGTAATAAAAGTGCAACTAAAAAGTGCATTTTACCCACTTCCATTCCACTTGCTTGCAACTAAACACACCTTTATTCAACACAAGGGGAATGCTACACTTTTCACTCTTTGGCTTCATAGAGATTAGTGCAGTTCCCTATAAAAAAATTATATCTTACCTCTTCGTCTAGACTCTTTATAGTCTAGGGGAACTCGGAGGGTGCTCCTTGGTTGCATGAACTTAAACTTCATAGCCAAAAGGTAGAGAAATCAATCTGCCAACTGCCCTCCTAGGTTTTACGTCATAACATTCTCATGCTCATAGCTACATTGGCTAGGAATTTTGCACCAACATAGAGGGTTGGCGTCAGGTTGACAGCCGGTCATAAAAAAATTGTCAAATCCTTTTTGGAGCTTTCTTGTGCTCCAGAGCCAACCCCATTTTGATGGGGAAGCTTGAATTATGATGTTGGATAAATCATAAACAAGAAATCTGATGTAAAGTAACATATAGTTATTAAGGCATGCTAGCACAATATCCATGATATTAAGTGCCAAGGTTCAATCAACAATAAACAGTACATAGACACTAAACACAATAAGCACTTAGAATTGATATTTTATGTTACTGCAATGAAGGAGAATGAAACAAAATAAACTGGAGTTAAGATGCTAAGGTCTGCGTGTATACTAAACAAGCAGTGCTTAGGTTCAGAGTAAAATAAGTATGATAGTAAACGGCTCTAAAATGTACATGTATCAAGGTAAAACACACAAAGCTGTAGAAAAACATTGTTCTCTAAAGTAAATCAGCAGAAGCCCCTTACCTCTGCAGACTGTTCTTGAAAAAGGGTGCTTGGAAGGACACCTGAGCTTGCATATAAACTGAGATAGCGGTTTATCTGTAAGACGTACAGATGGATCAAGACGTTGCATAAACACTTCAACATGACATCAACATTTAACAAATGGGACTTCATTGAGATAAAATATTTCTGCCAGAAGGAATAGGTTACATGAAATGGAGGGTAAATGCATGAGATAGGGGCCTAAATGGTTATAAAGAGTTGGACTCCTGACCTAGAAGCAAAAAATCAATTGCTCTAACTATCAAATTTGAAAACATCTATCAACCACTTTGAGGATTCATTAATATAGGTGAAAAAAATCCAGATGAATATGATGCGAGACAGAAAGATACATAAGAACAACAAGATGTCATTTGATCTCAAAGATATCTAAGGCTCTCCTAATAGCCTGCCTATATCTTAGAAGTGTCTTGCAAGCTACTCTTTTAGTAAGATAACAAACCAAGGCAAGTTAGAAAAAGGAATAGCTCAAATTAATTTAAAGCCAACCACTCTTAAGTTAATGAATAAGGATTTCAATGGAAATTCTCAAGAGACCTTCACCTATACGATTCTGAAGCATTTAATCCCAGTGACTAAGAATGCTCTTGTATTATCATTATATCAGTTTGGAGCTTATTATTTGAATTATGTATCTCTATATTAATATATAACCCAAATACCAGGGGTATCACGTATTTTTTGTGTGCAACAGTTTCTTAGATAAAAATATTATTATTTATGGATAAAAAAAGTAATTTGGTCACCCAATTTTCTGCCTAAAAAATATAATTATTTATGGTGAAAAGGGGATCATGATGCAACGGTTAATATTTTAACCGATTGTTTGTTATATCAAGTTGTTCAGTGAAGGATGATTACATATATCCCTTTTATCTTTAAGATAGAATTTTATCATGGTAGGTGGTTGTAAGTCTGTATAAGACTCATGATTTATCTTAGTCACATTATTTTTACCACAATATTTTCAATACTATATTGATATTTAGCAGCGGGAGGATCCACCGACGTTGAGGTTCACGTGGATGATTGAGAACTTATCTAGGATGAAGACCAAAAAGCACTACTCGGTAGTGTTCGTGGTCTGGCAGTTTCAAATGGTATATATATGGCTTTTTCCACTTATCTGTTTAGTGGCATAAGAGAAAATGTTTAATTGCTCTGTTGAATGTGAGACAGGTGTGTGCTGGTTTTCCCAAGGGAAACAATATGGATCACATGTCTATGTATGAGGTTGTCGATTCGAAGAACTTGCCGTATGGATGGGGTAGATATGCTCAGTTTAGCCTCTCCGTGGTCGACTAAGTGAACAATAAGTACACTATAAGGAAAGGTATGATTTTTATCGCAGTTTTTTTTTTCTTTCGCTCTTTAAGATAATACTCTGAAGTTTTCAGAAGTTTATGCCGAAAGTCAATGCTGAGAGCACCCATGTAGAAACTTATAACATCTGGGTCGAGTACACGGAGTAATTTGATCTTTGGTTAAAGGGGTTAGCCCAACATGATTAACTGGTCCATCCATTTTTTTTTCACTAACCACGAGGCTCCTCATGACTCCCACATTGCAGCGAGAGGTCCAAATATGAAATTGTTGTAAGATTTATGTATGTTTGTGTAATTTGTTGGTGTTGTTTGTGAAATCCGGAATAATGAGGTCCAATTCGCCTGTCAGCTCCAGCCGCGAGAAAGCTGCTATCAGTTGAAGGTTTCATCTGGTGATCTGCAGGTGCATTCTTCAAAAGTTTAAATCGACCAATGCTGGGTTCAACATTCGATACGGTGATAATCTAATTTATAGCCCATGCACAATATTAGGCGTTAATGGAGATCTATACAGAATTATGGATTACGTTCATATTGTTTCTTTTCAGAAGTCTTGCTTTCACATTACATTTAATTTGTTTTTAAGTTGTTAATCATCTTTAGTGAATTAAGCTTGCTTAGCCTTCAGCTGTGTCTTCTCTCTGTGATGGTGATCATCTTTAGTGAATTAAGCTTGCTTAGCTTTCAGCTGTGTCTTCTCTCTGTGATGATGATCATCTTTAGTGAATTAAGCTTGCTTAGCCTTCAGCTATGTCTTCTCTCTGTGATGGTTTTCTATTGAGACATACTTCCCATTTGTGCTCTCAAAAGTTTATCTCCACTTTATAGGTTCATTTATTTATCAGGAACAGAATGCAGAAGCATGTTACATTTTCTTTTCAGTTTAGCACGGGGAGAAAAGTAAATTTCATAAAGCTCGTAACTGATCTTAGCTTCTGCTTCAGAACTAACATACAATTAGGCTGATTATTTTTTTACCCAGAACCTCCGAATACCTTCACCAGCCCCAACCGATGGGTCATCCCCTGGTGGCTATTACACATCGATTTATCAACATCCACTGCCCATTTTCTTGGCTCCGAGTGATTTGCTTAAAGCTTGAGTTAATCCCTAGGAAGCAGAAATACTCCAAAATTCGCACAGTATCTTAGTGTGTATCTATGCCAACAAATCACACATGACATAGACACTCCAAAATATTTTGACACACCAAGTCAATGTTGTCACCGCCCGTGTTTTGGTGCACAGATTTGGTGTTCTGTAGTTTTTATTTTAGGGTTTTATTGGATTTGAAGTCTTAGTTCTGGTTGATGTTCACTTCTGATTAAAAGTGACTTGAGTCTATAAGAGTACCATGGTTTTGTTTACTTTTATCTTTATTGTTTTAGGGCTTTGAGGTGCCTATATAAAGGCTTATGATAGGGAATTATCATTTTTTTGATATTACTAATTGAAGTTTTCTTCTCAATTAAAATGGGGAGTCGAGCATTGGTGGATTCAAATACAACATGATATGGACACGACAACATGGACACAACATTGAGGGGATCCTGCTGCAGACGGTTAATATCTTAATCGGTTGACTGAGATTAGACACAACATTGAGGGGATCCTCATGCAGACTGTTAGACAACTGACTATCAACTTAAGATTATTAAATCTAACTTTATCAGTTGGATATTTACACGTTTTTACTATCTTAAGTTGTTTGGAGAGAGAAATTTTTATATTTGTTATATTTTAAGTTGCTCGGTGACTTATCGGTTGGATATTTCTATGTTAATTGTTCTATCTTAATTGCTTAGAGATAGAAAATTTTCTATTTCTTATATCTTAAGTTGCTCAGTGACCGAGATAATTAAATATATAAATTATTTATCTTTTGTTTATGATAGAATTCTATCATGGTAGGTCGTTGTAAACCTGTATAAGACTCATTATCTATGTTATCACAATCTATACTAATATACAACTCAAATACCATGGATATCACTATTTTTTTTGGTGTAATACTTTTTTGGCATAAAAATGTCATTATTTATGGATAAAGTCGCCCACTAACTCAAACTTTCATATTAATCTAAAATCGTCACAACCCCTCTCTCTGTATGTATGTGTATGTATGTGTGCCTATGTTCTTCTTTCATTGAAAATTGCCTTTATGCCTTTGTTGCACACACAACGTGTGCCCCGACCACTAGTAATTAATTATATACCGGTATGTAGGGGGCAAAATTTATTAGTAGCGGGACAAGGCATGCGTTGAACATGAAGACTTAAGATGCATGCTCTCGTCCTTTGATGGCACAAGGAATAGTACACACATTTTGTGTAGATACCAAATTTCACTACTAAATCCTAAAAGGATATGTAATGCAGGATGAGACCTAAAGGGCAAACTATAATGGTAATTAGCCATCACAGTTGAGATTCTCAGGAGTCCAATAATCAAGTAAAGAGTACTAATAATCTAACACTAGAAACCAACACAACAACAACAACAAACAAAGCCATATCCCAAATTCTTGGGGTCAGCTGTTTGAATCCTCTTCTTCCATTTGGCTCTGTTAAGAGCCATTGTTGAGGCGGTCTCGCTCAATTGATTGCTAACAAACTATTGAATCACATAAGTTTGCATTTGATGAGTTCCACTTTGAGAATGTCCAATTGTGTTAATATAATTTGTGTATGTGGTTGTGTGCAAATGATTGCATTGCTCCATTGCATCTGTTTACAACTGTGTTAATATAGTTGGTATAGGGATTTTTGTGCAAATGATTCCTATTTAACTTTTCATGAAACAGCACAATGACTTATTTTGCGTTCTTGATGTAAGTAGCGTGTCAAGAAAATGAATTTGTTATATGTTGCTTATTCCTAGTCTTCATGCTAGTGCAGCTAATGCATGATTCTTTTTGGAAATGTATGTGAAGAGCATGTAGGTCCCGGTTCAACCAAGCATGAGCATTTCACCCACCTTGCACTCACATGTTTCTTCCGAGAAAAAGCAAGCAACAGAAGAAGCTTCCCTAATCAGAAGTTTACACGAGGTAAAACGGGTCGCGGGCTCGTGCGGCGCAAGCGAGCCAAGCAGATGAAACCAGGTTACGGGCCTACGTCCATCTTAGCATTATATGTTGCTTATTTCAACAGATACACTTATTTCTTATTATATCATTTAATGTATTGTCACTCATCCATCTTAGAATTATCATTTCGGTTATACTAAAAAAATTTACATGTTTTTTTTACATGTTTCTTAATTGTCCAACACTGTGATCTGTAAAGCATAGCTGGTCTTATAGAAATATTGTAGAATTTTTCTTTCAACTTCTGAGGTATCTTATGATCACAAAGTACTCTAGAAGCACTCTTCTATCTCAATTATCATATTTTAATTCTATGCATGACATCATTTTCAATCTCTCCATCATGATGAATGATTGATCAAAATACCGGAAGCTATCACACTTAGGTCTCTCTTATTCATCTATATGAAGTCTTCCTTCATTTCTCTTTGATTTTTGGTTCAAAATACATTTCCTATACTCCGTTTTGTTCTACTAATTATAAATCCCTTAGATTCCTAAGTTTCTCTCTACACTTGTATTTTAGCATCTAACTCTTCTTCACTCTCATAAAGCAACATAATATTATAAAACATCATACAACATGGAACCTCCTCCTAAAAATGCATAGTAATCTCATATGTAACTATCGCAAAAATGTAAGAACTCAAAGTTGAGCTTTGGTGTTAGCCAATGTAATAGAAAATGATCTACTCTCTCCTATAATAGTTCGCACGGTCATCGTAACTATATCATACATATCCTTCCTAGTCTCAATATAACAAACTAGGAACTTGTTTCTTCTTCAAATCCCACAACATTATCTCCGTAGGAACTTACTTGTAAGCCTTCTCTTAGTTCATAAAAACCATATATAGATCTTTTTTTTCTCTAAATTTTCCATTGATCTTCTAAGTAAATGGCTTCTATAATAGATCTTTCCAGCATAAAACCAAATTGATTCTTTGAAATTCTAGTCACATTTCTTTATCTTTGTTTAATCACTCTCTCCCACTCATAAGCTTAATTTCTCGATAATTATTACAAGTTTGTATATCTCCTTTATTCTTATATATGGGTAATACGGTATTGTTTCTCCATTTATCCAACATCTTCTTAGTCCATAGAATTTTGTTCATACCATAGAATTTTGGTAAATCAGTAAGCCACAGCAATCCTTCCTCCCTAAACATTTTCAAACCTTAATAGGAGGCCCTATTGTTTTTCCATTTTATTGAATGCATCATTAATTTTAGAAATTCTAATTTTATGGCAAACAGCTACATGACGAAACTTGAGCTAACTCTAAGTTTAAACTAAGTTTTTTCTAGGTTGCTCTCGTTGAATAGCTTATGAAAATAACTCTTCCACATCTCTGTAATATCATTTATCTACTAATACATTTTGTCACGCTCTTGATACACTTAATATTACGTAAGTTCCTACTCCTTTCTCTACTCTAGCAAGTCCATAAATATATTTTTCTTCCTCCTTAGTTTCTAATCGCCTATATAAATAATCATAAGCCTTATATTTAGATTTAGCTTCACTAACTTCTTTTTTAGCTTCTTTTTTTTTTTTTTGCTACTTTATATTTCTTAAAATTTTCATCACTTTTACATTTTTTGTCCACCTCTGTAGGTGATTCTTTTTTCCTTAATAAACTTTTGAACTTCCTCCTTCAACCACCAACTTTCTTTCAAGTTTCAACCATTGCCTTTTGACATTCCTAGAATCTCTCTTTGCTAATTTATTGATACAACTTGCTATATTGTACCACATAATATTAAAATTTGCCTATGTGTCCCATCTTCCTTCCTTTATCACCTTATTCTTAAAATTAATTAAGTTCTATTATTTTAACTTCCACCATTTGATATTTTTCTCTTCTCCATCCTAGCATCTCTTTTCTATTTCCTAATATTAGTATCTAGATCAACAACCTATGTGAGTGGTTAGGCTCTCTCTCCTGGTATAATTTACAATCTTTACATATTATATGAACCTTCCTAGTAAGAAAGTATTATATCGGGCTAATATTAGGTCCCCTCTTAAAAGTAATTAAATATTCATCTCTCTTCCTAAAACAAGTATTTACTATTATAGTATCATATGAAACTGCAAAATCAAGAATTTTATCATCCCCTTCATTCATAACTTCATATCCATAACCTTTATGCACGCTATCATGCTCATTGTTCTTCTTTCCAACATGATCATTTTAGTCACCTTCGGTATATAACTTTTCACCTCCAAGTAGTCCTTGAATCAAATTGTCCATATGTTCCCCAAAATTCCTCTTATTTAATCCTATTTAGGGTAGGATATGTCCTAATAACAATAATAATGTCCTCCATAATACTAATTTAATTAATATTATCATATCCCCTACTCTTTTTACATCCACAACTAAGCCATGTTACTGATTTAACGTCTGTTTTTACTTGTATGCCAAATTCTAAAATCACTAGTATTCAAATATTAATTTTCCTCGATTTCTCTCCTACCCGCTTTCTGCTTGTATATAACTATATTGATCTTCCTCCTAAGCATTGTATACATTAACTCCATTCCCTTTTCCGTTAATGTTCCCATGTACTAACACCTTACATCGTTGATTCCTATATCATATAGTCCTCCATTTGTCACCACATTGGAGTAGTGATGTGACGCGTCGCTTCTGGAAAACGCCCTAGCTCATTCTTGCTCAATTGACATTGCACCGGGATGGTATCGATGTAATATGTCCCTTACGAGTAACGATCTAGCAATCCACCCTTACCAATTTTTTATTGCACTAAGGTGAGAACGATGCAACTCGTCGTTACTGAAGAACGCCCCCACGTGTATTTTGTACGAATTTTTTTAATAATAATCCGACAATGTTTTACAAGTAAGCCTCCTCTTGCTTTGGACCGGGAATGAAAATATAGAACATTAACTACAATACAGGCGAAGTTAACACTAGAAACCGTAGATCTTAGAAATTAACAATTGAATTCATAATAACATAACGTGTTTCCCAAAGAGTCGAGTCAATCCATAAAATTAGAACAGATCCTGTTTTTCTGCAAGATAGCCGAACTACGACGAGCTTCACTTCAAGGGTTTAAATCAACTTTGATTCCAATGGGGAGGGGGGGGGGGGGGGGGGGGGGGGGGGGGGGGGGGGGGGGGCTTGATTTGTGTGAGGATATTAATGTACTTTTATCTTCGGTTGCTGGATGGTCGTAGTTGATACTCAAAGGAAGACGAAAGGAAAGGGGAAGGCTGCTGTTGGTATGAGGAAGAAGGAGATGCTGTCATACTAATTAAAGAAAGGGCTATTTGGGCTTTCCTGTACAGCAAGAGGGGCTGTTATGAGCTGCCGTTAAGGGTGTGGTTGGCTTCGGTTGATGCAGGGGATGCCGGCAGCAGTACTGACCAGAATCAGTTCAGCTCCGGTTCATTGATGGTCAGGAAGGCCCACAAGGTTGGCTGAAGTGGCAGGACAGAGAAGCAGACCTGATTTGGAGGTCGAGTTCTGGCCACAATCAGGAACACAACAACAAAAATAGTATCATAGGAAGTTTGAGGGATCTTTGAGGTGAAGGTTGCAATGGAAAATAATAAAAAAGAGAATAAAATTTATTTAAGAATAGGCAATCACATTACAATCATAAATAAAATATTCAACTCTTGATCGAAAATAAACTCTGTATGATTACGTTGTCCATATAGGCCTCACAAGTCCTGGCCGTCAAGATCTAATCCTAATACCAAACATAACCTATCACAATACTAATAGTCTAATAGATAAACTAAACCAAATCAAAACAAATCAAATCAGAATCTAACAAAACCTAATGTCCCAATTGGACTTAAACTCGAATCAGACCCAAGCCTGAACTGGTCCTCCATCAATGTGCAGTTTATTGTTATGCTATTTCCGTATATACAAATGCTCTCTATATCTAGTAGGCTTGTCCATGAGCTTAAGATAATTAGCATTCATAATCACAGCATGTTTCCTTCCTAACGAATAAGTTGACACTTAGGCTTTCTTCATAAATAAATGATAAAGCTAAAATATGCCTGAAGAAATGGAAAAAGGGATTTTCAACAGAAGGTAAAAAGAACTAGGTGCTGAATTCATATGGTTCTTCGTGATTTTAATAAATGCACCATTTGGGTGAGAGTTAAATCAACAATGCAGCGGACACGACTGGACTACAAGCAGTCGTATCGTATGTGGCAGGGGGGAATTAAGGGTTAGTGAGAGTCAAATGATGATTAACAAGAGATGATAGTAAAAAAACAGAGGATATACCTTCTTGGTCGTCAGAACTATAATCCTTTTCAGATATCCTTAAAAAATAAACAGTTGGTAACTAGTACTAAAAGAGGGCCATCTTAAACAAACAAGTAGTAACAGTCATAGACATCCATGATAAATTTAGTCTTCTTCATGATTTGATGAATCAGCCACATTTGGAAATCTATTGTTATATACCATTAAAGAAAGTCCAGGAGGCAGTCAATAAGAAGTTAAAAAACTTATTAAAAAATAAGCTAATAGTCTCTTTAGTACAGAATAAAGTTTTACTGGGAAATAATCAGTTAAAGTTATGTACCTAAATAATAATAATAATAATTACTATGAAAGATTTCTCAGATCTACAATAAACGTGGATATCTTACTTTCCTATGATCATTTGGGTGAATCCTATTTGCTGCAACAGGATCAATCTCCTTAAGACGCTCAAAGGTAGCAGCTGAACCGACATTGCCTACATCTAATCAGCAATTACAAAAGGAAATCAAGAATAAGTAACACCAAGCTATTGATAAGTTGCTAAAAAATAGTATTAACTATATTGCCTCCATATTACCTTGTGTGCTAATGCTACAAGCAGCTGCCATGTCATCCGCCAAATCGTCTACAAGGAATGGGGTCACAAGAGCCTGCCATTAACAAACCAACATAAAGGCATGAGCTCATTTCTTGAGTATAAAAGTTTTGACTCTTACTTCAAAGGAAAAAATCTGAATCAAGGGAAGAACCTGGATATAGTAATTTGTACCCCCAACAATAACTGGAAGGCAGTTGCGAGACAGTATATCATCTATAATCTGACCATCAGAAAATATACCGGTTATACGAATCACAACATAAATAGAAGAAAAGAATAACATAGTAGCCCTCCACTGACTACTGTTCAATTTTAAGCCAACCAAGGTCGTGTCCATTTAACAAGTGAAATTCTTTAGCAAAAATCTGGTAATTAATAAATGGGATATTTAGACTTTGGGTCTCAAATAAGTTTCAAAATTTGTGTTTGGGCCTCCATATTATACATAATTAGTATTTGGGTCTCAAAAGTGTCACTAATGCCTCAAAATTGTCATCAAAAGTGTTACTAATTATTTTTGGTCATATTTTTTAGACCCAAACACTAATTATGTATAATATGGAGATCCAAACACAAATTTCAGAACTTATTTGAGACCCAGAGTCTAAATATCCCTTAATAAATTTTTATCTCCATTCCAAAAAAGTCAGATTAAAATAGAACTTGTAAATTTTGTTTAGATCATATGCTATAACAAAATTGACTGGAGTGGCCACTACATGCGAATGGAATAAGGGAACTAAATGACAGCTTCTTCCAAACTAAGTGCACATTTTTCAGTGAACGCAAATAAATTTGGATCTTTTATATCAAAATTAAACTAACACAATAAACACAGAGAAATTGAGTTATGGATGTAATAATTCTAGCTAACATGTTTGGGTTGTATTAGTGTGTAGAGGGATCCATAGTACACAAGTATTTTTCAAAAAAAGAAACAGAAAATTTACTGTACAATAAAAATATTAATAATAATTACTAGAAACGATAAAAGTTCAGAAAATTTAGCATACCGATAAGATCCGACATTGCGTCTGTCGGAATTTGGAGTCACGCCCAAATTCCGACAGACCGTCTGTCGGAATTTGGGCGCGACTCCAAATTCCGACAGTCGCAATGTCGGAAATAGAGAGAAAACCCGCTCCCCCCCCCCCGGTTCACTTGGTTCACGTGGTCGTAGCGTTGGTTCACTTGGTCGTAGCGGTTGACTGAAGTTTGTTTTAAAAAAAAAAAAAAAAAAACCGGCTTGGTAGATGTAGAGTAAAGTTTGGGTTGTTGGGGGGAGAGTAAAGTGTTTGGTTGCTGTGAAGCCGAGAAGGAGAAGGAAAAGAAGAAGAAGAAGAAGTAAGAAGAAGAAGAGGAGGAGGAGGAAGAAGAACGAGAAGAAGAAGAAGAAACTGGATGGTAATTTTTTCTTTCATATCTTGTATATTGTTCATCATTTTTATTTTAGATCTTGTATCTATTATTCACCCTTGTATCATAAACACTAATATTGATATTTTTCATATTTTTTAGGACACTAATTTTGAACCATAGTAACCAACAAATGGTATATAAAATGACACACTAATTTTGATCTTGTATCCTATTGTTCACCTAATGTTGATATTTTAGATCTCTTATAAAATGTGTAAGTACGGTTCAAAATTTTAGATCTTGTAACCTAATGTTGATATTTTGAACCCTACTAATTTTGAACCACTATCAAAATCCTACGAGTTTAATTTTGAACCACTAATGTTCATCCTTGTATTGTAACACTAATTTTGAACCACTAATTGTGTGTCATTTTATATATACCACTAATAACAACACTAATGTTCATTGATATATTAATGTTCTATAGCTCTAATATTCATTGATATCTACAATTAGTGTTCATAGTTGTGTACTATCAACGAAATTTAGGGTTATATACTTTTAATTGTGGTAGTAAATAAATTTATTACAGATGGCTACCCAAAACGATGGTCATATACCAGGGGGGCCAACTACAGATTTGATTAAGCAGCAACGCAAGTCGCACATATGTAGTCTGATATTTACTGGAGAGGTATATATACTTTTAATAAATTGTGGTAGTCAATAAATTTTTTATTTTATATGTTTAGTAATAATATAGTTTGTATGTTTTATATATAGCTATGTGATTATAAAAGGGAAGTGCGGCTTCGAGAACATAATACATGGCGCTATGAGGGCCAACTTGGTTTCTGGAAATTGACTAGTGACCAAGAAGCTTTATTGCACGTATTTGGTTTTCATTACCTTGACCAAATACGTTTTCTACGTCACGATAGAGACCTGATTCTGAGTCTAGTGGAGCGCTGGTGGCCCGGACGAAATACGTTCCAGCTACCTTTTGGAGAAATGTCTATTGTGCTTAAAGATGTTGCAAATATTTTAGGTCTACCTATCACAGGTGAACCTATAATATTTGATGAACAATTTTCTGGTGAGACAGCGATCATGACCTACCTAGGTGTGGAGGCACCAAAATTAAAAGGCAAAGGTCTAGTGTCGTATACATGGCTCCGGCAGAATTTTATGCACATAGATCGTATCGGTGACCAAGAAATATCAGTTGATGAGGAACGGGTAAGTATTACATTTGTGGTTAATATTTGTGCACGTAAATTATACATCAATTTAGTTCAGCTAATATAATATTTTTCATATTCTGTTCAGATCATTGCATGCACTAGAGCCTATTTGCTAGGCCTTATTAATGCTTTTTTGTTTCCCGACGCATCGGATATGGTAAATTTACGGTTTCTATCATTTCTGAATGATCTGACGGAACCGACGAGTCATGCTTGGGGAGCGTCAATGCTGGCATATCTATATAGTGCTATGTCAGACTTTGTGCAGTTCCATTCGAAGGACAAATTGATGAAAAATTTAAACGGATGTGCTACATTGATTCAGGTAGAAAAATTGTTTGAATTTGGTATATATTTAAATTTTGTTATATATTTAAAATTTGTACACTTATATTATATATTTTTTAGGTTTGGTCCTACGAACATTTTTCTATCGGTAGGCCACTTTCCTTGATCAGTAGCGACGCACATGTATTTCCGGGCGCTTTACGGTGGCATACTGATGCGGTAGATCCCGCACATTGTGTTTACTCGGTTGCCCCGATATATCGAGGCCAATTTGATTCACTACAGATCTCAGAGGTAAATAAAAGTCACCATTCAATATCTATTTAGTATATTATGTTTTATTTCCTTATAATTATATGTCAAAAAACAGGTTCAAATGGTGCATTATTCTGTTAATCCTTATCCTTCTGAGATAGAACAAACATCATATGCATTAAGTCTCCATAGGTTTTACATAATATACCATGGAGACATAATGTATCATCCAGCTGATCGGGTTATGCGGCAATTCGGTATGAAACAACATATACCCGAAGTAAAATTACGTCTAATTGCTAGATCACTAATAAAACTTCTAAATTTAGAACGATTCTCAAATTGTTTTCCAATAAATAATTCAGGAGTGCTAAGGCTATCAACAGAATCATCAAATTCATCATCTAAATTTTCAATTAGATCATCACTATTTTCGTCATCGTTATTAACATCATCTACTACATGTTCTTCTTCAGTAAATGGAATAACTTGATGAGAAGAACTAGGACCAGCGTTAAAAGTATTACAAGCAGGTATATTACTTACATTCACAGATGGGGGCAGAGTGACATAGATATTAATATACGGTGATTGTGCATTCACTTGAAGAACAAATTTCCATGCATCTTCACTATCTACATTTATACAATTAGATACGAAAATATGTACTAATATAAATTCGTAGTCGATAGAATATTGATCAATAATTAGATTATGTAAACTAAGAAATGAAATATTTCGATCAACTAAAAGAACTTGGGTTAAACCCCCTTGATACGCTAACCCATTTAGTACACCACCAAGCAAGCATAGAATTGTTAGATTTCCATCCATGTTGACAACAAGATGAACTTTCTGTAGGAAGAGAGGAGCTTCGGCTTTGCTGAATGAGAGAGATTGTGAAGTGAATAAGAGAGAAGTAGTAAAGTGAATGAGAGAGATGCTGTGAATTGGTTTGATACTTATAGATGGTGGTGGCTCAATATAGCCGTTGGAATTAGAACGTTACAATTGTAACGTTGAGAATTGTAACGTTAGAAAACCAAACCCATCCAACCCAACAAAAGATAACCCATCTCAACCAAAAATAAAAAATAAATAAACCAAACCCATCCAACCCAACTCCAACAAAATATAACCAACAAAAAAAAACAACCAAACCCACCCAAACCCCAACAATAATAACCAACCCAACCCAACCCAAAAAAAAAAAACCAAACCCAAACTAACCCACCACCCAACTCAAACCGTAAACAATATAAACCAAACCCACCAAAGTGGAAGTGCTCTATTTCAGACAAACGGATTGTCGGAATTTGAGCTGATGCTCATTTTCCGACAATCAGTCTGTCGGATTTTCAATATATCCATTTTCCGACAAACTATCTGTCGGATTGTATCGTTTGACAAAATTTTCCAAACATCTATCGTTTAAACAAATATTATTAAAATTATTATCGCTACAGTAAATTTTTCTGAAAAAGAAAATAGTAAGTGAAACCGAATGCATCATACTGGAACAGCGAGATCACGGAAATCTTTCGAAGTGAACTCCAACGAAGCATCCACAGTACCAAGAAGATGATGACGAACGCCTGAAAAAAAAAAAAAAAAAAAAAAAAAAAATGTTCAAATTCTAATTCGTGAAATTTTTGATGCAAGAAAGGAAGAGAGTAAGGTGAGAAATAACCATTGCGATCGGGCAGAGGGACTTTGTTGGTGAGGACGTCGAGGCCTCGGTAGACCTGCATCGAGTCCGCGCTGACGATCTCCGAGCTGGATAAGCGTACGGCGAGGTCGATCGCCAGCCGCGACTTCCCGGAGCCCGTCGCCCCCATGATCACCACAACCTTCTTTCCCGCCATTGCCGGCGACTTTATTCCATCGGTTTCTATGTTAGGGTTAGGGTTAGCCGGTTAGGGTTTTCGATAAGGGTGGATTATGGAATATTGTCGCCCCCGTCTTGATTGAGAGAGGAGAGCAGCCGACAGAATTATTCTAATAATAATAATATTATTATTATTATCCATACTTCTATTAATTCTACTATATAATGACAAAAGTGTTTTCCGTAAAAAAATTCTTCTAGATACCATTGCATGTTTATACTAATTAAATTGTTCATTACTCTATTCTACTAGGAAAAATTTATGAAATGTCCAAAAAAACGAAAAAGTTTTATGAAAAACCTACCGCACAATAACATTTCATCGCGTGCCCAGAATTAGCAAAAAATATATAAAGGAGGTTCCGAATGACCTTTTTGCCCTTCCTTCTAATCTATTGAAAACACCTACGAAACTATTCTTAAAAAAACGTTCGATACTTCATTTTCTTCCATACGCTGCTCACTTTCGAATCTAGGTTTTCTCCTCAAAAATCTTCAAACCTTACTTCAAAAACTCGTCGAAAAATTTCGAAAAGGTCGACAAACGGTAAAACTGTTAAAACGGATGGTCAGTTGAAATTTTTTCGCGATTCTAAAATTTTGGAAGGCCGACTAACGAAGAAGCTGTTAATATCTGGCTCCTCGAAAATACGCTCCTTTTGCGACAAACCGGGCCTCATTTCGACCTCCCAGTCAAAAGTTATGGCCCTTCAAAGTTTCAACTGACCATAAAATGCAGGAGAATGATCATTCTCCGTGGTAACATCACAGAGAATGGCCATTCTCCGTGCTAAAACCACGGAGAATGGTCATTCTCCGTGCTAAAACTACGGAGAATGACCATTCTCCTCCTTGTTAAATTGACAAAGAATAGTCATTCTTCGTGTTAGAATGACGGAGAATGGCCATTCTCCGTCAATTTAACAAGGAGAATGGCCATTCTCCGTAAAACCATGAAGAATGATCATTCTCCTTGTTAAATTGACCAAGAATAGCCATTCTCCATGTTAAAATGACTGAGAATGGCCATTCTCCGTCATTCTAACACGGAGAATGGCCATTCTCCGTCATTCTAACACGGAGAATGGCCATTCTCCGTCATTTTAACACGGAGAATGTCCATTCTTTGTGTTAAAATTGTCACGCTCCGATTTCGTAGAATCGATAGTCGTCCCCCGGACGTGATGTCGTGCGAACCTAAGTTGCGATCGCACAAGGCATAGTCATAAGGTTATCCGAAACACAACATCAAGTTAGAGTACGCAGAGAAATTGATTGACACATTTGAAATAAAAGTAGACTTTTCATTGATAATAAAACTTCATTTACATTGACTCCATTACAATCATTGCCGCGCGGGCTACAACATGACTCGACTTACAAAACGAACGCTGATGAGATAGTCGTTCCATACATTACATCCATTTTTACAAGCAAAACATACACTTTCCACCTGCTATCGAGGGGAGTCGAGTCGTCATCTTCTTTTGGACTGAGTGCGGGGTCTTCAAAAGGAATTCAGGAACAAGCCTTCAACACACGGACGAGGCTTCAAAAGTGTTTGCGCCGCCTTGAGCTTTAAGTGGCACGCCCTTCGTGGTTCGGGGTACCTGCGTGGAGAGCGAGGATCAGTACATTACACTTTGTACTGGTGCGTGGCTATTTAAGTTCCAAGCTCTCATTTGGTTGAAGAGTTTATATGACTTAGTTCATGAATGTTTCTAACCAACCTAATTTCAAACAAGCATATGACAAACATAATGTAAAATATGTTGGAACTTACCCACGGCGGACCGCGCCGCGCCTTATGAAACTTACCATGTTCTTCCCTGTCAATTGTTATCATTTTCATACCAAGTGCAATATTACGTGTTATTGGTCATTGGCTCCCAGAGCCATCGTGGACTCCTCTAGCTTTTGTTAGACGGGGTCCTTTCAGCGCGAGTAGCGAGCCCCGCTGCAAGTCCTCGCCTAACCCGTGCCCAGTACAGCTAATTACTTGTTTCCTTTTTCGGCCGCAACGGTCCCGTGGCCTCGGGTTGCCGTGCGGGGAAACGCTCACCTTGTCGACAAGTTGTCTGTGACCGTGCAAAGACATGTTTTTAGTTATTAAGACATAGCCTACATTTTCTTTGAAAACTTGCTCATTCATTCGTGTTCGTGCCCTTGCATTTATCCTTTCATTCGCAACAAACATTATTGATTGACCTAAGAAGGGGTCGAGAAGAGAAGGGTCAGCCACTCACCTTGAGTTTACTTCAGACGAGAGAACTTGTTGGTCGTGCTAGACGTCGCCTACGCGATTACCTGAAATCGCACAAGCAACCGATTAGAATACTGTATTATTCAAAAAGTTCGATAGAAAATGCGAGTTCGAAATACAAGCCATGAAAACCATCGAAAACATTCACGAAAACGCATTCAGAAAACAAAGCCAAAACCAACGCAAGTGGCATGAAAAACAGAGCAACGGGAGGTCTCTCCCGACCCAGCTGCAAAGCCAATCCTTGTGGCACAACCCACTGAATATGGGACTTGGTTCCAAAGAAGCCATTGTTGGCCCATTGGTCATGGTCAAACCTGATTTTAATACTTGATCAAACTCTGTCTCGATATAAATGCAAGTCAACTCAGATGTCTACCTACGACGTTTTGGACACTGCTCAACAATGGATCTCTACTTTGTTCAAGACTGAAGTCGTTTGCCACTCCAAATGTACTTCATGTTAAGTAATGTAATTTTTTATTTTATTGAGTCTAGAAATATATTGTACATCGAGTCGTACTGGCAAATAGGCTATCCGAAAACGTTTTTCAAAACCATCCTATTCTTTTACAAATAACCTACGTTTTTGAAAAATATTCTTTTTACAAAAAGCTTCTGAAGGATTTTTCAAAAAGCCAAAAATTAATTTTCTCAAAAATGAACTGGCAGAACCCCAGCAGAACTAGGCCAGAGTTCGGCCAGAGTTCGGCCAGAGTTCGGCCTTTTGGAACGTTAGTGAACGTTGGATTTTTGAACTTGGTCATCCTTCAGTTGCGGTTTGTTACAAAGAGTTATGTCCGAATTCTGCCCGAATTCTGTCAGAGTTCTGTCTATGGAAAAACTAAATATAGAGAAGAATTTCGATCATTTCAAATCACCAATTCACTTTCAATCTCTTCTCTTCATGAGCTTACATTCTTCCAAAGAGTTCTTAAAAGCTTTCATTTTCAAATCCCAAGCCAGTTACAATCCTCTAGTCGATTTGCCAGTGCGGTACGGTCTAGAAGTTTCAGAGCGGTTGTAATCAAAGGCTTGATAGAAGATACAACTCTTCACAATTGAAGTTGGTCGAGTTCTTCGTATCAAAGCTCGTGTATGTAGAAGTTGCAAGGACTTCGTATGAAAACTTGCGGAATTTTTCAATAGTGGATTCAACTGGAAGCTAGAGTTCTTCCGACTGGACTAGTCCTCACAAGAGGGAAACCAGTATAAATCTCGGTGTTGACGTTTGCCTTCTGATCACTTTTAATTTCTGTCATTTACTTTTGTGATTATTATTATATCTGTGATCTAACTGCTAACAAGTTTTTAAATTAGCAATATTCCGCTGCCTACTCTATTCACCCCCCTCTAGAGTATTCTGCTTTACGATTTCGTTCCTACAATTGGTATCAGAGCGGCTTACACAGGTAAAGCAAGGTAAAATTGCAGCTATATTCAATTTTTATATAGATTACAGCATTACACATGGCAACTGTGAAATTCACAAGTGAAGGCCAAGCCACAAACAGACCTCCACTGTTTGACGGCACAAACTACACTTATTGGAAAACACGTATGAGTTTCTTTCTGAAATCTCTTGATTTTGACTTATGGTCTATAGTTATTGATGGCTATAAAAAGCCACCTCATATTAATGTTGATGGTGTTTTAGTTGAAAAATCCCATGACAAATATACAGAGGAAGAAAAGAAAAAGGCCAGTCTTGACGCACGTGCTATTAACGCTTTATTTTGTACCTTAGACAGAACTGAATTCAACAGGGGTGTCTACTTGCACAACATCAAACGAAGTGTGGAAACTTCTCGAAGTAACCCACGAAGGAACAACACAAGTCAAGGAGTCAAAGATCAGCAGACTTACTCAGGAGTACGAGGCGTTCAAAATGAAGCCAAGTAAATCAATCACTAGATGTTTACAAGATTCTTGGATATTGTAAATCCTCTGTCTTCACTAGGCAAGGATTACAGTAACCATGAGAAGATTCGCAAACTTCTACGAGCCCTTACAAAGAACTGGATTCCAAAGGCTACTGCAATCATTGAAGGGAACGACCTCTCAACAATGTCTCTAGAAACACTCATGGGTAAGCTACCCACTCACGAGTTAGAACTTCAAGACTTTGAAGATGCTACACCAAAGGAGAAGTCAGAGAAGACGATCGCTCTCAAGGCTCAACATAGAAGAACCATCGAAGATGATTCCGACGACAGCGACTCCGACTCTGAAGATCAAGCTCTTCTGGTAAAAAAATTCAAGAAGTTCATGAGATTTAATAGGAGAACAAAAGACAGCAACAACAACAACAACGAGGAAGATCCTATTTGCTACGGATGTAAGAAGAAAGGACACATGAAGAAAGACTGTCCAACAGCATCATCATCAAAGAAAAACAACAAATATGACAAAGGCTACATGAAGAAATCGACATCAAGAAAGTACGCCAACACAAGCATATGGCATGAAAGTGAAGCCAGCGACTCAGAAGATGAACAATCAGATGACGCTACAAATGTGTGCTTGATGGCTTGCGATCAGGTAATCCCTAATCCTCTATTTGACCCTTATGATGATTTCACCTTTGAGCAACTAGGAGAGGCTTTCAGTGAACTGCTAGATGATTACAGAAAACTGCGTAGCAAATATGAAACCTCTAAGAAGGTACTCAAAGCGTACAAAGGTGAAATAGAAAGACTTACCGACCTACTAGATCATGTTAGAGATAGTGACTCTTCAAATGAGTCTGGTGAGCTTTCTTCTATTAAATTGTTGTTACACGAGACTGTTAAGCTATCCGAAGAAAAAGACCAAACTATTATCCAATTAAAGGAAGACCTATCTAAGGAGAGAAAGAGTCTCCAGTGTGCACAGGTCAGATTAGAATCACTCACATCTGACTATACTAGATTATATGACACTTCCAAAAAGTTGGAAATTAGTTTAGGAAAACGGCCTGAAGTTGCTGCTTCCTATTCTAACACGTGTCAATTACCGAATCATCGGAACACGCCCAACACTGTCAGACCAAACCACACCAAGACTATGCCCAAGAAGACTAATAGGCATGCATTCTTCTATACTAGAAAACCAAAACCTACCAATCATGCACCTCACACTACTTTTAACACTCAACATGCTAAATGTCATTATTGTGGCCTCATTGGTCATATATCTTCTGCATGTAGAATTAGAAAGTTAGTAGATTTAAATATTTATGCATGGATACCGAAAACTAACCAGTTAGGACCCTACAAGAAATGGGTACCAAAAGTTTCATCTACAAATTGTTTTGTAGGTGGGACGCCCTTCACATGCTAGGAGCAAATGGATTCTCGACAGCGGTTGCTCACGGCATATGACCGGTGACGCTTCATTATTTGCAACACTGTCGAAGAGGAATAAAGAAGGATACGTCTCCTTCGGTAATAATTTGAGAGGGTACATAATCAGTATCGGTGACATTGGTAAGGCTTCCTATCCAGTGATTAAAGATGTTTGTCTTGTTACCGAGTTAAAACATAATCTGCTCAGCATAAGCCATTTAGCTGATCACGGTTATGGTATTAACTTCGTAAAAGATAAATGTACTATAATTGATAGTTCAACTGGTAGCACTATATTTGAAGGTATTAGGGAAGACAATATATATGTATTCTATTTGTTGGAAGATGCTAACACAGCAGGTAGATGTTTGATGGCCAAAAGCATTGAGAGTCAACTATGGCATATGAGACTCGATCATGCAAACATGGATACAATTTCAAGATTATCTACGAAGAAGTTGGTACGCGGCTTACCGAATATCTCTTTCAAGAAGGATACGGTATGTACTATAAATGTGAAAAGAACAAAGCTACCAAATCCGCATTCAAATCCAAGAACGCTGTAAGTACCACTAGACCTTTACAATTGTTGCATATGGACTTATTTGGACCCAGCAGAATTGCTAGTCTAGGTGGTAAGTTATATGCATTTGTCATTATAGATGACTTCTCTAGATATACATGGGTTTATTTTCTTGCACGCAAGAATGATACATTATCAGAATTCGTCACCTTTTGCAAGAAAGTACAGAATGAAAAAGGATTCACGATTACTCGCATTCGTAGTGATCATGGCGGCGAATTTGAGAATACAGAATTCAAGCAATTTTGTGACACACACGGTTATTTGCATGAATTCTCTTGCCCTAGGACTCTGCAACAAAATGGAGTTGTGGAACGTAAGAACAGAACTCTATCTGAAATGGCTAGAGTTATGTTAAACCAGTTTAGTCTACCTAGATACTTATGGGCTGAAGCTGTAAATACAGCATGCTATATTCTCAATAGGGTTCTAATTCGACCTATATCGAAGAAGACTCCCTATGAATTATGGTTTGATAGAACACCAAATGTTTCTTATTTCAAAATATTTGGTTGTAAATGCTTTATTATTAATACTAAAGATAATTTGAGTAAATTTGATAAAAAGGCCGATGAAGGTATATTTTTAGGTTATGCAGCAAAGAGCAAAGGATATAGAGTCTTCAACAAAAGAACCATAATCATTGAAGAATCTATCAACGTCAAGTTTGATGAGCTAAATCAACACTTAGACGATGATGACAATGAAGACATAATCGCACCAAGTACAGCTACTGCAAAACCTTCACACAAAAATGCAGAACCATCACATCAGGCATCAGATGAACCTCCAAGCAAAGAAGCCGGAACTAGCAACCTTGAGACTACACCAAAAGAGATGAGATTCTTGGCTAGTCATCCAAAGGACTTGGTAATTGGTGAGATTACCAAGGGTGTAAGTACTCGTTCCTCTAATAAAGATATAGCTTCTTGTGTTGCTTTTGTCTCGCAGTTTGAACCCAAAAATATTGATGAAGCATGTAGTGATAATTTTTGGTTAGATGCTATACAAGAGGAATTAAACCAATTCGAACGGAATCAAGTTTGGGAACTTGTTCCCAAGCCTATTGATCATCCGGTCATTGGCACCCGATGGGTATTCCGAAATAAACTGAACGAGAATGGTTTAGTGACTCGTAATAAGGCTCGACTCGTAGCTCAATGATACAATCAGGAAGAAGGTATCGACTACGATGAGACTTATGTCCCAGTTGCGAGATTAGAATCCATTCGCATGTTATGTGCATTTGCATGTTTTCATAATTTTAAGTTATTTCAAATGGATGTCAAAAGCACATTTTTAAATGGTTTTATAAAAGAAGAGGTTTATGTAGCTCAACCACCCGGTTTTACTGATTTCAAATTTCCTGAATATGTTTTCAAGTTGAAGAAAGCTTTATACGGTTTGAAACAAGCCCCTCGTGCTTGGTACGATCGTCTAAGCACTTTTCTACTTGATAACGGTTTTTCAAAGGAAAAGGTTGACACTACTTTGTTTATAAAATCTTTGAATAATAATATTCTTTTGATTCAAGTCTATGTAGATGATATTATCTTTGGATCTACTGATGAATCTCTTTGTCAAGAATTTTCAAAGTGTATGCAGAATGAGTTTGAGATGAGCATGATGGAAGAGCTGAAATTCTTTTTCGGACTGCAAATCAAACAAACCAACAATGGGACGTTCATAAATCAAGCAAAGTACACAAAGGATCTATTAAAGAAGTTCGACATGGAAGCAGCAAAACCACTTAGCACTCCAATGGCGACTTCAACCAAGCTTGATATTGATGAACAAGGCAAACCCGTCGACATACGTAAGTATCGAGGAATGGTCGGTAGCTTACTGTATTTAACTGCTAGTCGACTAGACATAATGTTTAGTTTTTGCTTATGTTCACGCTTTTAAGCTAATCCTAAGGAATCACATTTGTGCGCAGTTAAGCGTATCTTCCGATACCTTAAAGGCACTTCTTATGTCGGCTTATGGTATCCCAAAACCACGTCGTTTGACATAACTGGTTATTCCGATGCTGATTTTGCCGGATGCAAAGTAGATAGAAAAAGCACTAGCGGCACATGTCATTTCCTAGGAAAAGCTCTAGTCTCTTGATTTAGTAAAAAGCAAAATTCTGTTGCATTATCAACAACCGAAGCTGAGTATATCGCCGCAGGACGTTGTTGTGCACAAATTTTGTGGATGAAACAAACCTTAGAAGACTATGGATTGCATTTTTCACACATATCCATTTTCTGTGACAACACTAGTTCTATTAATTTGACTAAGAATTCAGTATGTCATTCTCGTACTAAACATATCGAGATTCGACATCACTTTCTTAGAGATCATCAACAAAATGGAGATATAGACCTTGTATACATAGACACACAGAATCAATTAGATGACATACTCACAAAATCTCTAGCGAAAGATCGTTTCAATTATTTACGTCGAGAATTAGGCATTTTAGATGTCAATAATATTAATTAATCTTGCTTTATTAATTAAATTATTCGATACTCATAAACTGTTTTTGAGACAAGCCTAAAAAGAGTCTGTCTGTCACCACGACTACGGTCGAAGCGAAGCGGTACTTAAAAGTTCCTCGGTGTACCTCCGTTAGCTGGGACAGTACTCCTACAGCTAATCTGAGACAGATGCTGAGTAAAGAATATTAATTTGTAAAATAATATTAATTATATTATTTTGAGATTTAAAATTACTAAACTCTGAATTAAATATTTGAAACGAACTAATGAAAAAGATGTGGCCCTATTTCTATTATTTTTGATATATATATATAGCCAGGCAACCCTTGGCGAATTCGGCCCGAATTCGGTCCGAATTCGGCCATAGTTCGGCTGGGTATATATATGTACCAGCCAGAACCCGAGGCCCCCATCTTCTTCATTCTTCCAAACCACATCCAACAGCAGCTGCCGCGCCTCCAAACCCTAGCTTTTCTCCATCCTTGTTCTTCCAATCCGTGTGGAGTTTCTCGTCCAAACTTTGGATTCGTGCGGAGAATTTCGTCCTCTACAACATATCCAATTCTTGGAAGGTATAATCCCTTCTCTCCTCCACTTTTCAATACTTAGGGTTTCTAGAAAATTTTGGAAAAGAATGCCTAAGTTCAATCCCTTCAAGAGGAAGAAGACCAATGCCAGTGAAGAGGCATCGTCTTCAGATCCGCATACGGATTGCCTCTTTTCTCCGGTCCAATCGGACGATGGTGCGTCGGACGAGTTTTACTTTAAAACTTTCGATCAAGCCTTATTGTGGTACGCCGATTTCATCATGCGTACTATTTGCACCGGATCGCCGATTAAATGGACTGTCTTTCCGGATCACCGTCCTTACTTTGAGGCATTAGGGTTACAACATTTTGTTACCTTACACTTCCCTATTGCCACTAATGCCATTAGATTATTCTATTGTAATTTCGTGTTAGACACTTTTACCGCGAGAACACGTGTCGGAGGAATTGATATCGAATTCACTGATGAAACGTTAGCAGAAATCCTTGGTATCCCAAACGAAGGTGCTCCGCTCGATGACATCACTGATTTTGATTTCCCCGATGGCACGACACTCGTTAGTTTCAAGAATGAGCTCTGTGCGCCCGTACGCGCTCGTCCTGGAAAGTTCAAGGCTAATAACTTGAACTTGTTTAACTACGAATTACATCGCATCATCTATTCCACCTTACTTCCGAAATCCACTTCTAAAGATGATGTCACTGCACTTGAGCTCTCTGCTCTTTATCATATTCTTAAGGGGATTCCATTTTCTGCCCCTAAGAATATCATCCAGATGATGGGTAGATGTCGCGGGAGAGACGCAACCTATCTTATGCGATGCTTATTCCTCGCATCTTTCAGAGATTTGATATTGACCTATCTACTTGTGCTGTCGACCCCGAGCCCAAGTTCCTCAAACTCTCTCGTCGCAGCATTACCACTGTTCCTCCATCTACTGCACCTACTCCTCCTGCACCTACTCCCACAGCACATGTTCCTCCTCACTCTTACCCTATGACATTTGAGGGTATTCATCAGCACTTATCAGATCTGCAGTCCTTTTATGTTGAGACTTCTAGGGAACACGAGTTCCGTGATGTGACTCGGTTCCAGGCGATTGCCAACACCTTCGTCGATCTGAGGTTTGCGCAGATGGGTCATTCTGCTAGCTCTCTACCTCGAGACCCTTCTGTTTCTGGCTACCGCATTGACGACGAGGCGGTCCACTCTCTGTTCCAGCCAGGGAATGCCTATGATTGGTATCGTACCGCTGGTGCCACTCCTCGCACTTCTAGCACTGGTACTTCTGGAGCTGGTCCTTCTGGACATTGTGGAGCTGCAGCTGATGACGTTGATGATGAGGATGATGATAATTTTTGAGATGTTAGATATTGAGACTGTTACTTTTGTCTTATGTTTACTTGGAAATGCTCCGACATTCCAAGATTTTATCAGTACTTTTTAGTTATTATCAGCACTTTTTCTATTATGTGACTATTCATAGACATGGTTTTGATTATGTCTCAGTTTTGGCATCTTAGTTTATTATTCAGCACTTTATTTGTTTCAGTTTTATTCTCGCACTTTATTCAATACTGCCTGTGACAAATACATGCCTGTGTTGTTCTATAGACTATCTGTTTCTCTTACTATATTTACTGTTTATACCATGCCTGTAATGATTATTTATTTTTATTGTGTTTCTTCACTGTTTGTTACTTATGCATTGATTGCGGGGGAGCTTTCTCTTTTGTAATTATTTTGCTAAGTGACAACGGGGGAGAAATAAGATCTAACATTTTCGTGAATACAGGTTATGAACAATTTTTTTTGACTTGATCCATGCTTAGATGTTATATCGGCAAGGTTTGTCAATTATCAAAATGGAGGAGATTGTTGGCCCATTGGTCATGGTCAAACCTGATTTTAATACTTGATCAAACTCTGTCTCGATATAAATGCAAGTCAACTCAGATGTCTACCTACGATGTTTTGGACACTGCTCAACAATGGATCTCTACTTTGTTCAAGACTGAAGCCGTTTGCCACTCCAAATATACTTCATGTTAAGCAATGTAATTTTTCATTTTATTGAGTCTAGAAATACATTGTACACCGAATCGTACTGGCAAATAGGCTATCCGAAAATGTTTTTCAAAATCATCCTATTCTTTTACAAATGACCTACGGTTTTGAAAAATATTCTTTTTACAAAAAGCTTCTGAAGAATTTTTCAAAAAGCCAAAAATTGATTTTCTCAAAAATGAACTGGCAGAACCCCAGCAGAACTCGGCCAGAGTTCGGCCAGAGCTCGGCCTTTTGGAACGTTAGTGAACGTTGGATTTTTGAACTTGGTCATCCTTCAGTTGCGGTTTGTTACAAAGAGTTCTGTCCGAATTCTGTCCGAATTCTGTCAGAGTTCTGTCTTTGGAAAAACTATAAATAGAGAAGTATTTCGATCATTTCAAATCACCAATTCACTTTCAATCTCTTCTCTTCCTGAGCTTACATTCTTCTAAAGAGTTCTTAAAAGCTTTCATTTTCAAATTTGAAGCCAGTTACAATCCTCTAGTCGATTTGCCAGTGCGGTACGGTCTAGAAGTTTCAGAGCGATTGTAATCAGAGGCTTGATAGAAGATACAACTCTTCACAATTGAAGTTGGTCGAGTTCTTCGTATCAAAGCTCGCGTCTGTAGAAGTTGCAAGGACTTCGTATGAAAACTTGCGGGATTTTCCAATAGTGGATTCAACTGGAAGCTAGAGTTCTTCCGACTGGACTAGTCCTCACAAGAGGGAAACCAGTATAAATCTCGGTGTTTGCATTTGCCTTCTGATCACTTTTAATTTCTGTCATTTACTTTTGTGATTATTATTATATCTGTGATCTAACTGCTAACAAGTTTTTAAATTAGCAATATTCCGCTGCCTACTCTATTCACCCCCCTCTAGAGTATTCTGCTTTACGATTTCGTTCCTACAGCCATTCCATAACGGGGAATGGATCTTAATTCAACCGTTTCCGTTCGATCGATTCGATCGATCCCGACCTATCGGTCCCGACCGAATCGATAGCGACAGTGTTCCTTTCTCGCGCACCCTGTGGACGGAGAACGGGGCACGATGTAGGGACGGGGCACTACACCATAACCAACTAAGAAAAAGTTTTGTCCTTGAAACTTAAAATAGAACCTACCTCTACGAGAACAATGAAGGAAATTTTTTCTTCATTTCTGACTCAAGCTCCCACGTCGACTCCTCGACCGAATGGTTTCTCCAGAGGACGCGGACCAAAGAAATAGCACGATTGCGGAGAAGCTTATCCTTGCGCTCCAAGATTTGCACCGGCTCTTCGACATATGATAAATCCGCCTTCAAATCCAGCATACCCAAATCCACCATATAGCTCGGATCGTGTACGTACTTCCGCAATTGTGAGACGTGGAAGACGTCATGTACTTCCGACAACGCAGGCGGCAAGGCAATTTGGTAAGCTATCGGGGCGACTCACTTCAATATTTCGAACGGGCCAACAAATCTTGGGCTCAATTTCCCTTTCGCATCGAACCTGGAAACTATGCGCATGGGCATCACTTTCAGGAATACATGGTCGCCTTCCGAGAACTCGAGGGGGCGTCGGTGCGTGTCGACATAGCTCTTCTGCCGGCTTTGTGCTATCTTCAATCTCTTCCGTATTAACTTGACCTTCTGCACAGTCTGCTCCACCAGCTCCGAACCAAGTATTTGCCGTTTCCCGACTTCATCCCAGCAAATAGGCGATCTGCACTTCCGGCCGTACAAAGCTTCATACGGTGCCATTTGGATGCTGGACTGATAGCTATTGTTGTATACAAACTCGGCCAACGGTAGGTGGACGTCCCAACTTGACTTCAAGTCGATCGCACAGAGTCGTAACATGTCTTCGAGGATCTGGTTCACCCGCTCTGTTTGGCCGTCAGTCTGAGGATGATAAGCTGAGCTAAACTTCAACTTGGTCCCCAATGCTGAATGAAGACTACTCCAGAAGCGTGCCACGAACCGTCCATCCCGATCAGAGACGATAGATACTGTGACCCCGTACAGCTGAACTATTTCATCAAGGTATATCTGAGCAAGGCGGTCGACGCTCCAAGTACCTTTGATGGCGATGAAGTGCGCTGACTTGGTTAGTCGATCGACGATGATCCAGATGGCGTCGTTTCCCCGCAGTGTCCTCGGCAAGCCAACAATGAAGTCCATAGTGACATGGTCCCATTTCCACTCTGGAATGGCAAGGTTCTGTATCTTCCCACCCGGTCGCTGGTGCTCGGCTTTGACTTGCTGACAGGCCATACACTTTGACACAAAGAGCGCTACGTCCCTCTTCATGCCGTGCCACCAAAAGACAACATGGAGGTCCTTATACATCTTGGTGGTACCAGGATGTAAAGAATATTTTGCATAATGTACCTCCGATATTATCTTATTTCTAAGTTCTGCGTCATCCGGAACGCATAGCCGTCCCTTCACTCGCAACACTCCCGACCCGTCCTCTGCAAAGTCGGACGCTTTCCCTGTCGATATCAGCTTTCGCATCTTCTCTAGGTATGGGTCATCCTTCTGAGCAGACTTGATCCTCTCCAGTAGGCTCGGTTCCACCCGCAGTTGTGCCAGTTTCACGTCTCTGAAACGAACTCGGAGTTCAATGCCCATTCCTTCCAAGTCGCGCAGCAGTCGATCGTTGATGCATAACGAAGCTAAGTACTTTCGGCTCAGCGCATCCGCTACAACATTTCTCTTGCCCGGTGTGTAGTCGATTGATAAGTCGTAGTCTTTGATCAGTTTGAGCCATCGCCTCTGCCGCAAATTTAGTTCTTTCTGGGTGAAGAGATACTTAAGGCTTTTGTGGTCCATATAAATCCTGTATGCCACGCCATAGAGATAGTGACGCCACAGCTTCAACGTGAACACAATTGCCGCTAGTTCTAGGTCGTACGTGGGGTAGTTCTTCTCGTGCGGCTTCAACTGTCGGGAAGCAAAAGATATCACCTTATTCCGCTGTATGAGCACACACCCCAAGCCCTGGCTAGAAGCATCGTTGAAGATTTGAAATCCCTCAGTCCCTTCAGGAAGAGCAAGTATCGGAGCCGAAATGAGCCGTTGTTTGAGCTCCTGGAAGGAAGCTTCACAGTCGTCTGACCACTTGAATGCGACTCCTTTCTGGGTGAGGCGAGTCAATGGCGATGCAATCTTCGCGAAGTCCTTCACGAAGCGTCGGTAGTATCCCGCCAAGCCTAGGAAGCTTCGAATTTCGCTAACCGATGCGGGCCATTTTCAATCAGCAACTGCCTCAACTTTCTTTGGATCGACTGCGATGCCCGCGGTGGAGATGATGTGCCCAAGGAATGAGACGCTGTTCAGCCAGAACTTGCACTTGCTCATCTTCGCATACAACTAATTCTCTCGAAGGGTTTGGAGTACCGTCCGCAGGTGCTCTGCATGTTGCGCTCGATCCTTCGAGTAGATGAGGATGTCGTCGATGAAGACTACTACGAATTTGTCAACAAACGGACGGAACACCCGATTCATTAGATCCATGAAGACGGCAGGGGCGTTTGACAGACCGAACGACATTACTAAGAACTCGTAGTGGCCATAACGGGTACGGAAGGCAGACTTCGGCACGTCATCTGGCTTGACTTTGAGTTGGTGATAACCTGATCGCAGATCAATCTTCGAAAACACCGTTGCACCTTGGAGCTGGTCGAACAAGTCATCGATGCGGGGCAGGGGATATTTGTTCCGGACGATGGCCTTATTTAATTCTCGATAGTCGATGCAGAGCCGTATCGATCCATCATTCTTTTTCACAAATAGCACGGGTGCACCCCACGGTGAGACACTCGGACGGATAAACCCTCTATCAAGTAATTCCTGTAGTTGTGCCTTCAGTTCTTTCAATTCTGCAGGGGCCATTCTGTACGGAGCTTTTGAGATCAGCCGGGTGTTAGGGAATGTGTCGATGGTGAACTCTATTTCTCGATCGGGCGGCATGCCGGGTAGCTATAGCTGTCAAGACGGGCCGACGGGGCGGGCCGGCCCGTAACCCACATTAACCCACCATTTGGCGGGGCGGGCGGGTCGACCCACCATTTTGACGGGCTGGAAAAATTCCAACCCAGCCCAACCCACCGGCGGGCCGCGGGTTAGGCGGGCCGGCCCACTTAATTTTTTTTTTAATTTTTTAATTATTGTTTAGTTTCTTAAAAGAAAAAAAATCATATATATAATATTTTCTACTCACTCTCATATGCATCAAATTACAAGTAAAATACAAGAAACATTATAATAGTAGATATTTCTTTAAAATACCTTCATTCATGTAAATAAATGACCAAATTTAATATTTTATACGTCATTACTTGCATTAAATGAGAATTTTTATCATTTATAATACATATCTCATATATGTGCTAAATAAAAAAATTAAAAATTTTATAAAAAAATAGATGGCGGGCCAACCCACTTGGCCCGCGGGCTAGCCCACCGCGGGGCGGGCTACTAGCGGGCCAGCCCACCTAGGCCCGCCTGTTTGGCGGGCTCCTAAATGTTCGGCCCAACCCACCTTTTTGGCGGGCGGGGCAGGCCGGCCCAACGGGCTTAGCCCATTTTGACAGCTCTACGGGTAGCTCGTCCGGGAACACGTCTGGGAATTCTGTCACAACGTCGGTCTGACCCGCGTTTGCACCATCCTGTCTCATGTCACGAACGGACGCTAAGTAGCCTTTGCACCCGAAATAAAGCATCTTCCGAGCAGAGATTACCGAGATCACCATGCAGGCCGGCGATGCTTCACCACACGTATAGCAGAATTCAGGCACTCCAGGTATGCGGAAGGTGACATTCTTTCCTGCGCAATCGATGGTAGCGTTGTAAGGACCGAGCCAATCCATACCCAGTATGATGTCGAAGTTCTTCATGTCTAGAACTATCGCATCAAGACCGATCTTTTAACCCCCAATACAGATGATCCCGTCGCCGCAGGCTAAATTAGTGAGTAGTGGCGTGCCCGAAGGTGTACTTACGCTAAGGTCGAGATCTAATAATATTATAGGAAATTTGTGCTCGATGACGAAGTCCGCCGATATAAAAGTATGCGAAGCGCCTGAATCAAATAACACACGAGCAGGCACATTATTAAAATTTAGTATACCTGACACTACTGTATCTGATGCAAGCGCTTCATCTCGAGTCATGGCGTAGACGCGGCCCTGAGTGTTGGGGCGACGGTCTTGGCCATTTTGCGATGCAGGTTGAGTGGACTGAGGAGGTCGGGGTGCCTGTCCTCGATTCTCTTAACGATTTTGTTGTGGTGGAGCGTTGCGAGTCGGTTAAAAGCTTGGGCAGTTTTGATCCCTGTGACCCTTCTGTCCGCAAGCGAAACATTCTATATTACGGGAAAAGCAGTGGCTGGCATGGTGTCCAATTCGTCCGCAATTTGTGCACTGAGGTATCACTTTCTAACCCTTGTAGCCGCCGTTATTTGGACGCTTTGACGCGTAGTTGTTGCCTCTCGTATTGCTAGGACGTTTGTGATTGGAATTGTGCACAAAGTCTGCAGCAACAGGAGGATACTGGCCCTCAAGGCGGAGAGCATGATTCAGAGCATCGCCCGTGGTCTTGTACTCCGGGACCCCGACATGCGCACCGATAGAGCGTCGCAGACCCACTTCGAACCATCGCATACGGCACTCCTCTGTAGGCAGAAACGTACTAGCAAATTTGGACAACTTGTTAAATTCTGCGGCATACTGTTCTACTGTCCGGTTCCCTTGCCTCAACTGCATAAATTTATTCTCCTTTTTCTGGCGAACGACAGAGGGAAGGTACTCGACTTCAAAGGCTTTGTGGAACGTGGCCCAAGGGATCGGCGCTGTGTTGTTGTCGCGTCTGATCGCTCGCTTCTGCACGGCCCACCAGTCGTGCGCGTTCAACCGTAGTTGAAGTTGTGCGCAGGCGACTTGCTTTGATTCTTCAATGCCGAGGAGCTCGAAGTGATCTTCCAGCTCTTCCAACAAGTCAATTGTCATAGAAGGGCCTTCGGTGCCGCTGAAGGAAGTGCGACACGCTTTCTTGAATTCTGACACTTCAAAGTTGTACTTTTTTGGTGCCGCTGGTTGACGCTCGGGCTCCTCTTGATCGGCGTCGACGGGTTAGACCATCGGTACGGTGATAGTAGGTGCGGTGACGGTAGGCGCAGTCGCAGAATTTTCGTTGGCCATAATTATCTGGACGATCTGCTGCAGAGTATCTAGTTGCTTTTGTTGCAGCTTAGCTTGTGCGTCGAAGCGAGCTTCAAACTGGGCCTGTCGTTCCTCTGTCTGTTGATGTCGGTTCTCAGACTGGTTCTGCTGTGCCTCCATCCTGCGCAGCATCCTTTCGATGGTATTGTTAGAAGGTCCGCCCGGCGAGCTACTAGAGCCGCTAGAAGCGCTTTGCTCTTGCTCGGTCGTGGGTTCCGGCACTTCTGCAATACGAAGGCAAACACATCAGTCTCAAATTATTACGGACTCATTGTATGGAACAACTTATCTCATCGATACGAGGTCAAAGGTTTGAAACTCTAGACGCGAGGCCAAAGGATGTAAAGCCGTGCTCTGATACCATTATGTCACGCCCCGATTCCGTAGAATCGATAGTCGTCCCCCGGGTGTGATGCCGTGTGAACTTAAGTTGCGATCGCACAAGGCATAGTCATAAGGTTATCCGAAATACAACATCAAGTTAGAGTATGCAAAGAAATTGATTGACACATTTGAAATAGAAGTAGACTTTTCATTGATAATAAAACTTCATTTACATTGACTCCATTACAATCATTGCCGCGCGGGCTATAACCTGACTCGACTTACAAAACGAACGCTGATGAGATAGTCGTTCCACACATTACATCCCTTTTTATAAGCAAAACATAACACTTTCCACCTGCTATCGAGGGGAGTCGAGTCGTCATCTTCTTTTGGACTGAGTGCGGGGTCTTCAAAAGGAATTTAGGAACAAGCCTTCAACACACGGACGAGGCTTCAAAAGTGTTTGTGCCGCCTTGAGCTTTAAGTGGCATGCCCTTCGTGGTTCGGGGTACCTGCATGGAGAGCGAGGATCAGTACATTACACTTTGTACTGGTGCGTGGCTATTTAAGTTCCAAGCTCTCATTTGGTTGAAGAGTTTATATGACTTAGTTCATGAATGTTTCTAACCATCCTAATGAATTTCAAACAAGTATATGACAAGCATAATATAAAATACGTTGGAACTTACCCACGGCGGACCGCGCCGCGCCTTATGAAACTTACCATGTTCTTCCCTGTCAATTGTTATCATTTTCATACCAAGTGCAATATTACGTGTGATTGGTCACTGGCTCCCAGAGCCATCGTGGACTCCTCTAGCTTTTGTTAGACGAGGTCCTTTCAGTGCGAGTAGCGAGCCCCGCTGCAAGTCCTCGCCTAACCCGTGCCCAGCACAGCTAATTACTTGTTTTCTTTTTCTGCTGCAACGGTCCCGTGGCCTCGGGTTGTCGTACGAGGAAATGCTCACCTTGTCGACAAGTTGTCCGTGACTGTGCAAAGACATATTTTTAGTTATTAAGACATAGCCTACATTTTCTTTGAAAACTTGCTCATTCATTCGTGTTCGTGCCCTTGCATTTATCCTTTCATTCGCAACAAACATTATTGATTGACCTAAGAAAGGGTCGAAAAGAGAAGGATCAGCCACTCACCTTGAGTTTACTTCAGGCAAGAGAACTTGTTGGTCGCGCTAGACATCGCCTATGCGATTACTTAAAATCGCACAAGAAACCGATTAGAACACTGTATTGTTCAAGAAGTTTGATAGGAAATGCGAGTTCGAAATGCAAGCCATAAAAACCATCAAAAGCATTCACGAAAATGCATTCAGAAAACAAAGCCAAAACCAACGCAAGCGGCATGAAAAATAGAGCAACGGGAGGTCTCTCCCGACCCAGCCGCAGAGCCAATCCTTGAGGCGCAACCCGCTGAATATGGGACTTGGTTCCGATGAAGCCATTTCATAACGGGGAATGGATCTTAATTCAACCGTTCCCGTTCGATCAATTCGATCGATCCCGACCTATCGGTCCCGACCGAATCGATAACGACAGTGTTCCTTTCTCGTGTACCCCGTGGACGAAGAACGGGGCACGATGTAGGGACGGAGCACTACAAAAATGATGAAGAATGGCCATTCTTAGTCATTTTATTACGAAGCCATTCTCCATCATTTTAACACGGAGAATGGCCATTCTCCGTCATTTTGACACGAAGAATGACCATTCTCCGTCAATTTAACAAAGAGAATGGCCATTCTCCATGCTAAAATCATGAAGAATGGCCATTCTCCGTGCTAAAACCACGAAGAATGGTCATTCTCCGTGCTAAAACCACGGAGAATGGCCATTCTCCTTGTTAAATTGACCAAGAATAGCCATTCTCCGTGTTAAAATGACGGAGAATGGCCATTCTCAGTCATTTTATCACGGAGCCATTCTCCGTCATTTTAATATGGAGAATGGCCATTCTCCGTCATTTTAACACGGAGAATGGTCATTCTTCGTCATTTTGACACGAAGAATGGTCATTCTCCGTCATTTTGACACGGAGAATGACCATTCTCCATCATTTTAACATGGATAAGGCCATTCTCCGTGGTTTTAGCACGGAGAATGGTCTTTCTCCGTGATTTTTGTCACGTCCCGCTCCCGTAGGAGCGATCGTCCTCGCTAAGGCGTGATGCCGCACAAGCCTAGATTGCGCTCGTGCAAGGCGGGTTCTATAACGGCCGATTACAGCGGCTGCGAATGGGTCGTCGCACAGAAGTCCCAAGCAGAGACATTGAATAATAGCAGCAGAGATTTTAGAAGCAAAACACAAGTCACTCAAAAGATGATCTTTATTGATATTGAAACAAAGGTTATAATGGGGCACAAGGCCAAGATTACAATTACTCAAGCTCACTCGTCTCACATTACAAGTCACACAGCTCTCCCTCATCTCTCAATTTACATTTTGTCGATCCAGCGGATGCTTCGGAAGGTGACGTCCATACATTATGTCCCGTATAAGTCCACTCTCCACGCGGCTGTACGCCTCGAATCGCCAAGGAACTCCGTCCTTCGACGCATCCAAGCGAGCTCCGTGCCACGAGCTTCTACATGTGCCTGCACATAAACACTGTGTGGGTGTCAGTACTCAACTGTACTGGTGGTGTGAGCTCGTCGCCCACCCATACAAAAACCGACACGTTAATTTACTTTGTGCAATATAGCCCTTTTTATTATCTTTCTAGTCTTACCTTAGGTTCAGTTTTAGGACAGACGCCTTGGCCTATTTCGTGTCTCAAGACCATCTCGTGCTTGCAACAACAACGTCAACTCATACTTTACCTCTAGACGTTTATCATACCAACAATGTTAACCTATCAAGTCGTGCTTGCCTTCTGGCCCATAATCAGAGACGCAACTACACGATAGTGTCCAATTTTCATGTAATTGTGCTACCTCTTTGAGGCAGTGCCTCGCCACTTAGTGACTTCTTATACTTGGGTTATGACAGCGCGACCGTGCCCCATATTTTGAGGTAGTGCCCTGCAACTCAACGTAACTTCTCCAAACTTGCCCTACGACCCTTTGGCTTAATTCGAAACAACTCAATACTTACTTATGCAACTCTATGTCGAGGACCTAACACTCGACGCCACATCTTGTGCCGAAGCACGGGTCCTTGCTATAGCCAAGTCCTAGGCTCTTAAACCATGGTGCAAGACGTGCACACATACCTTATCAACACCACTCGTGCCGTGTTTACACAAAACTTACTATCACCTTCCCTGTTAGTTGATAATAATTTATATTAGGTGTATTACCCATAGGTCTCTGGCATTAATAAGCCATTCTGGACATAGCCTGGTAAACGGGATCCTTGCATCGCAAGTAGCGATCTCCGATGCAAGTCCCCGAACTACCAGTTGCTGCATACTCAGCTCGGCTATTACCCCGTTTCCTCCATGGCCGGCATCGGTCCCCTGGCCCAAGGCTTTTCGATCCGAAGAAATGGTAAAAATACCCCTTGTCGATAAGTCGTCTAACGACCGTGTTATGTTAATATGGTATATATATATTAGGGTATCATTGGGATTTGTTATTAAATCGATTTATTTACTTCTTCCATTTTTCATACTACTCTTGTAGAGCCCAAACCAGGGTTGCCTCGGCGACTGACCTACAGTCTCGACATATTCCTCTCGACGACTAACCATCGCTCAAACTTAACATTGTTTGAACTCAGGGAACAACTATTGCATAGTCTTCCCACTTAACTTGAACATAACGTGTTCCTTATGTGTTGACAGACCGTGGCTAACTTTCTACTGAACCAACTGTGGCTCGTGCCTTAAACCAACTCGTGTTCTACGCGACGCTATCGTCCAAGTCATACTTTATATGAAGGGCCTTGAGATCGTGGGACTATTTAACTTGACAACCGCAGAAAGAGCGGGACAGTACTTGGAATGACTTAGGTCGACCGGCATAACTTTGCCTAACTTAATCGAGCCTACAACTTAACCCGAGGGACGAACAGAGGCTATGCCAAGCCTTGTATCGTGGAAGCGTGCATGCTTTATCGAGTATTTATGCGGACGACGCCTATGACTTAGGCTAATTCATGGTTTTGCATCGAAGACCAACTTTCCTTCTCCCAAGCCACGGGACGAAGGACCGAGTGTCATTTTCAAAGTACGCCGTGCACCAACTCTAAATCGATCGCTGGACCTTTTTCCATGTTCTAACTCAAATCCGACCCGACTTGGGATTATTTCCTTAGCTATGTGGATTCGTCTCTTTTATTATCAAGCCTACTTGTGCATTTGAAAACTTTCATTTTATTAGTGCGAAGGCCAAGCTGAGGTAAGTTCATCGAAGCTACCCACCTGAGCGAGGGGTCGCTTCGACCGAGCGGGCCTTCGAGTCACCGTTGCATGGCTAAGTCCGAACGTCGTTGGCGTTTCGATTCCTCCGATTGACTGAACGGGATGGGGCACTACAATTTTAACACGGAGAATGATGGAGAACAATCGACATAAACCTAAAACCTATTTTTTTGTTTTTTTTTGTGAAAAAAATTTGCCAGGATCAAAAATTCAAGAGTTTTCGTTATTCTTTCAAAACAACGCTAACTCTTATGGAAAAGAAGAAGAAGATCTTCTATCCACAATTGACCTAATCGCCGAAAAACTTCAAATCTCTCCACGATGATGATGATGATGAGCGATAATCGGAGTTCGACTGAAGAAAAGCACAGTGAACTACAAACGATCTTTGCGATCTCTGCTGAAGATGAGAGCAATGAAATTTAGATCTCTCGTGAAGAAGACGAAAATCGCAATCCAAATCTGAGTTTATGCGAAGGGTAGTTATGGTATTATAAAGATGGCAATTTTGTAAATACAGAGCATGTTAAGGGAATCTTGGAATATTTAACGTGGAAATATATAATTCTGGACATTTTATAAAACCCATCCTGCAGGTGGGTTTTTCATACAAACTAATCCCGAAATTTGGTTTCTCAGCAATTTCCAGATTCCTACTATATATATTCTACTATATAAGGACAAAAGTTAGACTTTACCGTAAAAAATTTCTTCCAAAAATACCTTACATGTCTATCTATTCTACTATATAATGGCAAAAGTTAGACTTCACCGTAAAAATTTATTCTAAAAGTACCCTTGCATGTCTATACTAATTAAAATGATTCATTAATTTAACTAGTCTATATGTACGTGCTTTGTACGTATTTTAATTAAAATATCATAAGGTCAATTGTTGTCTTTCTGTTTTTTTCAGGTGATTATTCATGTGTGTGTGTGTGTGTTTTTTTTACAATACCAAGAGATTTGAAGTACGTGCTTTGTACGTATTTTAATTAGAATATCATAAGGTCAACTGTTGTCTTTCTATTTTTTTCAGGTGACTATTCATGTGTGTGTGTTTTTTTTTACAATGCCAAGAGATTTGAAGTACGAATTTTGTTCTTTCTTTAATTTTCTATTGAGAATAATAACCTTTGAAAAATGGTAAGGACAGAAAATTTTATTACCATTGGAACATGAAGAGTTATATGAAAAAATGAAACTTCATACCATGCAAACTTTATTGCTTTGACTATAAACATAAATGGCATGCAAGTTTCATCACCAAGTCTTTATAAAATATTTGAGGGTATTTTAGGAATTTAAAAGTTTCACCATCAAGTTTTCATGTTATATAGTAGAATAGATAAGGACAACTTAATAATTACGAAGAGTGCCCTTTGGTCTTCCTAAATAGTCTTCCTAAGTTAATTAAAAGAATGTATATGCTAGTATAATATAACCAAAAAAGTAGGCTTAGCACGGAATTTTTATTCCAACAATACCCTCATTTATATTTATCTATTCTACTATATAATTCCAACATATTCTACTATGTAATGGCAACCTATTCTACATATAATCACAAAAGTTGCGCTTCACCGTAAAAAAATTCTTCAAAAAAATACCCTTGCATGTCTATCTATTCTATTATATAATGGCAAAAGTTAGGCTTCACCGTAAAAATTTATTCCAAAAGTACCATTGCATGTCTATACTAATTAAAATGGTTCATTAATTTTAATAATGACAACTTAGTAATTACGAAGAGTGCCCTTTGGTCTTCCTAAGTAGTCTTTCTAAGTTAATTCAAAGAAGGTATATGCTAGTATAATATAACCAGAAAAGTAGGCTTCACCGTGGAAGTTTTTATTCCAAAAATATCCTCATTTATATCTACTAATAAAAATGTTCATGTATAATACTATGATTATAGTAGACTTCACTGTAGAAGTTTTTATTTCAAAAATTATACATATATATTTACTAATTAAAATGTTCATCCATACTACTATATAACCATAAAAGTAGGCTTTATTGTGGAAGTTTTTATTCCAAAAATACCCTCATCTATATTTACTAATAAAAATGTTCATTATACTACTACGAGGAAAGTAGGCTTCACCGTAGAAGTTTTTATTACAAAAATGCCCTCTTATATATTTACTATTAAAATGTTCATTACATATAGTGTGTATAGTTATGTAATTATGTATAAAAAAGATAAAATAAGGAGGTTATTTGCTCTTTCCAATTATTATAAACTACGTGAAAGGCACGTGCATTTATACTACTACATAACGAGGAAAGTAAACTTCACTGTAAAAGTTTTTATTCCAAAAAAATGTCCTCATCTATAGTTACTAATTAAAATGTTCATTACATTTAATATGGATAGTTATGTAATTATGTATATATAAAAAAATTAAGAAAGTTGTTTGCTCTTACCCATAGGCGGAGCCAGGATTAAAATTATGGAGGGGCCGTGCTATTACGTATAAAAATTCTTAAAGTTGTCATGTTAATTGGACTTCATTAGCAAAAAAAATATAAAACTCAAGCAAGAATGAACAAAAAAAATAAAGCCAATATTTTTAAATTGTTACAAAAGAGGAAGCAAAACATTATACATAAATATATTTGATTATGTGAGAGGTGAGATTTGAACTTGCAACCTCTAAATTGAAAGCCCAAAACACTACCACTTGAGCTAACTTATTCTTTATATATTAGAGGGTCAAACAAATATATATTGTAAACTTAAAAAAAGTTAAATATAATAATCAACAATTTTTTTTTTAATTGGGAGGGGAGGGGGGGGGGGGGGGGGGGGGGGGGGTGCGTAGTCCCCCTTGGACCCTGTATAGATCCGCCCCTACACTTACCAAGTATTCTAAAATATATGCAAGGCACATGCATATATACTAGTATTTAGTAATAATAATAATTTTCTATACTACTATAACGAGGAAAGTAGGCTTTACCAAGAAAATTTTTATTCCAAAAATGCTCTCATCTATATTTTTCTAATTAAAATGTTCATTATATTTAATATGGATAGTTATGTAATTATGTATAAAAATATAAAAAATAAGGAAAATGTTTGTTTTTTTTCCAAGTATTATAACGGGCTATTGGTGTTTAGACCATAGATTTTATACTAGTTTAGAGTTTAAGCCATGATATGTCTAATTGTCTATTTTAGACCCTGAATTTTTTACTTATTTATTTTATTTTTTTTCCATTATACCCTCACTCCTATACATAACAATAAAATTTTTCTATATATAACAACAAAAACTCAGGATCTAATCTTTCCAACTGGATACTATGCATAGGCAACAAATACATTGAAGGTCCGGACGAGCCCCTCGTCCAAGAACATCAACAAGACATGCCCGTTGGTAATTCCGGACGGTGGGGCCAAGAAATCTCTATCTTTAGCAGAGAGATTAAGTTGCATATTGGAATTGGGTTTGGAGACGAAGTCCGTTGGTTGGTCTGGTAACAGTTAGTTTTGTTGGTTGGAGATTAAGTTGTATATATATATATATATACATATATATATATATATATATATATATATATATGCAAATGACCTCTAGTCTAGTGGTTAAGAGAGATGCATGTGGCCCAAGTGGTCGGGAGTTCGAGCCCCAGTGGAGGCGAGTTCACCACAATTACCTATTGCTTCAAAAAAAAAAAAAAAAAAAAAAAAAAAAAAAATATATATATATATATATATATATATATATATATATATATATATATATATATATAGAGAGAGAGAGAGAGAGAGAGAGAGAGAGAGGATTGAGAACACATGATGGCTAATAATATCCTCTCCATCGATTGTAGATTTCTAAACTAAACTAAAAGAAATAATTTTCTCTTGTTTCTAGGGCGGTTTGGGCAAAGAAGGGCTGGATTTTGTAAGGGTTGAGCTTTTTGCCTTTTACACTCACTCATTGTTTTAAATATTTCCTAAAACAAAAAAAGGAATTTTGTCCTTTGATACCTTTCAATTTATTAGATTGTGTTGCACTTTAAAATATAAGATATATTAGGGCCTGTTTGGTAACTGGTATTTGGGGGGTGGATTTACTTTTCACTGGGAATTGGAGGGGGAAGTAGAAATCCTATGTTTGGTTCGTAGGATTTAGGGGAACAGGAATTTGGAGGGGAGGAGAAGTGCAGTTCCTGTCCTCCTCCAAATCCATGTTCCCACATCATATTTTTTTTGAGAGGATGTGGGTTGGAAGTGGCTGGAAATTGTCCACAACGTCGACGGAAAATGTCGTCAACTGAGAACAAGAGGGAGCGAAGAGGAGCTGTTCTTACCCACGGTCGTCGACGAGGTCCATGTCGACGACTTCCATGGAGACCGTGGCCGGAGAAGATGAGACGTGGCCGGAGGGTTGGGGACGGAGGCCGTTGCCGGAGGGTTGGGGTCCATGGAGGCCGTGGCCAGGAGGCGGTGGAGAGGGGATCGGGAGGCGGTGGAGAAGGGATCGGGAGGAGGCGGAGTGATTTTTTTTTTTGGTGAGAGAACTCTCCTCCCGTGAGAGTGCATAGAGACACGAGAGTGAGAGAGATGGGGGAGCAGGTTTTTTTTATTGGTTTTTTAGTGGGTTTTGCATTTTTTTATTGGATTTTGTTGACTTAATAATAATAATAATAATAATAATAATATTATTATTATTATTATTATTATTACTATTTAAATAAAAAATTATTATTATTATTATTATTATTATTATTATAAATAAAATAATTATCGTATATGTTTTTTTATTATAACATATTATTTTAACTTCCCACTTCCTATCTCAACCAAACACCCTTGTTACCTTCTAGGGGGACAAAAAAATACATGGATTCCAATCATTCTTTCCTTTTTGAAAGCCTAAATCCAAATTTACTTCCTATTTACCAAACAGCCCCTTAAAGTAATGCTAAATAAATATGGAAGTTTGGATAACATATACTTCATGCACTCCTTAGACTTGTCAAGTCAAGTTCAGAGTCATGGTAAATATTTAACTGTTTTTGATAATTTCGGAAAGAAAAGTTAAAGAATTTTATATATTTCATGAAGGAATTTTTTTTACTTTTATTCCACTTATTAATATAAATTTGTACTTACATCTCATTTTTTTAATTTTATTAGACTTAAATTTCATTTTTTTTGTCAAATTTTTTTTCGTGACAGAACGAATATTTTTGGTGACAAAATGAATTTTTCGTGAAAAAAATGGAATGTAAGTCTAATAAAATTTAAAAGTGGAATATAAGTATAAATCATATTAATAAGTGGAAAGAAAGACAAAAATTCTCTTTTATAAAATAGAAAAATAATAGAATAAGTGAAATTTTTCGTGGGCATAGTCGACTAGTATATACTTTTTAACAATGATTTTTAGGTTGTTCCCTTCTGTAAGCCCCCTGAATTTCAGGACTATTTTAAATTTTCTAAATAAATTATTTTTATTAAATATATTATTTTTTAATTGTTTTGATCATTTGTGTACCTTTCCGTAACTTTGACTTCTGGAGCGTCAGGGATACCAATCTCTGTAAACTCTCTTCACGAGTTTTGAAGTAGACAAGATTATCTTCGTTTTGATATATCGTGTCCCACTTGAACTCGTTCCCTTGTGCTCTTTTAGTATCGCGCAACTTTGGGTCAACTTAGACCAATTAATCATTGAATAATTATTCCCACTTTTATTTTTGATCTTCGTTTGCACGTCTCCGTGACTTTTAATTTAGGAGCACTAGACCAGTCGTTTTCTCAGAACCAACTTCTCATAAATGATCTACTCGAGACGCTCTTCACCCATGACCTTCGTGTCCCACTCAGACACTCCATTTTGTGCTTTATTTTCTTCGCACAATATTCGGGTCAATTTAGGCCGATTAATTATCTACCGTAAAACCTGATTTATTTTCCAATTTAATTTCGGGACCTGACATCGACCCAACCTAGTCGACCCAAAGTATGGGCGTGGCTCACATGAAGCCTACTACCCACATGACGCTTGTGTCCCATTTATTGGAGTCCCCGCATATTATTTATTTTTCCGTGATTATAAATCCCTAATTTTTAATTCAATTATTGCACCCGGTCCGATTTTGACCCGACCCGGCTCGACCAAATTCGAACCCAAGCTCCATGTTGCCCTCTCATGACTGCTCAAATATCCCGCTTAATTTTCCTATTTTTTCTATTTTGGAAATATTACTTCCTCTCTACTTTACAAATATCTATATATATATATATACATATATATATATATATATAAACAACTCTCTCTCTCCCCTATTATTCAAACACACTCCCACCTCACTCCCTCACCCCCACCTCACAGCAGGAACACACCCCCCTCCCATCACAGCACACCCTCTCTCTCATAATATCTTTCCCTCTCTCTCTATAATATCTAACTCTCTCTCTCACTCTCTTTATATTACACACCCATATATATCACTCTCTCTCCTTCTCTCAACACAACTCCCACATAACTCCACCACCCTGGCCGAACACCTTCTCCTCCTCCACCCTGGCCGAGGCCCCCCCCAACAGCCACCTCCTTCTCCTCCTTCCTCCTTCTCATCCTCTTCAACATCACCATCACCATCACCACTAAAGCCATCACCACCACCATTATCATCTCCTCCACCACCATTAACCACCCCCGTCACCACCACACGCCATCGCAGCCACCGTGCGCCATCACCGACGTCGCCCCGCCGCGCGTGCAGCCGTGCCGCCACGGCCACCACTGCCGGGCAGCCGCCGCCGCCGCGTCGCAACGTGCGCTCGCGCGCAGCAGCTTGCTGCACAGCAGCAGCAGCTGCAGTAGCAGCCGCAGTGGTTGCCGCACCACCGCGCGCGACCACCCCGGTCGGCCACCGGCCACCGGCGAGACCCCCCTAGGCGCGCACGCCTCCGGCGAACACCTCCCTGGCCACCGCCATTCTCCCCAGCGCGACGCATAGCCTATTCTTGCGTTTTGAACGGAATCCCGTCGTGACGCGCGAGTTTGGAACTCGAAAATGGTGTCCCGTCGCAGCGACTTCGCACGGATTTTCTGGTCAATCCGACCGTTGGATCGACGAACTCCTTACTCCGTCGCAATCTCGGTATATCCATCTTCACTCCTGTCAATTTTCGTCCGTTAATTTCGTCGTTTGATACCTCAAAACTGGCCACCAAGTTGACGTTTTAAATTGAACTGTTTTTGGTCAGTTTCGTGGAGCCGACTTCGTCAGCTCGTAACTTCGCCGTCGCAGCTCCGGTTGGCGTGCTACCAGTTCCTATGCGCAGCTGGTATAACCCTCTTCCTGCCTCCTTTAGATTTCATTTCATTTTAAGCACGTTCGGTTGGTCGAATTTGACGCCAAAGTTGGCCGTCCGAATTCTTTAATTTGCACTTGTAAAATTCTATTTTTGAACCCGGGACTCCGGATTCAATTTCTGACACCACCAATTGACTCGTGGCGTCGTTCTGGTATGTTTTCATATAAAGTTTGCTTGATTTGGAGAACGTGGGCCATGGCACGTTTTTCAGTGCAAAGTGGATCCTACTTTTCGAGTCAACGGGTCACTTTGAGATCGGCTCATCGAAATCCCATTCTGGATATACCGTTGAGTTCGTATCGTCATTCTGGACTCGTTGACATATAATTTGCTGAGTTTTGAAGACATTTGCTCCGGTACGCATTTCGGTGCAAATTGGATACCAAGTGTCGCGTCAACGTATCATTTTGAGATCGGCACATCGGAATCCTATTTCGGATATACCGTTGGGTTCGTATCATCATTCTGGATTCATGGACATATAATTTGCTAGGTTTTGTAGACTTCTATTCTGACACATTTTTCGGTGCAAAGTGTCCAACGACGGACATCATTTTGACCCGAAATTACCGTTTTGCCCCTGTGTCTAAATTGGACTTATGGGTAGACTATCCTAGCTGATTTGACCGTTCTGGACACGTTGGTGATATTTATTTTATCATCCGACAACATCTGTAGATTTTTGCTTATGTATCATCCTTAATTTATAATTAATTATTTTTCTAGAAATTGTTACTTTCTGTTTTTGGATTTTTATAAATATTTTAATTGCTGTAAAAATCTGAGAAAAATTGTATTTAAATAGTATATTAATTTAGATAATTTATTATAATTTTTCCAGTATTTAATAAGTACTTTTGGTATTTTATAAAAATGGGAAAACAGAACTCATTTTCAGGATACATGTGTTTGTTGATTTTTAATAAATACTTATGAGGGTTTATAAATCCCAGAAAAATTAGTATAAATTTCTATAATTAATAAGGATCATTTTGGTACTTTATTTTATATATATTTGAGCTTTTTGTCTATCTCAAAAATTGTTGGAACGTAGGGTACAGTTTGATTTAATTATTGAGTAGTTACGACTTTCAATGTTTTGTGTTGTTCTGAGTTATTATAGTATTGGACCTCATCCCGCACTAGTGTAAAGACTCTAGAAAATTAGTTTGGATATAGTGGCACTCCACATTAGACTTTTATGCTAGGTCCCTACTTGGCTAGTATCCAGTCAGGAGTCGTGTCACATCACTAGTGTATTATTGAACATAGCTTAGAACTGAGTTTGTATATCATTATTGACAGGACACCAGGCATCTATATCTTCGTACTAGTATTCTTGCTTTGCTCGAGGCAAGTACATCTACAGACTCATTTACTGTCTTTTAATGCTAGAACATGTATTAACCCTGTTAAAATACTGATCTTTGAGGTAGCAAGTTATGTCTTCACATGTTGTATCACTTTCAGTATCGGCCATGCTTATGTGAAACCCATATTCTCGTAATTAATTATTAAATAGTATTTTAGTATTATTATTATTAGTATTTCTAAAATTATTATTATTAATATTATTATTAAATATTTTTGAGTGAAAAGAATTTCGAAAAATAATAATAACAAGGATCTTTGATTTCGGACCCAGACCCGAGTCCGAACCCAGACCCAGGCCTGAGCCCAATTCCATTCTTTTTAAATCCTGATTTTAACTTGGTTAATCTTTTAAAAAAATATATATATAATTTAGTTATCAGCTGGTCCCGTAGGACCAGCACACGTTTTGGCCTTGGTCTCCCACTCTCCCTATTCTTCCTCCCTTGAACTACTCTACTCCACACACCTCACAGCCACTCCCCTTTTAATAACTCCCCTCTCTTCCCATCTTTTCACGTTCACAGAAGACAAAGAAACTCTCACACACCCACAGAACCCTCTTCCTCACATATTAACTCTCATACTCACAGAAGCTTCTTCCCTTTCCCAACTTCTCTTTACTCTCATCTCCACCCTCACCAATTTCACACCAGAGAACCCCTTCCCCAAACCCATTTCCAAAGCCTCTCTCCCCAAGCCAGCTACTCCGGCCGACCGCAGCTCCACGCTCGCGGCCAAGTCCGGCCAACGCCGACCCAAGCTCGCGCCAGCTCGCGGCCACCCTCGGCCGTTTCCCGACCGGCCCTGCCCTTGGCCGACCGCCTCCGCAAGCGCCCCCGAAGCCCGGCGCCGTTGGCTGCCACCCCGCGCGGCCATCTCCACCGACCAGCGCCGAGCTCGCGCGCCCCTCCGGCGACTTCGCAGCCACCAGCACCCCCGTCTCCCCCTGTCAGCGCCACCCCGACGCCGACAGCACCGCCCCGCCGACAGCCCCTGTCGTCGGCGTTCCCGAGCTCGCTGCCATTCAGCGAGTCTTCACTGTTGGTCCTGTCGTGCCCTGATTTCTGATTTCGCGGTATTTCCTCGACGTCGTTGCTTGTACAGCACTATTTCGGGAATTTGTCGCTGTTCTGGACTATTCTTTCTTTCTATTTATCATCTGAGAGCTCTAGCCGAGCAATCCGAGGTATAACCCCCTGTCCCGTTATTTTATTATTTATTGTCGATGATGAAATGGTCCCCGGTTCCCTTTGGGAATTCGGTATTAGCGACGTCGTAATTTTCCGGGACTTTCGGAAAGGTCCCGTGAATTGTTTTGCATTCCCGAAATATTTCGGGAATGGTTTTTTGGTGTGTTTTAGTTTCTGGAAATTTTCGGGAACGTGCTGTGATTTGTGGATTTGGAATCGGACTTCCGAAATCATTTCGGGTCGTCCCGATTATGCTGTGGATTGGTTGTGGATATTTTATATATATAAAATGTGGGTTTTTTCCTGGTTTGGGACTTGCAGAAATTATCGACGCCATTTTCCCAGTTTTTGGGTTGACCAAAAACAGAGGAGATGCTGCCCGATTTTTACGTAAATCCTGAATTATTTTCAAAATAAATTTAAAATGATTTTTGGAATTTATTTGATATTTATTTTGGGTGACGACCGTACCGGTCAATAGACCCGGCTAAGTGCAAACGATACCGGCCCCGCCCGGACGTTGAGGCAATTAGCCAAAAATGAGGATCGGACCATTATCTGAGACTTACTATTTATCCTTATTTTTATTATTTATTTTCTGTTTAAATTCTATTTAATTTCTATTTCAGTTTAGGACTAACGGCAGTTTATCTTATTTCAATTTATGTAAATAAATTGTAATGGGCATAAGCCCAGCTGGCTGGTCTGTGACTGTAATAGCATAGATTTCCTGTCATTTTCTGGTTTTGCGAGTTTTTAGTATTTAACGATTAAAATGATTAAAAAGGTATTTTTTCGTATAAAATTAATTAATGTTTTCTCACCTAAAGTTGACGAGTTTATTAATAGTTAAAAAGTCACGTATTTCTCACTAAATAAGAAAAATTAACTTTTATATTTATATTTATAAAATTACCAAGTTTTTATAAATAATCTGGCAACGACGAGTTTTCCCCGAATTCAAAAGTTAAATAATCGTTTTCCCTCGTATTAAATCAACGCACTTAATAAACATGTTTTTCTGTGTTTAGTTAATTAAATAACTAAAATTTGACTAGGACGCTAATAGAGATTTCAACTAGCGTAGCTAAGGCTGGTAAACCTAATCTCTGAGTCTATCTCTCGAATGTAGGAATTCGAGGACAACTCTAACTCCCCGTCTCGAAGTCTTCTACCCCTCCAGTCATTTTCATTAAGGCAAGTATAGTTTATGTTAGTTTATAGTTATTTATTTAATCGTTTTACTGCATGTCTAAACCACGACTCAAATACGAAACTCTCATCGAGAGTACTGTACTGTAACTACTGGGGACTGGGGAATAGCGTAATGATTATGACCACTACTGTAACAAAATCCATTATCCCTCCTGTAACAAACCCAAGCCGGTCATATGTCATTACCTGTTCAAATCACTGTTTTATACTATAACAAACCTGTTTTAAAACTGTTTAGAACTGCATGATTCTATTTCTTATTTAACTGCTTAATTAGCATGAATTGTACTTTGCTCCCTCCTGACTGGAGATATATTTTTAGGCGATGTTGAGGATGCTGAGCTGTGTTACAACAGCTATTACGACCCTGAGTTGTACCCCGTTGTGCTGCCAGAGTCCCCGCAGGAGGACGATGGAACTGAGGCTGATAGATAGATTTTTCCTTTTCTGTATTTTGTTTATTTCAAATTCTGTATTTCATTTCAGAACAATTTTATTTGTATTTAAATTTCAGTTTAATAAAGTTTAATTCCGAAGTTGAGTTGTGACAAATAGTTGTGTTGTTGTATGGTTACCTGCTACTGAACAGCTTACTGCCGCCGTCTCAACAACGGTGCAGGCTGGGCATGATCCGACTAGACCCAGATTATTGGGATCGGGTCGTGACAGCTTAGGACAGTTATCATATCTTCACATGCTTCTTACTGGTTCCCCGTACATGTTTCACTATGCTTATATCTGCTCTGAGTATTCACATGTTTTATACTGCTCCCGGTACCTGCCATGCTTATACAGCTCCCAGTATCTCCCACATGTTTTACTGTTCTCGTATCTCTCACATGTTAGAATATGGGTTATGGGGAAACTGATAGTAGAGTACGAGATCATGTCCCCTTTATCGTACCGAGCAAAGTTTTGTTCTATATGATACTGCGCCGTAGGCCATTATCCAGCATTTCTGTACGGAGGTACACCTATGCCTGTACACTTGAACGTATGTACATTTCATTTACATGTGCCCCTGTACATTGTACACCTATTGACGATCACGTACCTGCTACAGTTTTAAACATTATATATACATCTGTCTCTATGACATGTATCCTTGCCATGATAGATTATGAGATATACCATAATTCCAGATATGCCATGTTCCCTATGTTACTATGATACTATGATCCCAGTTGTACCATGAGGCCATGTTTCCAGTATTTCCTATTTTATAGACTTATCACACCATGTTTCTTGTTGTACATCTCTTTCATTATATATTCAGTACTTTAGTTGTAGAGGTTGTACTTGCTTCCGTCCTGACAGGATAACGTTGTAGGTTCACTTTTCGAGGATGAAACGCTATGTGTTACATATTATGGTACTGCATTTAGGACCTGGCCTTAGCTCCAGAAGAGGCCCCAGCGGGGAACTTTGCTTAGATATTTTTATGTGTTTTGAGACTTAGATTTTGGTCTGTACTTATATTTGGATACTGGACTTTGTCTCCAGTTAGATACTTTGGAAGTGTATTATTAAGTCTGTGCTTATGTTACCTTCGCTTATAGATGCTGTGTTGTGATGAACTTTAAATATGATATTAGAACTGTTAGCAGCTTAGATCCTTTATTGTCTATTCTTAGAACAGCTTACTACGCTTTAATCAAGCGTAGGCTGGACATGGCTCGGCCCGGCCCAACAATTTGGGTATCGGGTCGTGACATGTTTTTTTGGCGGCCCATGCAGGTCCAGACTTAAGTTGTTTGATTACGTTATTGTACCAAGCATGCCTGCAACTAGGATCTAGGACAACTTCATAACACTAGGAATAACATTTAGAACACCTAGAGGATTTCTAGGATTGTAACATAGGAGAACTCATCACAGCATAGGACCGTTAGCTATAATTAGTCTCTTGTTTGTATTTCAGTGGGTCAATTTAGACCAAGTTAGTACCCTTGGGATGACCCCTGAGGATCTCACTCTAATCTTATCTCGAAATCTGTTTCCACTTATTTCCATTTGATCTTTCTTAAATTCGTTGTTGAATTTAATTTCTGATTTTCGTTGTTGACTTTGATCTTACATTGTGATAAATTTTGTGGATTGAATTATGATATATCCTGATAAGGTAAACGTCTGCTTTATTTATGGAGTTTAGAATTTATCGCAGCCATATTAGCTGATATGACAAAAACATAGAGCCTGATTTTGGATATACTATCCTATTTGTAGAATTTAGATTTTCTCGCAGCCATACCGATTGGCGTGGCGAAGATTCTAGATAATATGATTTTAGGGAGTATACCTTAGTTATGACTCTATCGTTTATTGCATCTAAGCTTACTGGTGTGGCGAGAATTCTGGCAACATGATTTCAGGAAGACATGTATGGTTATCAGATCATATCTCAACTTGGTTCACTTTGTTATGACCGATTGAGCAAGAATAAATTCTTATTATCATTCTTCCCCGTCTTGATTAACTCTGTTTTATCTACATCTACAATTAGGATTATAGGTTCTCTAGGACTCTCCAATAGGATTGCTTTCGCGTTATCTTTTGGACATAATTATTTTTGTGTTCCATCTTTCCTATGACTTGACTAAACTCTTCTTCGTTAACCTCTTGGGTAATTCTTCTCGTTATGTATCCCGTTGTCTTCGTACCATTCTTGAAGATTTTTCGATAAATTTTTCTGTCTTGCTTGACCCTTTAACTTGTTTGGACACTGTTATGGATTGCTTGACCCAGTCTTAGACCTTGTTACCTTCTACTTGATGGATGACCGAAATAGCCAAACCTTGTCGACTGATTCTGTAGTATAACTATAAATGTATTGTGTGATTGTGATAAGTACTTTTCCTAGGGATTGGTTAGATTAAGCTTATAGGACAAGTATAAATGACTGACTGTAGTAGACTTGGAAACCATTAAGAACGATTGCATTGATAGTATGACTCGATGATAGGGTATCTAAGATGGAAAAAAAATGAGATAGTATATTATTATGACTATGGATTGAGGATTAGAATCTTGTGCTTAGAGTTTGAGGATTGAGTATTCTTAGGACTTTGATGACCAAGTGATTATTGGTTATCTATAGCTAATTGCATGTGATTATAGGGTAGATCGATATGTGGAATAATATGGAATAAGTTAGAATGAGATATAATATTGCGTACGAGATCGGAAAGATATCAGTTAAAAAGACAAAGAACAAGGCAAAGACATATGTACTTTGGTAATTAATAAATTGGGAGTTTTGAAATCGAGGATTTATGTTTGGAGGACTTGTTGAGTAAAAGAAGAAGGCTCTACGCCAAGGATAAAAATTGAACGTATGAGTTCAAGGAGGAACTGTAGGAAGGGATTGACGACAAATGATACTAAGGGCCTATGGATTGATAGAATATGGATACTTAGGATACGATAAGAAAATCAAGTATTTACAAATTGAGGTTGGAAATATGATTGATGATTAAGCATTTTTGGCTTATAAACATACCCAAAGAATGACCTATAGTTTAGGGTATACATAAAGGTTTCATGTTAGTATGGAAGATTTTAAAGGATGTATGACATAGTTTATGATAGAAGGACTTTGTTGAACCTGAATCAAAAAGATTGTAAAGAGAAACAGAAGAGATGATTACAAGGGTAGCAGTTTGAGTACCGTAGCCATAGCAGCTACATGTTATAGTAGACCTATTGGATGATTTTTAATTTCGAGGACGAAATTTTTGTAAGGTGGGTAGGATGTAAGCCCCCTGAATTTCAGGGCTATTTTAAATTTTCTAAATAAATTATTTTCAATAAATATATTATTTTTTAATTGTTTTGATCATTTGTGTACCTTTCCGTAACTTTGACTTCTGGAGCGTCAGGGATACCAATCTCTGTAAACTCTCTTCACGAGTTTTGAAGTAGATAAGATTATCTTCATTTTGATATATCGTGTCCCACTTGAACTCGTTCCTTTGTGCTCTTTTAGTATCGCGCAACTTCGGGTCAACTTAGACCAATTAATCATTGAATAATTATTCCCACTTTTATTTTTGATCTTCGTTTGCACGTCACCGTGACTTTTAATTTAGGAGCACCAGACCAGTCGTTTTCTCAGAACCAACTTCTCATAAATGATCTAATCGAGACGCTCTTCATCCATGACCTTCGTGTCCCACTCAGACACTCCATTTTGTGCTTCACTTTCTTCGCACAATTTTCGGGTCAATTTAGGCCGATTAATTATCTACCGTAAAACCTGATTTATTTTTCAATTTAATTTCGGGACCTGACATCGATCCAACCTAGTCGACCCAAAGTATGGACGTAGCCCACATGAAGCGTACTACCCACATGACGCTTGTGTCCCATTTATTGGAGTCCCCGCATATTATTTATTTTCCCGTGATTATAAATCCCTAATTTTTAATTCAATTATTGCACCCGGTCCGATTTCGACCCGACCCGGCTCGACCAAATTCGAACCCAAGCTTCATGTTGCCCTCTCATGACTGCTCAAATACCCCGCTTAATTATCCTATTTTTCCTATTTTGGAAATATCACTTCCTCTCTACTTTACAAATATCTATCTATATATATATATATATATATATATATATATATATATATATATATATATATATATATATATATATATATATATATATATAAACAACTCTCTCTCTCCCCTATTATTCAAACACACTCCCACCGCACTCCCTCACCCCCACCTCACAGCAGGAACACACCCCCCTCCCATCACAGCACACCCCCTCTCTCATAATATCTTTCCCTCTCTCTCTATAATATCTAACTCCCTCTCTCACTCTCTTTATATTACACACCTATATATATCACTCTCTCTCCTTCTCTCAACACAACTCCCATATAACTCCACCTACCTGGCCGAACACCTTCTCCTCCTCCACCCTGGCCGAGCCCTCCCCCAACAGCCACCTCCTTCTCCTCCTTCCTCCTTCTCATCCTCTTCAACATCACCATCACCATCACCACTAAAGCCATCACCACCACCATTATCATCTCCTCCACCACCATTAACCACCCCCGTCACCACCACACGCCACTGCAGCCACCGCGCGCCATCACCGACGCCGCCCCGCCGTGCGTGCAGCCGTGCCGCCATGGCTACCACTGCCGGGCAGCCGCCGCCGCCGCGTCGCAGCGCGCGCTCGCGCGCAGTAGCTTGCTGCACAGCAGTAGCAGCTGCAGTAGCAGCCGCAGTGGTTGCCGCACCACCGCGCGCGACCACCCCGGTCGGCCACCGGCGAGACCCCCCTAGGCGCGCACGCCTCCGGCGAACACCCCCCTGGCCACCGCCATCCTCCCCGGCGCGACGCATAGCCTATTCTTGCGTTTTGAACGGAATCCCGTCGTGACGCGCGAGTTTAGAACTCGGAAATGGCGCCCCGTCGCAGCGACTTCGTACAGATTTTCTGGTTAATCCGACCATTGGATCGATGAACTCCTTGCTCCGTCGCAATCTTGGTATATCCATCTTCACTCCTGTCAATTTTCGTCCGTTAATTTCGTCGTTTGATACCTCAAAACTGGCCACCAAGTTGACATTTTAAATTGAACTGTTTTTGGACAGTTTCCTGGAGCCGACTTCGTCAGCTCGTAACTTCGCCGTCGCAGCTCCGGTTGGCGTGCTACCAGTTCCTGTGCGCAACTGGTATAACTCTCTTCCTGCCACTTTTTGATTTCGTTTCATTTTAAGCACGTTCGGTTGGTCAAATTTGACGCCAAAGTTGGCCGTCCGAATTTTTTAATTTGCACTTGTAAAATTCCATTTTTGAACCCGGGACTCCGAATTCAATTTTTGACACCACCAATAGACTCGTGGCGTCGTTCTGGTATGTTTTCATATAAAGTTTGCTTGATTTGGAGAACGTGGGCCCTGGCACGCTTTTCGGTGCAAAGTGGATCCTACTTTTCGAGTCAATAGGTCACTTTGAGATCGGCTCATCGGAATCCCATTATGGATATACCGTTGAGTTCGTATCGTCATTCTGGACTCGTTGACATATAATTTGCTGAGTTTTGAAGACATTTGCTTCGGCACGCATTTCAGTGCAAACTGGATACCAAGTGTCGCGTCAACGTATCATTTTGAGATCGGCACATCGGAATCCTATTTCGGATATACCGTTGGGTTCGTATCATCATTCTGGATTCGTGGACATATAATTTTCTAGGTTTTGTAGACTTCTATTCTGACACGTTTTTCGGTGCAAAGTGTGTCCAACGGCGGACATCATTTTGACCCAAAATTATCGTTTTGCCCCTGTGTCTAAATTGGGCTTATGGGTAGGCTATCCTAGCTGTTTTAACCGTTCTGGACACGTTGGTGATATTTATTTTATCATCCGACAACATCTGTAGATTTTTGCTTATGTATCATCCTTAATTTATAATTAATTATTTTTCCAGAAATTATAACTTTCTGTTTTTGGATTTTTATAAATATTTTAATTGCTGTAAAAATCTGGGAAAAATTGTATTTAAATAGTATGTTAATTTAGATAATTTATTATAATTTTTCCAGTATTTAATAAGTACTTTTGGTATTTTATAAAAATGGGAAAACAGAACTCATTTTCAGGATACATGTGTTTGTTGATTTTTAATAAATACTTATGAGTGTTTATAAATCCCAAAAAAATTATTATAAATTTCTATAATTAATAAGGATCATTTTGGTACTTTATTTTATATATATTTGAGCTTTTTGTCCATCTCAAAAATTGTTGGAACCTAGGGTACAGTTTGATTTAATTATTGAGTAGTTACGACTTTCAATGTTTTGTGTTGTTCTGAGTTATTATAGTATTGGACCTCACCCCGCACTAGTGTAAAGACTCTAGAAAATTAGTTTGGATATAGTGGCACTCCACATTAGACTTTTATGCTAGGTCCCCACTTGGCTAGTATCCAGTCAGGAGTCGTGTCACATCACTAGTGTATTATTGAACATAGCTTAGAACTGAGTTTGTATATCATTATTGACAGGACACCAGGTATCTATATCTTCGTACTAGTATTCTTGCTTTACTTGAGACAAGTACATCTACAGACTCATTTACTGTCTTTTAATGCTAGAACATGTATTAACCCTGTTAAAATACTGATCTTTGAGGTAGCAAGTTATGTCTTCACATGTTGTATCACTTTCAGTATCGGCCATGCTTAGGACAGTTATCATATCTTCACATGCTTCTTACTGGTTCCCCGTACATGTTTCACTATGCTTATATCTGCTCTGAGTATTCACATGTTTTATACTGCTTCCGGTACCTGCCATGCTTATACTGCTCCCAGTATCTCCCACATGTTTTACTGTTCTCGTATCTCTCACATGTTAGAATATGGGTTATGGGGAAACTGATAGTAGAGTACGTGATCATGCCCCCTTTATCGTACCGAGCAAAGTTTCGTTCTATATGATACTGCGCCGTAGGCCATTATCCAGCATTTCTGTACGGAGGTACACCTATGCCTGTACACTTGTACGTATGTACATTTCATTTACATGTGCCCCTGCACATTGTACACCTATTGACGATCACGTACCTTCTACAGTTTTAAATATTACATATACATCTGTCTCTATGACATATGTATCCTTGCCATGATAGATTATGAGATATATCATGATTCCAGATATGCCATGTTCCCTATGTTACTATGATACTGTGATCCCAGTTGTACCATGAGGCCATGTTTCCAGTATTTCCTATTTTATAGACTTATCACACCATGTTTCTTGTTATACATCTCTTTCATTATATATTCAGTACTTTAGTTGTAGAGGTTGTACTTGCTCCCGTCCTGATAGGATAACGTTGTAGGTTCACTTTTCGAGGATGAAACGCTATGTGTTACATATTATGGTACTGCATTGAGGACCTGGCCTTAGCTCCAGAAGAGGCCCCAGCGGAGAACCTTGCTTAGATATTTTCATGTATTTTGAGACTTAGATTTTGGTCTGTACTTATATTTGGATACTGGACTTTGTCTCCAGTTAGATACTTCGGAAGTGTATTATTAAGTCTGTGCTTATGTTACCTTCGCTTATAGATGCTGTGTTGTGATGAACTTTAAATATGATATTAGAACTGTTAGCAGCTTAGATCCTTTATTGTCTATTCTTAGAACAGCTTACTACGCTTTAATCAAGCGTAGGCTGGACATGGCTCGGCCCGGCCCAACAATTTGGGTATCGGGTCGTGACACCTTCCTTATATAGGAGGAGATATAAGATTGTACTTGAAGCAACTTTTTTTATGATATGATACATATATATATATATATATATATATATATATATATATATATATATATATATATATATATATATATATTTTATATATATATATATATATATAATTTTATGGTAGAGAAAAATAAGGTCTCATTTTGTAATGCCCATGGTTCGTATTATGTATTTTGGAATACGTGTACGTATTTTATCTCGTATTGCATGATTCCTTGCTTGGCTTATCTTGGCATTTTCTGGCTTGGTTTATTTTGGGTTGGTTCGGCTAGGCTTGGTTTGCCTTGGTTCATCATGAACCAAGGGAAGAACCCTTACCTACCACCACCATCCCCATTTATTAGTCCACTCTTTCTCTCTCCTCATTCACTCTTCTTCTTCCTCACCATTACTTCCCACCTACCAGGAAGGTGTAGGCAAGTGCATCTTGCTTCATGGAGGAGTTCCATTTTTATTGTTTCGCTGTCTTCCTCATGTGTTTCTAACCCACTTTAGTACTTAGCATTTTTCATTTCCGTGGTTAATTTCTTGTAAATCTAGCATTATGGTATTTTTGGTTTTCAGGAGTTTTGATCTATCAAACCTGCATATTTTTGTTATTTGATGGTTCCATGTTGTAGAGAATTCTATTTTAGCCAAACTTGACCTACGGAAGTCTGGACTTGGGTTCCTATTGTTGTTTGGTGGAGCATGGAGGCCATGGTATTTTCCATGGACATGTTCTCTGTGGGAGCCATTAATTTCACTCTTGGCCGCATGCAATATTTTGTGCTGAGCCGCATGGCCATTTAATTGAATTGGCCGCATGGCCGATCACTTGCTTGGGGCCGCATGGCATTTGCTGTTTGTATGGCCATTAAATAATTTCCTGGCCGCATATGCACTGTGTTTGGCCGCATATGCACATTTTGTGCTTAGCCGCATATGCACTGTGCTTGCATTTAATTTCATTTCCTAGCCGCATATGGCCAATGCCATGCTGGCCGCATGGCCATTTGATTGTGGCCGCATGGCCTTTGGTTATGGCCGCATGGAACCCAATTGTAGCCGCATAGGCCATTATCTAATGCCTTAGATATTGCATGCATTAGCTTAATATTGCATGCATTAGCTTAATATTGCATGCATCCCTTTGTATACAGTTGTATTTGCATGCAAGAGATTGCATGCTTATATATATATAATTAAGCTTACATGCATTAACTTGCATGTTCAAATATTTGGCCGCATAGTAGTATTTAATGCTTATTAATTAGCATTTGTTTGCATGGCCTTAGTAGTATTTAATGGCCTGTGCAAGTATTTCGGCCGCATGGCCTTTAATTCTTGGCCGCATGACTATTTGAGCTATGGCCGCATGGCCTCTTGTATATTTGGCTGCATGGCCACTTGTATATTCCTGGCCGCATATGGCCTTAGCCATATTTGGCCGCATGGCTTTGCAAGTATTTGCATGTATTTGTATGCTTATGTATATTCCTGACCGCATATGGCCAATGCCATATTTAGCTGCATATGGCCTAAACATTTGCTGGCCGCATATGAAATATTTGTGGCCGCATGGCTCAGCAATCGGCTGGCCGCATATGCCCCCCCTCCATTATTTAATTCATGGCCGCATGGCCCTTTAATTAAATTGCTTGCATGCAACTTGCCTGAGCCGCATATGGCCAAGTGACCAGCCTGGCCGCATATACTTATTTGTTTTGGCCATAAAATATTTGTGCACATAAGCAATTTGCTTTGTGCATGGCCAGGCCGCATATGTATTTGTGCATGTTTAATTGCTTGGCCGCATATGCACTGTTGCATGGCAATTTCATGCGGCAATTTTCCTGAGCCGCATGAGTCCTCCATGGCCCTTGTCCATGCTAATATTTAATTACTAAATGTATGCTTGTGACATATAAATTTAAGTGTGTTCCCTGACACGATGGTGACCCGTTGTGGTGCACTTTTGACAAATGACATGACATGATAGTGGTCCGTCGTGGCGCACTTCTGACAGTGAACTTGACATGATATACTTGACATGATATACCTGACATGATATACCTTAATGTGCTGTTACGACGGCTAACATGACATGACAAAAATGAATGACCTGGACACCGTGGACGATTGTGCTTGTATAAATGAACCCGTCTTGTCTTGCATCATGTCTAAGACGGGGACCACTGAGTATCACGGTCAGGGGTACCTACTGAATTGACTAAGGCTAATAATTAGAATAATCCAGTAGTCATGAAGAGATTTTCCAGCTACAGGCAATCCCGTTATCTAGGCGCCCCACTTGGGATCTGTAGCCTGCCGTCGAGTAGGGCACATTTCCAGCACACTGTCATGTGTTGCACCCTCCAAGCTACTTAAGGGTACATGCGTTTCCTGGACGATGTACCCACTTGAATTCAACCCCTAATTGTGTTCGGATAGCCTGGATGGTCTGCAGGGCTTGTGGCTGGAGGAACATCTCATTGCATATTGTTAGTAACTAGGCCTGTGATAACCCTAGTTAGTTAAAGTATCAAGCCGTACTTATTGCTTGGCCGTGAATGTTGGATGGAGTCTACTCAGTCTAGTCTTGTCTTGATCCTGTACAAGATTGTCACATGACCTGATTGTTTATATTCACCCTGCCGATAAATGGTGAGAAACCAAGTTCCGTTCAGATGAGGGGTTACAACCCCGGTCCTTGTTTGGTTTACGGGTTGTAATCTGGTGATCCGAATAGTCCTATGGTTATCTCATCGTATATCACCTGTCATGCTTTTCCATAAATACTGTCTTTTATTATGTAATTATAGTCTTGTGCTAATTGCTGGTTTTAGTTCCTAAGTGAAGCCTCCTTTGTGGCACTTGCTCTTTCTGGGATCTGACCCAGCTGGTTTTGTATGGCCAAATTTTGGAGCAGCTCCAGAGGATCCACCGACTTTCCAGCCCAATGGTGACCACCAGGCGTAACCAGGGCAACGAGTGGGTTTATATTTTGGCTCTCCCACTCTATTGTGAAATTCTTATTCTGAGGCGTTTAGCCGGCGAGCACATGTTAGCTCGATTGCACTTTTACTTACTGTCTGCCTACGGGCTGTAACATGATTGGCAAATCCTACGGTTGATCATGTATTGGCTAAAACTCCTGCTAGTCCTCATATTTTGTAACGACTAGCTTCATGATCAGCTGAATATGTAATGTTTGGGACGTCTTACTATTGTATATTTGGTGATCTTATATCTTGTAACATTTACTTACTTGCTTGTGATTGAGATACTAGGCTTGTTATTGACCATAGGAGACTGATGGATTGTAGTTAAACCCTCATATATCTAGACAGCCGTGACCGTATAGTGAGGTGGATTCCATTTCATTATACGTAGCTGGCTATGTATGCCCCCGCTCTCCAGTATTCTGGTTTTGGGGCGTTATATGGTTTAAGTGGTGGCCCATACAGGTCTTATAAATCAAGATATATAAGGGTTTACCGAATAGATGTCTCAATCAGCACTCGTCCTTGATCTCTGCCCGTATCTTCTAATCCCTGAGATTTTTGACCTGATTACATGCTTGTATCGTTGATCTGTCTTGGTCCTTCCTTATTGTTCCCTATGTCGTCTTCTTCAGCGGCATTGTTCCTGGTCCTACCGATCGACAAGGTGAAGCACCTCCCATGGACCAGCAGCAACCAGGGGATCAAGCCCAGCATTCAGGAGTAGCCTCCAGAGTCATGCCTACTGGGGGTCAAGAGCTACCAGTTCAGCCAGTCCAGCCTACAGAGCCTGATGATGGCACTTTGGTAGGTCTCATCAGATCATTGTTAGCTTCTCAAGATCGTCGAAGATATGCCTTACATCTGGCAGTGGCAGATGCTTTGGGCAGAGGTGGACATCATGGAAACAGTACAGCGAACAGTTTCAAGTGTCTGAACCCTCCATTCTTCGATGGCAGCGAAAATGCTATCGCTGCTGATGCGTGCCTTCAGGACACAGAGGTGATATTGGAGGCTGCGAAGACCCAAGAAGATGAGAAGGTGGCCGTGGTGTGCCTGCAGTTATTGGATCTAGCCCGCAGCTGGTGGGCAGCGCAGGCCGGTGGACTAGTGGCACCCATTGTTTGGGCAGTATTCAGAGAGAGATTCCAGACGAAGTACTTTGATGCTGTAGCTCGATACGATCTACAGGCGAAGTTCACCAATCTGAAGCAGATGGGCAGGACGGTCGACGGATATACGGCCGAATTTTCCAGACTCAGTCGGTTTGCTCCCACCTTGGTGGCGACCGAGTTCGACAGAGCCCAGCGGTTCCAGCAGGGGCTCCATCTCGAGATTTTGTTGGCAGTGGAGCAGTTTGAGCATCAGACTTTTGATGCGGTAGTGAGAGCAGCCAGGAGGCACGAGTATACCTTCCAGAGGAACATGGACAGGACCGGAGGTCGAAAGCGATCTTACGGCCAGATGACCCAGTCTTCAGCACCAGCCCTGGCAGCTAGGGCTTTGACTATTGGAGTTCCCCAAAGGGCAGATTCGGTTACGTCGGTTCAGCATTCGACTCCGACGTCCCCTCAGCAACAGAAGCAGAAGCAGTCTTCCGCAATGGGCTGCACTCATTGTGGGAAGCCAGAACACGTAGTTTCGGAGTGTCGCAGAGCACAGGGATTGTGTTTGGCTTGTGGGGTACCGGATCACAAGATAGGATCCTGCCCGAATAGGGCCAGTTCATCATCAGCCTAGACTAGTCCCTCGGTAAGGGACCAGCACCAGTACAGCAGCAGCAGCAGTACCAGCCTCCGAGGCCATTGTCGCCTCAGGCTCAAGTATTCCAGCAGCAGAGACCCCAACAGTATGCCCTGACCCCAGCTCGAATTCAGAATCGGCAGAGAGGTTCCTAGCAGGATGTCTTCCCTCTTCCTCATGTCTTTAATTTCCTTGCTTGCATAAATGATTGATTGATTAATTGCTTAGTATAGCTTGTCCTTGCACCTCTAGCCTCTTGATTAAATTTTGAGGACGGAATTCTTTTAAGGTGGGTAGAGTTGTAATGCCCATGGTTCGTATTACATATTTTGGAATACGTGTACGTATTTTATCTCGTATTGCATGATTCCTTGCTTGGCTTATCTTGGCATTTCCTGGCTTGGTTTATTTTGGGTTGGTTCGGCTAGGCTTGGTTTGCCTTGGTTCATCATGAACCAAGGGAAGAACCCTTACCTACCACCACCATCCCCATTTATTAGCCCACTCTTTCTCTTTCCTCATTCACTCTTATTCTTCCTCACCATTACTCCCCACCTACCAGGAAGGTGTAGGCAAGTGCATCTTGCTTCAAGGAGGAATTCCATTTTTATTGTTCCACTGTCTTCCTCATGTGTTTCTAATCCACTTTAGTACTTAGCATTTTTCATTTTCGTGGTTAATTTCTTGTAGATCTAGCCTTATGGTATTTTCGATTTTCAGGAGTTTTGATCTATCAAACCTGTACATTTTTGTTATTTGATGGTTCCATGTTGTATAGAATTCTATTTTAGCTAAATTTGACCTACGGGAGTCTGGACTTGGGTTCCTATTGTTGTTTGGTGGAGCATGGAGGCCATGGTATTTTTTATGGACATGTTCTCTGTGGGAGCCATTAATTGCACTCTTGGCCGCATACAATATTTTGTGCTGAGCCGTATGGCCATTTAATTGAATTTGCCGTATGGCCGATCACTTGCTTGGCCGTATGGCATTTGCTGTTTGTATGGCCATTAAATAATTTCCTGGCCGCATATGCACTGTGTTTGGCCGCATATGCATATTTTGTGCTTAGCGTATATGCACTGTGCTTGCATTTAATTTCATTTTCTAGCCGCATATGGCCAATGCCATGCTGGCCGCATGTCCATTTGATTGTGGCCGCATGGCCTTTGGTTATGGCCGTATGGAACCCAATTGTAGCCGCATAGGCCATTATCTAATGCCTTAGATATTGCATGCATTAGCTTAATATTGCATGCATTAGCTTAATATTGCATGCATTAGCTTAATATTGTATGCATCTCTTTGTATACAGTTGCATTTGCATGTAAGAGATTGTATGCTTATATATATTTAATTAAGCTTACATGCATTAACTTGCATGTTCAAATGTTTGGCCGCATAGTAGTATTTAATGCTTATTAGCATTTGTTTGCATGGCCTCAGTAGTATTTAATGGCCTGTGCAAGTATTTCGGTTGCATGACCTTTAATTCTTGGCCGCATGACTATTTGAGCTATGGCCGCATGGCCTATTGTATATTTGGCCGCATGGCCACTTGTATATTCCTGGCCGCATATGGCCTTAAACATATTTGGCCGCATGGCTTTGCAAGCATTTGCATGCATTTGCATGCTTATGTATATTCCTGGCCGCATATGGCCAATGCCATGTTTAGCCGCATATGGCCTTAACATTTGCTGGCCGCATAGGAAATATTTGTGGCCGCATGGCTCAGCAATCGGCTGGCCACATATGCCCCCCCTCCATTATTTAATTCATGGCCGCATGGCCCTTTAATTAAATTGCTTGCATGCAACTTGCCTGAGCCGTATATGGCCAAGTGACTAGCCTGGCCGTATATGCTTATTTGTTTTGGCCATAAAATATTTGTGCACGTAAGCAATTTGCTTTGTGCATGGCCAGGCCGCATATGTATTTGTGCATGTTTAATTGCTTGGCCGTATATGTACTGTTGTATGGCAATTTCATACGGCAATTTTTTTGAGCCGCATGAGTCCTCCACGGCCCTTGCCCCTGCTAATATTTAATTACTAAATGTATGCTTGTACCATATAAATTTAAGTGTGTTTCCTGACACGATGGTGACCCGTTGTGGTACACTTTTGACAAATGACATGACATGATAGTGGCCCGTCGTGGCACACTCCTGACAGTAAACTTGACATGATATACCTGACATGATATACCTTGATGTGCTGTTGCGACGGCTAACATGACATGACAAGAATGAATGATCTGGACACCGTGGACGATTGTGCTTGTACAAATGAACCCGTCTTGTCTTGCATCATGTCTGGGACGGGAACCCCTGAGTACTACGGTTAGGGGTACCTACTGAATTGACTAAGACTAATAACTAGAATAATCCAGTAGTCATGAAGAGATTTTCCAGCTACAGGCAATTCCGTTATCTGGGCGCCCCACTTGGGATCTATAGCCTGCCGTCGAGTAGGGCACATTTCCAGCACACTGTCATGTGTTGCACCCTCCAAGCTACTTAAGGGTACATGCATTTCCTGGACGATGTACCCACTTGGATTCAACCCCTAATTGCGTCCGGATAGCCTGGATGGTCTGCAGGGCTTGTGGCTGGAGGAACATCTCATGCATATTGTTAGTAACTAGGCCTGTGATAACCCTAGTTAGTTAAAGTATCAAGCCGTACTTATTGCTTGGCCGTGAATGTTGGATGGAGTCTACTCAGTCTAGTCTTGTCTTAATCCTGTACAAGATTGTCACATGACCTGATTGTTTATATTCACCCTGCCAATAAATGGTGAGAAACCAAGTTCCGTTCAGATGAAGGGTTACAACCCCGGTCCTTGTTTGGTTTACGGGTTGTAACCTGGTGATCCGAATAGTCCCATGGTTATCTCATCGTATATCACATGTCATGTTTTTCCATAAATACTGTCTTTTATTATGTAATTATAGTCTTGTGCTAATTGCTGGTTTTAGTTCCTAAGTGAAGCCTCCTTTGTGGCACTTACTCTTTCTGGGATCTGACCCAGCTGGTTTTGTATGGCCAGATTTCGGAGCAGCTCCAGAGGATCCACCGACTTTCCAGCCCAATGGTGACCACCAGGCGTAACCAGGGCAACGAGTGGGTTTATATTTTGGCTCTCCCACTCTATTGTGAAATTCTTATTCTGATGTGTTTAGCCGGCGAGCACCTGTTAGCTCGATTGCACTTTTACTTACTGTTTGCCTACGGGCTGTAACATGATTGGCAAATCCTACGGTTGATCATGCATTGACTAAAATTCTTGCTAGTCCTCACATTTTGTAACGACTAGCTTCATGATCAGCTGAATATATAATGTTTGGGACGCCTTACTATTGTATATTTGGTGATCTTACATCTTGTAACATTTACTTACTTGCTTGTGATTGAGACACTAGGCTTGTTATTGACCACAGGAGACTGATGGATTGTAGTTAAACCCTCATATATCTAGACAGCCGTGACCGTATAGTGAGGTGGATTCCATTTCATTATACGTAGCTGGCTATGTATGCCCCCGCTCTCCAGTATTCTGGTTCTGGGGCATTACACGTTTGGTACAATATAATCGTACTAATCCAATAAATTTTGTATATATAATTATATTGTGATTATGATTACATTATAGTGTACCAAACCACATATAGAGATGACAATGTAATATTATTTTGATCAAGGGTGTTGATTGTTTATATGTTGAAAGTTCTGCTGCATAACATGGCCCACAAGCCAGTAAGTCAGTAAAAAAAGCTCTCTTTTCTCGTGTCAGTAAACACGTGCTAATTCTCTCCCCAACTTAGGCCCTATTAACAGTAAAGTACTCTATTTATTATTTCTTACTTAAAAGTAACATACGTTTTAATTAAGGTGTATTACAGCCCATGTGCTAACTTTTCGTCCTTGTGCTAACAGAAAGATGACGTGGCAAGCCAACTCTTAAACTAAGTGTACATGTGTGCAGTCCACGTGTACAACCAAAAGTCAATAACCATATTTGACCAGAGAGACCTTTATCTCTCTCTCTCTCTCTTTCAAGATCGATACCAGGCCGACGATAAGATGAGGCTAAAAAGAGACGCGGACGACGAGGAGACGAGCGGAGCGACTGAAGATGAAGCTACTGGGGCAATCGCAGATGGGTACCTCTCTCCCTTGCTCTCTTCTTCTTCTTCTTCGAATCTCATACTCTAGATTTCTTTTTCTTTATTACGAAAACCCTAAAATATGAAAATTTTGCTCTTCGAACTCATAATTTATTATGGAAACCCTAACAAATGCCAAAGTAAATGAAAACTCTAACAAAACCCTAACCAGTAGTTATTATTATGGAAACCCTAAAATAATTTATTGTGGAAACCATACAATAATTTATTGTGGAAACCCTAAAATAACAGAAGAGCTGATCCTAAAAATATTTATGCTCACAAATGACAGCAAATGAAGCAAGTGAATTGGAATTGGATCTTGCGAAGATCCCATGTTATTGCGAAGGAACTTCTCTGTGCAAAATATTCACAGCAAATACATCTTGGAATCATGGGCGCCAATGTTTGAAATGTGCAAAGGAGGTAGGATGTGATTTTTGGTGTTGGACTGATAAACTTCGGTTATGTCGTTGCGAAGCCGGATTTTGCAAAATACGAACATCAAAGGTGCATAGGAGCTTAGGTCAAAAATTCTTCTGTTGTTCATTATCTACTAGTGTAAGTGAAACCTATTTTTCTTTGTTCATAATAACTTAATTCTTATTTTTTTGTTATTTATGTGTAACTTACAATTATAATTTCTTTATTCAATACGTGTAGAGGAAAATTCCGGTTGTGAATACATTGAAAGGATGCAACAAGCTAAGGCCTCAAAGACAAAGAAGAAAATGGTGGATGATGTAGCTACTACTTCTTCGGGACAAGGCAAGGATATTATGAAGGAGATCCTATTGGAAGTTGAAATTGAACACCGTGTAGCGCAACGACAAGCTGAAATGTATGGTTCTATTTTGAAGAAATTTGGGAGATTTAAGATGGAGTAATTGTAAACTCGTATTTGTCTTGTAATGACTAATCTGGCAGTTGTAAGCAAGTTTATGGAATCCCAAATTCTGAGATTCAGTTTTCTGGATTTTCATCTCTCTGGAATTGTATTATAGTGACCCTTTTAATGCTGTATTGAATGCTGCATTGAATAGTTCTGGATTTTCATCTCTCTGAGATTTAAGTTTATTGTAATGGTTCTGTATTGAATGCTGAAGTAGCCTTTTTTATTGGATGTTTGGAGTCATGTTTTTCCATAAGAGACTCAGACAATTTGGAGATCTGGACTTAATTAAGGTTTGGGGACAGGTCATGGCTTCAGGAAATGGTCCAAATTGACTCAGAAAATTGGCCAGATTTCAGCTTTCAGGCTAATATATCATCGTCATTTGGGGACTGTGGAGTTAAAGGAAGACACAACAAAGCTAGCAGAAAGCTGCATTGATATATACATCCATTCAAATGATATATACATCCATTCAAATGATATATCATTAGCTGCAACATTTGTTTTAGCTTTCACATTCAACTAATGTTGCAGCTAATGATATATACATCCATTCATTCAACATTAATATACATCCATTCAAATGCTGCATTGATATATATATTCATTCAACTAATATTGCAGCATCATTTCACATATGCCAACCACACAAATGCAGTTAATAGTTGCAGCATCCATTCAGTTAATGTTGTAGCATCATTTAACATATACCAACCACACATTATTTAACAAATACATCTACTCAACTGTCAGGTAGCTGCATTTAAAATACTGCAACATTAATCACTTACAGAACCAACCACACAAAGTAGAACCACGCAAAGTAGGAATTTGTCAACTTGAAAGGAGTTTGACATCTCATTAATTTGCCAACCACACAAAGTAGAACCACACAAGTGCAGTTAATAGGAGTTTGACATCTCATTACATATTAGTCCTTCATGTATATGGCCACACAAAATGCAGGTGATAGGACCACATCCAAATATCAGTACATATTAGGCCTTCTTCTATATGGCCACACAATTCTCTAGGTGATAGGAAAAAAATTACACGAAATGTCATTACATCCAAATGGTTCACCTATGAAAGAAATACGACAAAACAAAATCTTTCAGTTGTGAACCACAAAATGCAGGTGCTATGACCATTTTTTTTCCAAAATTAGTCTTGTCCAAATTAGTCTACACACTTGTAATTCAATTTTTGCTTTTCTTAGATGGTTGATTGTATCTTGAGGGTACTACTTGTAGGGCCTAAAAATTGAGTTGCGCCATGTATTTACTACTCAGCAATTAAGTTGCGTCCCAAAAATCAAGCTGCGCCACTGGTCAGGTTGCGCCATATATCAAACTACGCCCAGTCAATCTGTGCCAAAGTCTACGTGGCGTCTGATATTTAATTGCCATCATTACCTGACAGCACTGACAACTAACAGCACAGTAAACGAAAGAAATCTCTTCGAATCCCTCAAATTGTGCCGTTCGAGGAGATTTAATTGGCAGCTGCCTTGCACATCCTGTGAGTTGCGCCTAGGCGCAATCTAAACAAATCCCTTAGTTGCGCCTAGGCGCAATCTGAATGACTTTTTCTCAAAAGCTGCCACGTGTCTAGGCGCAATCCAATCAGGCGCAGTTTAACTTGTTGACTGAAGCTCGCGCAACCCGATGAAGTTGAGACAACTTTCATTTTTCTAAAGCTGGATGACATGGCACACATGCCACTAATCTCTCAAAACGTGTCCACTATTCTGTACACGACCACGCGCATCTCAATCATATGATGCCACGCGTCTAAATACAGTTAGTGCACGATTGATTAATTGAATGGAAGTTGACACAACATAAGGTTCGTGCAACCCAGTGTGGCACAATCCAACCTTGCGCATATCAGAATAACCGCTAAAACAGTTATTTCCAGAACTCTATAAGTAGAGTTTCCAATCATTGTTGAAGAATCAATCACAGAGATCAAGTACTCTTGCAAAATTGTTGTTGCATTCTCCAGAGGCTTTAGTCTTCAAGTTCATATAGTCCAAAGGATAAAGTGATCGTCTTCTGATCAGATTTCTACAGTTGTACTTCCCCAGAATTCAAATTGTACTCTTGTACTCTTTTCAAAATTTTGTAATAGAATAACTTTTTGTTTTTGCAAACAAAATGACGACTCTTCTGGGGACGAATTTCTCCTTCGACGAGAAGGTGACAACTCAATGTGATACTGCGTCGATCGACAAGACGCAGAAGACTTTGGTTGTTCAAGTCAACCAGACAGCCTACGAGGATATGATTAGCACCAAAAACAACAAGCACACTGTGGCTATCACCAAGAACAGGACAATATGGGCTCCTAAGTCTCGCACAGTTGCTGTTGCCCAGACGCAACCTGAGCGCTCAGTGTCCAAGACACAATCCGCCTCAGTGGCCCAGGCAAAGCCTACTTCTGTTGCCCGTGCACAACCCATTCATTCTACTACCAAGGTGTAACTCCATTTTTCCCATTTTAGTGGGATTTAAATTTTAAATATTATAATTCACTTCCCTAATTTTGAGAAATTGAAATTATTTTTATAATAACAAGTTAAGCTTTAAATAGTAAATAATTTGGATCTATATTTTGGAGGAAAATGATTTTTAGGAGCATATTTTCAAATTTAAAAGTTTGTTATAACCAATTAGTGGACCCCACTCAATTTTAGAAATATTTCCGAACTGTTTTCTTTAGATTCCTGCAATTAGTGAAAAAGGGAGGGACTATTTTAGAAAAAAGTTTTGAGCGGAGGGGCTAGGATGTATAGTGAAAATGGGTGGGTTGTATGTGCTAATAGCCAATTGGCGGAGGGGCCTTTTAGCAAATATATTTTTCTTTCTTTTTTAACCAAGCCTGTGGAGGAGAGAGAGTATACTCAGCTCTTAATTTTTCGATTCTTCTTCTCCCAAGAATTCCTTTTCCCCAAGCCAGAACTCTTCTTCCCCAATCTCACTTAACCCTAAAATTTTCTGGCGATGGTCATCGGCGTCGACGGCAACTAAGGATCGGCATCATCCTTGAAGATCTCGGCGAGTCTTCGGCGACAGCAGCGGTGGCCGTTCCCTTTCGGCTAAATCCTCCTCGTCGACGATTACTCTTGGCGATAATGATTCATCCACGGCAACGCCTCCCAGGACGGCTCTTCGACGACGATACTCTTCTTCTCCGTCAAACTTCATGGCAGTGAGTTCTCGAGCTCGTCATCTTCACGAATTCTTGTTCAGATCTATCCTTAGTATCTGCACTTCATATGTTAGGTTTCCTCTGATCTCGTGAAATCGAGTATTGAGCTTGGCCGAACCGGTTGACTGATCGAAATTTGATTCGTTCAGATCCTTGATCTCTGGTAAGAAATCAACTACACTCTTTCAATTCAATCTGGGAAATCGGACAAGTAGTTGATTAACCCATATTTTTCTCCGAGTGTAGTGTTCTTAGAAAATCTGAGTTGGATCATTAGTTTGGAAGAATTTCTGAATTGGATTGACTATCATCATTTAGCTGTGGGTACGTGACACTCGTGCTCTTAATTTCTTTCAGAGTATTTTCATATGGGCTTAATTCTGTGCTTTTCCGTTTGTTTGAATATGTGGAGTAGGAATTCGTGTCCTGAGCGAGATCGTTTCAGATTCGTCTTAATTCCTCTTCTCAGCAGGTAATGTTTTGCTTCCTCTTCGTATTTTGGAATTATTTATGCTCGATTATAATTTTGGTGTGGTGTTCATTTCTGTGCATTGGGTCGTACATTTGTGTCGGCTTTTATGTGGTGTTGGAACGTGTCCAAGGATCTGCTCGTTCGTGTCGTGTCTGTGTCCATGAGCAGATGGGGTCGTGTCCAGGTGCAGGTTATCAAAACCTTGTGTTGTACTCATAAGGAGTATGAGTTTCTGCGTAACCGTGTCCCACTGTGTGGTTCGTGTCCTACTGAATCTTTCTGACTTGGCCAACCAAGTTGATTAAGTGGATTTTGAGTGCAGATGTTGCTTCTATGGCGAAGTGCAGCAGTAGTCTATAGTTGCAACGAGCCTATTTTTACTTTTTCTTTGTATTGTATATTCTTTAATTATATTGTACAGTGTATGGGCTAGTGTTGGGGTGGATTTAAATGAGTATACTCTAGATTATTGATATATGTGTGTGGCATTTTAAACAATGGAATTGCTGAGTTTGAACTCTAAATTACTAGCTGTTATCAGTACATTTCTTTGGTATATTCAACTTGATCAGCTATTAGTATTGTAGAGTTTAGGGGCAGCTAGCTGGATTGAAGAGTTAAAACCAATTTTGAAGTATATTTCTTTAAGCTCATGTTTTATTTATAAGTATGTTTTTTTACTTGTCACTTTCCTGGAAATAGTTGGTGTAGGTAACATTAGGATTGGAGGATTGTTTAGGAAGGTATCTCAAGAAAATACAAATTCTAGGATTTATAATCTGTCACCTTGATTGTAACTTTATACTATAAATATCGTTTTTATTAAATTATTGGTTACAGTAGCTGTTAGTAGGCATTAAGGTCCAAAAGTCATTTTCTAAGAAATAATTTGGGCTCTGGGCAATCATGTGTAGCTAACTAGAATATAATAAATTGGTTATGGTTAATGAGTGTTCTATAAAATAAGATTTAGCTAAGTGGTGTAATCATGGTATATTTTTATAAGATAATTAACTAGGTTATTATTCATAGCTTAACCAACCTGTAAATTATTAAAACAGGCAGATATCCAGCTCCATTTACCAGTACTTTTCCGAAGCCAGGCAAGTACTTTTCTACGATTTTGTGCATTTATATTCTTGTACTCTTTTCTGTGACACGTCATGGCACGATATCATGTACTCCTGTACTCATGTACTCTTGTTCATGTACTTATTAGTGTCGGGTGGGAAAATACACTAGCCATGTGACCAATCCCAATTACTATATTCATGTGCCTAACTTAGGCCTCGCATCGTGCACGCGGGCCCTAAGTCGTACCATATTCATGTACTCCTGTGCATGCTCTTGTACTCACCCCAGCCGGTGTGAAACCCGTAATTTTAGACTGCAATTTTAATTTTTTTTTTTTTGCTAAATAAATTTTCTAGAATAATGTGATCATTTAAGTTATGAATATTTTAATTTAATATTAGTATTAGTTTAATCAAATAAGTGTGAAAAATTCTTTTCCAAAATAATTAAAACAAGGAATTTTGATTGTCAGCCCAGACCCGGACCCGAAATCGAATTGGAACTAAAAACATTTTTAGTTAGTTTTTAATTACCAATATTTATTTATCAAATTTTTCTTCAAAACAATTTTTGCTCAAAACCTTAAATTCATTATTTTCCAAAGTCTTAAAACCCATTTTTTTTTAGCTAAAACTTTAAAGCCATTTTCTCTAAATGGCCCAAATCCATTTAGCTACCTTAAGCCCACCATTTAGCTGATTAAAGCCAAAAAAGGTCCATACCATTTTTTCTAAACTCTTCATTCTGTGAATGAATGAGATTTCATTCATTACTTGGTGTTTACTGAATTGGAGTTTTAAAGGCTTTAAGTCTTTAAGTCTTGGGAGAGAGAGAGTATTCCACTCTCTGTTACTTCTTTGTAACCGAAGTTCTTTTCGGTTTCTCGTCCCCGACCAACCGATGGCTCTCCACCTTCCCGTCGCCGGCGCTATTATGGCCAAGGTGGCCGACCACCTCCCCTATGGGTAACCCCCAACTCCTCTATACCTATATAAAGCCCTCTTCTCCACTCTTCCCACACCACTCTTCTTCCCCAAAGTTCAAATCCCTAGATCTAATTCCGGTGAAACCGAGCTTCCCTCGGTCGACCACCGACCGGCGCCCTTCGCCCGAGCGCCTCCCCGCCGCGGCGAACCCGCGCCCCTCCCGAGGCCGATCCCAGCCGGCGTCCGACCCCGTGCGCTCCCCGGCGTTGTCTGATCCCGAGTTTCGTTCCCGTTCCGAGGATTCGCGTGGACTACGCAGCCGTACCCCGGCGAGGCGTCGTTCCAAGTCCGAAGCTACCCTTCGGATTTCGATTTTGGGTAAATTCTGGATAGTCCCATAGTTTTCCCTTGGGTTTTTAGTCTGTGATGATATTTGGTCCACCAATTTCCTTCGGGAATACGGATTTTTGTTACGTGTTTGGTTTCGGAAATTTTCGGAACCAACGTAGGATTTGATTCTGTGATTTTCATATTTCTGTGACTTTTTCTTAGTTCTGTTGGTTAAAAGGTCTTTCCGAGAATTCGGATAGAATTCTGAAGGTTTGGGATTATCTCGGAATTTTTTGAACCTCTTTCGGAAATGTCCTTGGGATGTTCTGTGGATACTTTATTGGCTCTGGAAAATGGGTTCTGTGTTTTTGATGGTTCTGTTAGTTTTTTTTTATGGTTCTGTGGGAATTTCCAATATTATCGGATTTTCCAAATTGATTTCGGAAAGTACGGAAAATACGGTGTTGGCTTTGAAAATATTTATATTCTATGAATTTCGGGTTTCGGAAGTTATTCTGCAGGTTTTTGGAGCATTTCCCAGTTTTTGGGTTGACCAAAAACAGAGGAGATGCTGCCGAAAATTTTGTAAAATAATAAAAATGATTTTTAAAATGATTTTTTCGGTAAAATATTATTTTAATATTTTTGGGCGACGATCTTAATGGTCAATGGGCCCCAGCGAAATGCAAACGCACCGGTTCGACCGGACGTTGAGGCAGAGTAGCTGAAAATGATGATTGGACCAGAGTCTGAGACTCATGTCATTTTTATAAGTTAATTTTAAAATTTATTATTGTTATTATTTAAATTCGTACGCGATTTACGGGACTAACCTTCTTCCTCTTATTTTAATTCATGTAAAAAAATATATTGTAAGGGCATAAGCCCAATTCTTATTTTGTTAATTATGGTCTGTAATAATTAAGTAGGTAGTATTTATCTTTATTTTCTGGTTGTGGTTGTGTAACGTAAATGGTAGAATAGAAATTTTGTGTACATTCTCATAAATAATTAGGAATAATTATAAACTCATGATTTTCTCACTTAAAAAGATAAGTAATTATTTTATATACAAAATTACAAAGTTTTATCAAATAAAAGGATAAATTGCAAGTTTTCCAAAAAGAAAAGGTTTAAATTGATGTTTCTTTGTAAATAGTAACCCATCTAAATAATCATGCTTTAATTAGAATAAAAAGATAAAATTTGACTAGGAAAGGTACTAAAGATTGTAACTAGCACACTTAGTTGGATTGATACAGATTGATAAGTATAGACGCTCCACTTGTAGGATTTGGAAGGCGAAACTAGCAACTATTCGGAACCTCCATCAACGTCCAGTTTAAATCAAGGCAAGTACGGTTGTGGTTAATTGCAGTTTAATTAATATTAGAATTTTGCATGTTAAATACACAACTGTTACACGTACTCTCTCCTAGAGTAATATATTGAATCATTGCATCGGGAAAATGGGGAGTAGCGTAGTTATCTATGATCAAAGCCAAATAGTTAATGAATGTGCGAGCTTACCCCTCTTCACACGGGGTTAGGCCGGACCGTATCAATAGGATACAAGTGAATCATCCTAAACCGGTCATAGAGACTGCATACTCAAATCACAATTGTTTTTATTGGAAATCATTGTTTCAAAATTATTTAATATTGTAAGTTCCTAATCATTATGCAAATTGTTATTTTTCATAATTGTACTTGCTCCTTTCCTGACTGGATCCCCCACACCCAATAGGTTCTATTGATGACTCCGAGCTACTGATTAGTAGTTACTACGAGCTGTACCCTGCTGTGCTTCCAGACGAGGTCCATGGAGATGATGATGACACTTCTGCTTAGTTGAAGTTTAGTTTATCTTTTAAATAAAATAAATGTTATGTTAAAGTTGTGGACAAGCTTTGTAATGGACAAGTTTATATTATCGTTTAATTAAATGTTGTGGCAATTATAGTTTCAAATGTTGTTGAATTGTACCTGCATATGGGATACAGCTTACTGCCGCCGTCTCAACAACGGTGCAGGCTGGGTATGATCCGAGTCGACCCAAGAAATTGGGATCGGGTCGTGACATGTTTTTAGTGGTGGCCCATGCAGGTCTCTAATCAACGACTTAGGAAAACTTAGAAACAATTAGGAACACTAGAACATCAAATTGCCACAACTTAGGACTGATATTTTTTATATTTTTATAGACGGGTAGGATACCTTGCTTATGTTTGTATCCTAAACCTTCCAGAGAATGGCCACCGACAATACCAACCCTGCTGGCGATGGGATGTCAACACCTGACCATACCCCACCTCCCCAATCAAGTCCGGATCCTACACCTCGGCAGTTGGCTGACTGTCCCCATAATACAACGACGGATCCATCATCTTCCCAGACGGAGATGCAACCCCCTGTGGTTACGCCCACTCCAGCTGCCCCACCGGTGCCTGTGGACCCCACTGACCTCATAGGTCTGCTAAGAGGAGTGTTAGAAGCCCAGAGAACTCAAACTGAAGCTCATCGTGAGCAGACGACCATTATGAGAGAAGGCATGGAGAACGTCCATAGCGTGGCAATGGCTGCACTGGAAAGAGGAGAAGCAGCTCAACAGGAACCAAGGCCTGCCAAGGTAAACATAAATTTAAGGATTAATTTATGTAATAATAAAGCCATTTAATTAATGGAAATCATATTGCCAAGGTGGGCGATATTGAGAGCTTTAAGAAGCAGAACCCTCGACCCTTCAAGGGAACCGAGGGAATTGTCTATGCTGATGAATGGCTCGACAATATGGAGCGACTCCTGAGCGTTGCTCGGCTTCCAGAAGACCTCAAGGCCGAAGCAGTGGGACTTCAACTGCAGAATGTAGCAAGCACCTGGTATCGGAATGAACCCCGACTCCAGGATAGGCAAGTTGACTGGGACACCTTCAAGAGGTTGTTCCAGAGGAAGTTCTTCCCAACTTCAGAGTTGCGGGAGATGGAGCGACAATTCCAGAACCTGAAGCAGGGCAACATGACTGTGGAAGAATATGCTGCTGAATTTGGCCAGCTCAGCCGATTTGCCAAGAATCTGGTGGCTGATCCTGACGATCGTGCTGAAAGGTTCAGATATGGACTAAGAGAAGAGATCCGCACCCATGTGATCTCAGGCGGTGCCAAGACTTATGAAAAGATCCTGGAGCGAGCTCAAGACATAGAGAAGAGCCAACCTGCCCGCTCAAAGAGAGATTATTCTGGAATTAACAACTTCCAGGGTAATCAGAAGAAGCCCAACAACAACAACAACAGGCCCCAGCATCACCAGCAAGCAAGGAATAATGATGTAGCACCCCAGAAGCAGATCCCTGTTTGTAGCTATTGCAAGAGGCCGGGTCATCAGGTGAACATCTGTCGGAAGAGGCTTGGACAATGTCTGATCTGTGGGTCTACCACCCACCAAGTGAAGGACTGCCCCTCAGCGGCCAACAGAGCTGGAGGAAATCAGCAGAAAGGACCTCTGCCCACTCAGCAGCAACAATTTGGGCAGCATCAACAGAAGATAGGGCGAGCTTTTGCCCTAACTGCAGAGGAACCAGAGCCGGAGCAGGAACCTAATGCGGATGTCATATCAGGTTACCTCTATGTACATTCTCATCCTGCATTAGCTTTATTCGACTCTGGTGCAACACACAGTTTCATAGCAACAAAGTTTATCTCTGCACACCATATAGTTACAGGCTTTAGCAAGAGGATCTGTAGGGTTATGACTGGAGGTGGACCCTTACCTATAACAGAGACCTGTAATTGCCCCATTACAATATCTGGCCATAAATTTGTAGCACCTTTACTGGTGATGCCCTTGCCCAACTATGACATTGTCCTTGGAATGGACTGGTTGAACAAGCAGCATGCGCTGATAGATTGTCACAGAGGATGTGTAATCTTCAGCCCACCTGGAGTGCCAGAGTTTGAAGTCTCTAGAGCTCCGGAGGTTATGGAGAGTATTGTCTACTCTATTTCTGAAGAACCTGAACCTCCCCATCCTATCATAGCGGAATTCATGGATGTTTTCCCTGATAGTCTTCCTGGGCTACCCCCAGATCGGGACATAGAATTCACTATTGATTTAGTTCCTGGCTCTCCCCCGATCTCTAAGGGATGCTACAGAGTCAACCCGAAGGAGGCCAAAGAGATGAAGGAGCAGATCAATGAACTGAAGTCTCTGGGATTCATTCGAGACGGAGCTTCACCATGGGGAGCACCTGTCTTGTTTGTGCCCAAGAAGGACGGAACGGTGCGGATGTGCATCGACTACCGGGCGCTGAACAATGTCACAATCAAGAACAAGTACCCTCTGCCCCGGATTGATGACTTATTTGACCAGTTGAGTGGAGCCAAGGTGTTTTCCAAGATTGATCTTAGGTCTGGCTATCATCAGATCAAGGTCAGGAAGGAAGACATTCCCAAGACGGCATTCAACACCAAGTATGGGCAGTTCGAATTCTTGGTCATGCCGTTTGGTCTGACGAATGCTCCTGCTGTGTTCATGAACCTTATGAACAAGGTTTTCCATGAATACTTAGACCAGTTTGTCGTCGTCTTCATTGATGACATACTGATCTATTCAAAGACGAAGGAGGAGCACGAAGAGCACCTCAGGAAAGTTCTGGAAACTTTGAGGAAGGAGAAGCTGTACGGTAAGCTTTCCAAGTGTGAATTCTTTCTAGACAAGGTGGATTTTCTTGGCCATGTTGTCACAGGAGAAGGAATTTCTGTGGACCCAAAGAAGATAGCTGCTGTGGAGAAGTGGCCTACCCCAAGCTCAGTTGCTGACATCAGAAGTTTCTTGGGCTTGGCGGGCTACTATCGGAAGTTCGTGAAGGACTTTGCTAGAATTGCTGAACCAATGACGAAGCTGACTCGGAAGAATGAAGAGTTCATCTGGACGGAGGACTGCCAAGCAGCGTTCGAGGAGTTGAAGAAGAGGCTCACCACTACACCAATCCTTGTGCTACCCGCAGGATCCGGTGGATTCACAATCTACAGTGACGTCTCGGGCAAAGGACTGGGTTGCGTTCTTCAACAACATGGGAAAGTGATTGCTTATGCATCTAGGCAATTACGGACTCATGAGAAGAACTATCCCACTCATGATCTGGAGCTTGCTGCAGTCATCTTTGCGTTGAAGCTATGAAAACACTATCTGTATGGAGAGAGAGTGGAGATATACACAGACCACAAAAGTCTGAAGTATGTTTTCACTCAGAAAGAGTTGAACATGAGACAAAGAAGATGGCTGGAGCTAATGAAGGATTTCGACATCGACTTGCAATACCACCCGGGTAAGGCTAATGTGGTCGCTGATGCACTTAGTCGATACCCAGTGGCGATATTCTTAACCAAGGAGAGGCACCTGCTGGAGGACATAGAGAAGCTTGGATTGGAGATATTACTGCCTGGACAGAAGAAGCGGGATTCAGATTCTATGTTGATGAAGTTGCAAATGAGTTCGAACCTGATGGACAAGATCAAGGAGACGCAGTTTCAAGACGAGGCACTTTGCAAGCTGAGAGATCAAGTGTTGGCAGGAACACTTGAGGGTTTCTCAATTGCCAGTGACGGAGCTCTGAAGAATGGTACGAGGCTTTGTGTACCGTCTGGCGAACTGAGGAACGAGTTGATGAAGGAAGTACATCAGTCTCAATATTCCATACATCCTGGAGCCAATAAGATGTATCGAGATATGCGCACTATTGTCTGGTGGAGTGGAATGAAGAAAGATGTCACTAGGTATGTCGCTAGATGCTTGATCTGTCAACAAGTGAAGGCTAGTAGACAGAGACCTGCAGGACTTCTACAACCACTGGACATTCCAGAATGGAAGTGGAAGCATATCACGATGGATTTCGTGTCAGGACTGCCTCGTTCCCAAGGAGGGAAGGATGCCATCTGGGTTATAGTGGACCGACTAACCAAGTCAGCTCACTTTATCTCCTTCAAGGTTGGTTTATCCACTGAGAAGTTGGCGGCACTATACATGCGACACATCTACCGGATTCATGGAGTACCGGTAAGCATTGTATCTGACCGAGACACTCGTTTTACCTCTCACTTTTGGAAAAGTTTGCATGACAGCCTGGAGACACAGTTGAAGTTTAGCACAGCTTATCATCCCCAGACAGATGGACAATCGGAGAGGACAATTCAGACACTTGAAGATATGCTGCGAGCTTGTGTCTTGGAGTTTGGAGGATCGTGGGAAGACCATCTGCACTTGGTAGAGTTTTCTTACAATAACAGCTACCAAGCCAGTATTGGTATGACCCCATTCGAAGCTCTTTATGGACGTCGTTGTCGTACACCATTGGCATGGGACGACGTTGGTGAAAGAGTACTGCTGGGTCCAGAGATGGTGACTGACGCAGCAGAGAAGGTGAAGATTATCAGAGACAAGCTCAGGATTGCCCAAGACAGACAGAAGCATTGGGCAGATAGCAGTCGTCGACCACTACAGTTTGAAGAAGGAGATAAAGTCTTTGTGAAGATTTCTCCTACCAGAGGTACAATCAGATTTGGCAGAGCTGGGAAACTGAGTCCCAGGTACATTGGTCCGTTTGAAGTTCTGAGCCGGATTGGAGAAGTGGCGTATAGGTTAGCTCTACCAGCTAATCTAGAAGGCGTGCACAACGTCTTCCACGTTTCACAGCTCAGAGAGTATGTACCTGATGAGAACCATATTTTGGACCATTCAGAACTAGAGATTGGACCGAGTCTCACAGTGCCAGAGAAGCCAGTGGCGATCCTAGACAGAGGCGAGAAGAAGACCAGGACCTCGGTGACTCCGATAGTTCGAGTAATGTGGAGGCATGATTCCCCAGGCGAGTCTACCTGGGAGCGAGAGGATGAGATGCGGGAGAAGTACCCGTACCTGTTTGAGACCTGAGGTATTTCCTGACCCAACTCTTTAAATTTCGAGGACGAAATTTTCTAAGGAGGGAAGGTTGTGAAACTCGTAATTTTAGACTGCAATTTTATTTTATTTTTTTGCTAAATAAATTTTCTAGAATAATGTGATCATTTAAGTTGTGAATATTTTAATTTAATATTAGTATTAGTTTAATCAAATAAGTGTGAAAAATTCTTTTCCAAAATAATTAAAACAAGGAATTTTGATTGTCAGCCCAGACCCGGACCCGAAATCGAATTGGAACTAAAAACATTTTTAGTTAGTTTTTAATTACCAATATTTATTTATCAAATTTTTCTTCAAAACAATTTTTGCTCAAAACCTTAAATTCATTATTTTCCAAAGTCTTAAAACCCATTTTTTTTTAGCTAAAACTTTAAAGCCATTTTCTCTAAATGGCCCAAATCCATTTAGCTACCTTAAGCCCACCATTTAGCTGATTAAAGCCAAAAAAGGTCCATACCATTTTTTCCAAACTCTTCATTCTGTGAATGAATGAGATTTCATTCATTAGTTGGTGTTTGCTGAATTGGAGTTTTAAAGGCTTTAAGTCTTTAAGTCTTGGGAGAGAGAGAGTATTCCACTCTCTGTTACTTCTTTGTAACCGAAGTTCTTTTCGGTTTCTCGTCCCCGACCAACCGATGGCTCTCCACCTTCCCGTCGCCGGCGCTATTATGGCCAAGGTGGCCGACCACCTCCCCTATGGGTAACCCCCAACTCCTCTATACCTATATAAAGCCCTCTTCTCCACTCTTCCCACACCACTCTTCTTCCCCAAAGTTCAAATCCCTAGATCTAATTCCGGTGAAACCGAGCTTCCCTCGGTTGACCACCGACCGGCGCCCTTCGCCCGAGCGCCTCCCCGCCGCGGCGAACCCGCACCCCTCCCGAGGCCGATCCCAGCCGGCGTCCGACCCCGTGCGCTCCCCGGCGTTGTTTGATCCCGAGTTTCGTTCCCGTTCCGAGGATTCGCGTGGACTACGCAGCCGTACCCCGGCGAGGCGTCGTTCCAAGTCCGAAGCTACCCTTCGGATTTCGATTTTGGGTAAATTCTGGATAGTCCCGTAGTTTTTTCCTTGGGTTTTTAGTCTGTGATGATATTTGGTCCACCAATTTCCTTCGGGAATACGGATTTTTGTTACGTGTTTGGTTTCGGAAATTTTCGGAACCAACGTAGGATTTGATTCTGTGATTTTCATATTTCTGTGACTTTTTCTTAGTTCTGTTGGTTAAAAGGTCTTCCCGAGAATTCAGATAGAATTCTGAAGGTTTGGGATTATCTCGGAATTTTCCGAACCTCTTTCGGAAATGTCCTTGGGATGTTCTGTGGATACCTTATTGGCTCTGGAAAATGGGTTCTGTGTTTTTGATGGTTCTGTTAGTTTTTTTTATGGTTCTGTGGGAATTTCCAATATTATCGGATTTTCCAAATTGATTTCGGAAAGTACGAAAAATACGGTGTTGGCTTTGAAAATATTTATATTCTATGAATTTCGGGTTTCGGAAGTTATTCTGCAGGTTTTTGGAGCATTTCCCAGTTTTTGGGTTGACCAAAAACAGAGGAGATGCTGCCGAAAATTTTGTAAAATAATAAAAATGATTTTTAAAATGATTTTTCGATAAAATATTATTTTAATATTTTTGGGCGACGACCTTAATGGTCAATGGGCCCCAGCGAAATGCAAACGCACCGGTTCGACCGGACGTTGAGGCAGAGTAGCTGAAAATGATGATTGGACCAGAGTCTGAGACTCATGTCATTTTTATAAGTTAATTTTAAAATTTATTATTGTTATTATTTAAATTCGTACGCGATTTACGGGACTAACCTTCTTCCTCTTATTTTAATTCATGTAAAAAAAATATTGTAAGGGCATAAGCCCAATTCTTATTTTGTTAATTATGGTCTGTAATAATTAAGTAGGTAGTATTTATCTTTATTTTCTGGTTGTGGTTGTGTAACGTAAATGATAGAATAGAAATTTTGTGTACATTCTCATAAATAATTAGGAATAATTATAAACTCATGATTTTCTCACTTAAAAAGATAAGTAATTATTTTATATACAAAATTACAAAGTTTTATCAAATAAAAGGATAAATTGCAAGTTTTCCAAAAAGAAAAGGTTTAAATTGATGTTTCTTTGTAAATAGTAACCCATCTAAATAATCATGCTTTAATTAGAATAAAAAGATAAAATTTGACTAGGAAAGGTACTAAAGATTGTAACTAGCACACTTAGTTGGATTGATACAGATTGATAAGTATAGACGCTCCACTTGTAGGATTTGGAAGGCAAAACTAGCAACTATTCGGAACCTCCATCAACGTCCAGTTTAAATCAAGGCAAGTACGGTTGTGGTTAATTACAGTTTAATTAATATTAGAATTTTGCATGTTAAATACACAACTGTTACACGTACTCTCTCCTAGAGTAATATATTGAATCATTGCATCGGGAAAATGGGGAGTAGCGTAGTTATCTATGATCAAAGCCAAATAGTTAATGAATGTGCGAGCTTACCCCTCTTCACACGGGGTTAGGCCGGACCGTATCAATAGGATACAAGTGAATCATCCTAAACCGGTCATAGATACTGCATACTCAAATCACAATTATTTTTATTGGAAATCATTGTTTCAAAATTATTTAATATTGCAAGTTCCTAATCATTATGCAAATTGTTATTTTTCATAATTGTACTTGCTCCTTTCCTGACTGGATCCCCCACACCCAATAGGTTCTATTGATGACTCAGAGCTACTGATTAGTAGTTACTACGAGCTGTACCCTGCTGTGCTTCCAGACGAGGTCCATGGAGATGATGATGACACTTCTGCTTAGTTGAAGTTTAGTTTATCTTTTAAATAAAATAAATGTTATGTTAAAGTTGTGGACAAGCTTTGTAATGGACAAGTTTATATTATCATTTAATTAAATATTGTGGCAATTATAGTTTCAAATGTTGTTGAATTGTACCTGCATATGGGATACAGCTTACTGCCGCCGTCTCAACAACGGTGCAGGCTGGGCATGATCCGAGTCGACCCAAGAAATTGGGATCGGGTCGTGACAGCCGGTCACATGGACTAGATGTATTTCGATATTGTTCACTTATCATTTCTGGTACTACAGGATTATAATTTCATTCCTGTACATTACATTTTTTGTACTTTATATGTTCCTGTACTTTATATTCATGTACTATAGTTCCTATACTTATTTTCTATACTACTTTCCTGTACTTTCATGTTCATTCCTGTATTTTATTTTCTGTACTCCTGTACTCTGTTCATGTTTTATTACCTAGAACTGTACTTTGCTCCGCTCCTGAATAGGATATGTTGCGGGTGAGTTGGAGGCCCTGTGCGACACTTATTATGGCAGAGAGCCAGTTGATGGAGGAGAGCTAGCTGGGGTTGCTCTTGACTTAGAGGCTGCAGAAGCCTAGAGCTTTACCATTAGCACTTTATATTTTTACCTTGTATTTGAGACTAGTAGACTCTATCTTTTATTCTGCTGGAATGTAATAAAATTATGAGGCTTGTACTTTACTCTGGATTTGGGACACTTTTATAGATGCTGTGATTTCATACTTGTTCATGATTATCTGGTTAGATTTCCCTAGATTGGTACAGCATACTTCGTCGTGTCTAACGACGAAGGCTGGGCGTGTCCGACTCGTATCCGATTATTCGGAAGCGGGTCGTGACATGTTTTTAGTGGTGGCCCATGCAGGTCTATCCTAATAGTACCTAGGTCTTAGCGTACTATTGGGGGACTTGATTTACACTAGGAAAACTTGAATCACAGCATAGAAAATTGGGTACATCGGGTACATATGGTTGTTATATAAATAATTATATTTTCTGGTAGTTTAGGTTTTTATCAATCACGAAGTTTTCTTTCTATTACAGGATGGTCACTACGAGGAAGACCGCGGATCAGCCCAGAGTCGCAGGCAGTTCGGATCAGCAGGCTGCACCGGACGTTCCAGCAGATCAGCTTCCACCACCACCTCCGATCTTTCCGCTGCTGTCCTCGACAATGATGTTTGACGGCGCTCAGGTGATGGCGATGTTCCAGCAGTTTATAGAGGCCCAGAATCACCAGGTTGTGCAGTTCAGGGAGGCTCAGAGTCAGCAGGCCGTACAGTTCAGAGCGACCGTCGTCGACGCACTCAGGACCAGGGAGCCGGCAGCACCAGCTCCAGCAGCATGTGCAGTACCAGCAGCACCGAGGCCAGGGACGGCCAAGGAGTACTAGAACCTTTGTTCGATGGACTTCTGGGGCAACGAGGGGATCATTTATGCGGATGAGTGGCTGGAGAATGCGGAGAGGACCTTGAAGATGGTGCAGATCCCAGATAACCTGAAGGTGGAGGTGGCTAGCATGCGACTCTTCGACTTGGCCAGAGCTTGGTACCGGGAGGAGCCCCAGTTGGCGGAGCCCCAGGTGTCTTGGACAGATTTCAAAACTCTGTTCAAGGAGAAGTTTTTCCCAGAGGTGGAGCGGGATGAGTTGAGGATGCAGTTCGAAACGCTGCAGCAGGGGACGATGACGGTTGTGCAGTACACTTCAGAGTTTATTAGACTCAGCAGGTTCACGGAGAACCTAGTCAGAGCGCCAGAGGACAGAGCTTAGAGATTCAAGAAGGGTCTCACCAGAGAGCTGCGACACGCGGTGGCGATTAGTCAGGCGACAACCTATGCGAGCATCCTCAAGATTGCTCAGGCTGTAGAGAAGGAGGCAGATCCGAAGCTGAAGAGGGATCGGGTCATGGGCAGCAGCAGTTTCCAGGCACTAGCGAAGAGGGTCCAGACTTAGATTCAGGACAGGCCACAACAGCCGGCACAGCAGCATCACCGTCCAGCCAGAGCACCTGCACATCAGCATCAGGGACATCAGCAGGCAGTTACTTGCACATTCTGTTACCCGGCCGGGACACCGCTTCGACGAGTGCCGCAAGAGGCTCGGACTCTGCTTATTCTGCGGATCAGACGCACACCAGATGAGGGATTGCCCACAGGCTACAGCTAGACTGACTGGAGGACCTAGAGGAGTTGGAGGACCACCAGTTGCACCACCCAGAGCTCTACCAGCTGCACCACAGAGGGGACCGGCTTTACCCACTCAGCAGTAGTAGTTTGTACAGCGTCAGCAGAGGGGAGGACCGTAGCAGGGACGTGCTTATGTCATGGTTGCAGTTGAGGAGGACGAGGCAGTACCAGATGTGATCACAGGTTCTATACTTTTACATTCCTTCCCTGCCATTGCATTATTTGATTTTGGAGCCACACATAGCTTTGTATCATATGAGTTTCTGTATAGACACGGCTTCACACCCAGGCCCACTAGGAGGAACTGTCGGATTATGACATGAGGAGGGGTAGTGCCAGTCAGTGAGATGGTGGATTTCCCTATCACTATTGCTGGGAGGGAGATTAGAGCTCGACTTCTAGTGATGCCATTGCCCGAATTTGATATAGTCCTCGGCATCGACTGGATGAGCGAGTAGTTTGCCGTAATAGACTGCCATGAGGAGAAGGTGATCTTCAGCCCGCCAGGAGTACCACCGTTCGAGATCAGCAGACGAGTTACAGAGAGGCCAGAGGGAGTCTACTTCGTAGCAGTTGCAGAAGACCAGGAGTTGCCGCATCTGCTGATTGCAGAGTATCTTGATGTCTTCCCCGAGGAGCTGCCAGGATTGTCGCCAGATCGAGACGTGGAGTTCAGCATCGACCTAGTGCCCGGATCAGCGCCAAAGTCTTAATATTGTTACAAGATCAACCCGAAGGAAGCTGCAGAGTTGAAGGCTCAGATTGATGAGTTGGAGGGCAAGGATTTTATTCGGTCCAGTGCTTCACCCTGGGGAGCACCGGTACTCTTCGTGCCCAAGAAGGATGGAACTGTGAGGATGTGTATTGATTATCGTGCACTCAATAACATCACCATCAAGAATAAATATCCTTTACCGCGGATTGATGAGCTGTTTGACCAGCTTAGTGGAGCGAAGGTCTTTTCCAAGATTGATCTTCGGTCGGGATATCATCAGATGAAGGTTCGGGAGCAGGATATTTTGAAGACAACTTTCAACACCCGATACGACCAGTATGAGTTCCTGGTGATGCCGTTCAGACTCACCAATGCCCCAGCAGTGTTTATGAACTTGATGAATAAATTTTTTTACAAGTATTTGGACAAGTTTGTCGTAGTCTTCATTGACGACATTCTGATATATTCGAAGTCCGAAGAGGAGCATATGGAGCACCTGCGGATTGTATTGGAGATTTTGCGGAAGGAGAAGCTGTACGTGAAACTCTCGAAATATGAGTTTTTCATGGACATAGTGGAGTTCCTAGGGCATGTGGTGACTAGAGAAGGGATTTCTGTAGATCCTAAGAAGATTGAAGCAGTGGAAGCATGGGTACCTCCCAAGTCAGTAGCAGAGATTCGTAGTTTCTTGGATTTAGCAGAATACTACAGGAAGTTTGTGAAAGATTTTGCCAAGATAGCGGAGCCTATGACGAAGCTTACGCAGAAGGACAAAGAGTTCATCTGGAGTGACGCCTGCCAGTCGGCATTTGAAGAATTGAAGAGAAGACTCATGACAGCGCCATTTCTTTGCCATCAAGATCGGAAGGATTCGTCATCTACAGTGATGCTTCTGGAAAAGGCTTAGGATGTGTGCTTGAGCAGAATAAGAGGGTCATTGCTTATGCTTCTAGACAGTTGAGGCCTCATGAGAAGAATTATTCCACACATGACTTGGAGCTTGCAGCAGTCATTTTTGTCTTGAAACTGTGGAAGCACTATTTGTATGGGGAGAGAGTGGATATCTTTACGGACCACAAAAGCCTGAAGTATGTCTTTACTCAGAAGGAGCTGAATATGAGGTAGCACAGATGGCTGGAACTCATGAAAGATTTTGACATCAATCTGCAGTACCACCCTGGAAAGGCGAATGTGGTAGCAGATGCTCTTAGTCGATATCCTGTTGCTATGTTTCTCACTATGGACCGGCATCTTTTAGAGGATCTTGAGAGCCTTGGGATCGAGATTGTCCTACCAGGAGTAGGAGGGCAGCTGATGCACATGCAGATACAGTCAGGACTGTTAGAGAAGATCAAAGAGGCCCAATTTCTTGATGAGGGACTCCGATGTCTTAGAGCTCAGGCGGAGGCAGGATTGCTTGACGCCTTCACTATTGCGGAGGATGGATCCTTGTGGCACGGGAACCAGTTGTGTGTGCCCATGGACTTACGGAAGGAAGTGATGTAGGAAGCCCACCAGTCGCAGTATTCTATTCATCCTGGGTCTACCAAGATGTACAAGGATCTGCGAGAGTATGTTTGGTGGTATGGGATAAAGAGAGAGGTTGCCAGATTTGTTTCTAGATGCCTTGTATGCCAGCAAGTCAAGACGGAGCGTCAGAGACCAGCAGAACTACTCCAGCCTTTACCTATTCCGGAATGGAAGTGGGAGCATATCACCATGGACTTCGTCTCTGGATTGCTGCGTACTCCCAGTGGCAAGGACGCTATTTGGGTGATCGTAGATAGATTGACGAAGTCTGCTCATTTCATTCCGTTCAAGGTTGGGCTGTCAACCGAGAAGCTTGCAGACCTCTACATACGGTAGATTATACGGATTCATGGAGTGCCGGTTAGCATCGTTTCAGACAGAGATAACCGCTTTATATCACATTTCTGGAGGAGTCTACAGCTGAGCTTGGGATCACAGTTGAAGTTTAGCACCGCCTATCACCTCCAGACGGACGGGCAGTCCGAGAGGACCATTCAGACACTGGAGGATATGCTGCGGGTTTGCGTACTTGATTTCGACGATTCGTGGGAGGATCATTTGCATCTAGTAGAGTTTGCCTATAACAACAGTTATCAGGCTAGCATCGAGATGACCCCGTTTGAGGTGCTATATGGGCGGAGATGTCGCACGCCTTTATCTTGGGATGACGTTGGCGAGAGGGCTTTGCTTGGGCCAGAGATGGTGGTAGACTCAGCTAAGAAAGTCAGACTGATCAGGGAACGTGTTAGAGTTGCACAGGATCGACAGAAGCACTGGGCGGACAGCAGCAGACGGCCACTGGAGTTCGTGGTTGGAGATAGAGTGTTCCTGAAGATCTCGCCAACTAGGGGCGTCATCAGATTTGGCAGAGGCGAGAAGCTTAGTCTGAGGTACATCGGGCCTTTCGACGTGACGGTACGGATTGGCGAGGTGGCATACCGACTAGCGCTTCCAGCTAGCTTGGAGGGGGTGCACGATGTTTTCTACGTGTCCCAGCTTCGACGCTACATTCCAAATCCGAGCCATATGGTGGACTACTCATAGCTAGAGGTGGGTCCGAGCTTGACCTACGAGGAGCAGCCAGTAGAAATCCTTGATCGCTGGGAGAAGTGCCTGCGGAGCCAGACTATTCTACTTGTCTGTGTCATGTGGAGACATCACTCTCCGGGAGAGTCCACATGGGAGCACGAAGACGAGATGCGAGAGCGCTATCCTAGCTTGTTTGCTTGATTGTATTTTGTGTTTGAAAATTCTATTTTCAATAAATGACTTGTGTTTGAAATCTTTGGAAGTTTTGAGATTTACTTGGTAGGTCTTCGAATTTCAAGGACAAAATTTTTCAAGGGGGAGAGATTTGTAACTCCATCTTTTCCATTTCAGTGGGATTTAAATTTTAAATATTATACTTCACTTCCCTAATTTTGAGAAATTAAAATTATTTTTATAATAACAAGTTAAGCTTTAAATAGTAAATAATTAGGATCTATATTTTGGAGGGAAATGATTTTTAGGAGCAGATTTTCAAATTTAAAAGTTTGTTATAACCAGTTAGTGGACCCCACTCAATTTTAGAAATATTTCCTAACTGTTTTCTTTAGATTCCTACAATTAGTGAAAAAGGGAGGGACTATTTTAGAAAAAAGTTTTGAGCGGAGGGGCTAGGATGTAATTAGTGAAAAGGGGTGGGTTGTATGTGCTAATAGCCAATTGGTGGAGGGGCCTTTTAGCAAATATGTTTTTCTTTCCTTTTTAACCAAGTCTGTGGAGGAGAGAGAGTATACTCAGCTCTTAATTTTCCGATTCTTCTTCTCCCAATAATTCTTTTTCCCCAAGCCAGAACTTTTCTTCCCCAATCTCACTTAACCCTAAAATTTTCTGGCAATGGTCATCGACGTCGACGACAACTAAGAATCGGCATCATCCCTAAAGATCTCGGCGAGTCTTCGACGACAGCAGTGGTGGCCGTTCCCTTTCGGCTAAATCCTTATCGTCGACGATTACTCTTGGCGACAGTGACTCATCCACGGCAGTGCCTCCCAGGACGGCTTTTCGACGGGATACTCTTCTTTTCCGTCAAACTTTATGGCAGTGAGTTCTCGAGCTCGTCATCTTCACGAATTCTTGTTCAGATCTATCCTTAGTATCTGCACTTCATATGTTAGGTTTTCTCTGATCTCGTGAAATCGAGTATTGAGCTTGGTCGAACCGGTTGATTGATCAAAATTTGATTCGTTCAGATCCTTGATCTCTGGTAAGAAATCAACTACACTCTTTCAATTCAATCTGGGAAATCGGACAAGTAGTTTATCAACCCATATTTTTCTCCGAGTGTAGTGTTCTTAGGAAATCTGAGTTGGATCATTAGTTTGGAAGAATTTCTGAATTGGATTGACTATCATCATTTAGCTGTGGGTACGTGACACTCGTGCTCTTAATTTCTTTCAGAGTATTTTCATATGGGCTTAATTCTGTGCTTTTCTGTTTGTTTGAATATGTGGAGTAGGAATCCGTGTCCTGAGCGAGATCGTATCAGATTCGTCTTAATTCCTCTTCTCAGCAGGTAACGTTTTGCTTTCTCTTCGTATTTTGGAATTGTTTATGCTCGATTATAATTCTGGTGTGGTGTTCATTTCTGTGCATTGGGTCGTGCGTTCGTGTCGGCTTTTATGTGGTGTTGGAACGTGTCCGAGGATCTGCTCGTTCGTGTCGTGTCTGTGTCCGTGTGCAGATGGGGTCGTGTCCAGGTGCAGGTTATCAAAACCTTGTGTTGTAATCATAAGGAGTATGAGTTGCTGCGTTACCGTGTCCCACTGTGTGGTTCGTGTCCTGCTGAATCTTTCTGAATTGGATTGACTATCATCATTTAGCTGTGGGTACGTGACACTCGTGCTCTTAATTTCTTTCAGAGTATTTTCATATGGGCTTAATTCTGTGCTTTTCCGTTTGTTTGAATATGTGGAGTAGGAATCCGTGTCCTGAGCGAGATTGTATCGGATTCGTCTTAATTCCTCTTCTCAGCAGGTAACGTTTTGCTTTCTCTTCGTATTTTGGAATTGTTTATGCTCGATTATAATTCTGGTGTGGTGTTCATTTCTGTAAGCCCCTAGATTTCAAAAAATAGTTTTTTATAATTTTTAATAGTATTTATATACGGATACGTATTTTATAGTGTATTTCGTATTTTTTTGATTTTCGTAATGCTTTAAAATTTTTCCTAACTTATAGATTTTTTCTTGGCCAGCATACCGCCGGTGTACCGGTGTATGCCGACGGCATACCGCCCGGACATGTTTTCTACACTTTAGATATTTTTGGTTTTTGATATTTTTGTGAATAGTGTTTCGGATATTTTCATGAATAGTATTTTGGATATTTTGATGAATAGTATTTAGATATTTTTGTGAATAGTATAGATGTACCATATTACCCAATGGATAATTGGTTTTGTTTGAATGGCCATGATTGACTTAGATTTTGACATGGATCACGATCCGACGGCTAAGATTAAATCCCCCTTCTATATATACCCTTTCACTTTCTCTCTCCTCTCTCTTTTCATTCTCTTTACTCTCTTTTCATTTCTTCTTCCTTTCCCTTTCCTTGGAGCTTGTTAGGAGCTTGGCCTTGAGGTCTAGAGTGTGGTTTCGTACCCCTCTTGGTGGTGGAGTAGAAGATTAGGCATGAAGCTTAACCTAGGCAAGTGCATCTTGCTCAAAAGTGACATGACCATACTTTATTTTTTTGTTTTCCATATAAACTAAAGTTTTATTGGCCTATAATTTGCTTCTTTAAATTGTTAACATGTTTAGTATATAGCATTTTTGGTTTTGATCGACAGTATTGCGTAGATCTGAGTTTCTAGATATGATTTTCGAGTATTTTGAGGTTTTGATCTATCAAATGTTTTGATTTGTGAAAACTAATACTTCCATGTTGTAGGAAATTCAATTCTATTCAATTTTGACTTGTCCGAATTTCGATTTAAAACGAAGTTTTTATAGCCGAAACAAGTTTTGAGTTCAAAAATCAACTTTCTGTGACGGTTCGGAAAATCCGTCGGAAATTCGCGGAAATCCGTCGAAAAATCCGAACTTTCACCACAAAATTTGCTGTGACACTTCGAAAAATCCGTCGGAAATCCGCAGTAATCCGTCGGATGATCCGGTAGGCTGTTTTTGAATTTTTATATATATTTTAAGTGCTGTAAAAATCTAGGAAAAATTGTATTTAAATACTATGTTAATTTAGCTAATTTATTATAATTTTTTCAGCATTTAATAAGTACTTTTGGTATTTTATAAAAATAGGAAAACAGAACCCATTTTCAGGATACACATGTTTGTTGATTTTTAATAAATATTTATGAAGGTTTATAAATTCTAGAAAAATTAATATAAATTTCTATAATTAACAAGGATCATTTTGGTACTTTATTTTATGTAAAATTGAGCTTTTTGCCTATCTCAAAAATTGTTGGAACTCAGTGTACAGTTTGATTTATTTATTGAATAGTTACGACTTGCAATATTTTGTGTTGTTTTGAGTTATTGTAGTATTGGACCACCCCCTACACTAGTGTAAACACCCTAGAAAGTTAGTTTGGATATAGTGTCACCCACATTGGACTTGGAATTGACCGGAGTTGACCAGTTGACCAAAGTCAACTATAAGTCAACCTCTGACCCAGTTTGTCTTAGTTTGCCCTAGTTGACCTAGACATTATAGTATGTCTTTTCACCCTGATTAGCTATTGTATTATCTCATCTTTAGGACTGTGGCTTCACTCCGAGCCTTGATTCATATTGACAGCTGGATCCCAGGCAAGTACATCTACAAACTCATTTACTGTCTTTTAATGCTAGAACATGTATTAACCCTGTTAAAATACTGATCTTTGAGATAGCAAGTTAAATCTTCACATGTTGTATTACTTTCAGTACCTGCCATGCTTAGGACAGTTCTTATATCCTCACATGCTTCTTACTGGTTCTCAGTACATGTTTCACTATACTATATACTGCTCAGAGTATTCACATGTTTTATACTGCTCCCAGTACCTGCCATGCTTATACTGCTCCCAGTATCTCCCACATGTTTTTACTGTGCTCGTATCTCTCACATATTTAAATAACGGGTTAAGGGGAAACTGTTAGTATTGTACGTGAACATGACCCCCTTCTCCGTATGTACTTACCGCACTCGGTGACATTCTATATGTGACCTTGCCGTATGTTCTGATCTCGCGTTTGTGTATGGATATACACCGATGCCGTTCGTGCACGTATGTGCATACCAGAAAACTTGATATGTACCGCTGTACATCCTATTCACCTATTGACCGATTCACGTACATACTACAGTTTTAAACTTTTAAACATTACATATATATCTGTCTCTATGACATATGTATCCTTGCCATGATAGATTATGAGTTATACCATGATTCCAGATACGCCATGTTCCCTATGTTACTATGACACTGTGATCCCAGTTGTACCATGAGGCCATGTTTCCAGTATTTCCTGTTTTATAGACTTATCACACCATATTTTTTGTTGTACATCTCTTTCATTATATGTTCAGTACTTTAGTTGTAGAGGTTGTACTTGCTCCCGTCCTAACAGGATAACATTGTAGGTTTACTTTCTGAGGAGAAAATGCTATATGATTCATATTATGGCACTGCATTTGAGGACATGGCCTTAGCTCCAGAAGAGGCCCCAGCGGGGAACCTTGCTTAGTTATCTTTCTTGTGTTTTGAGACTTAGACTTTGTCTGTACTTATATTTGGATACTGGACTTTGTCTCCAGTTAGATACTTTAGAAGTGTATTATTAAGTCTGTACTTGTTTACCTTCACTTATAGATGCTGTGTTGTGATGAACCTTTAAATGTGATTTTAGAACTGTTAGCAGCTTAGATCCTTTATTGTCTATTCTTAGAACAGCTTACTACGTTTTAACAAGCGTAGGCTGGACATGGCTCGGCCCGGCCCGGCCCGGCCCAATAATTTGGGTAGCGGGTCGTGACATGTTTTTAGTAGTGCCCCCATGCAGGTCCAGACTTAAGTTGTTTGGTTACGTTATTGTACCAAGCATGCCTGCAATTAGGATCTAGGACAACTTGATAACACTAGGAATAACATTTAGAACACCTAGAGGATTTCTAGGATTGTAACATAGAAGAACTCATCACAGCATAGGACCGTTAGCTATAATTAGCCTCTTGTTTGTAATTCAGTGGGTTACAATTTTGACCAGGATAGTACCCTTGGGATGACCCCTGAGGATCTTACTCTAATCTTATCTCGAAATCTGTTTTTACCTGTTTTATTTGCTTTCCTCTAAATTCGTTGTTGAATTTAAATTTCTGATTTTCGTTATTGACTTTGATCTTGCATCGTGATAAATTTTGTGGATTGAATTATGATATATCCTGATAAGGTAAATGTCTGCTTTAGTTATGGAGTTTAGAATTTATCGCAGCCATATTAGCTGGTATGACAAAAATATAGAACCTAATTTTGGATATACTATCCTATTCATAGAATTTAGATTTTCTCGCAGCCATACCGGTTGGCGTGGCGATGATTCTAGATAACATGATTAGAGGATGTATACCTTAGTTTTGACTCTATCGTTTGTTGCATCTAAGCTTACTGGTGTGACGAAAATTTTGGCAACATGATTTCAAGAAGACGTGTATGGTTATCAGATCGTATCTTAACTTGGTTTACTTTGTTATAACCGAATGAGCAGGAATAAATCCTTATTATCATTCTTTTCCATCTTGATTAACTATGTTCTATCTACATCAACAACTAGGACTATAGGTTCTCTAGGACTCTCCAACAGAATTGCTTTCATGTTATCTTTTTGGACATAATTATTTTTGCGTTCCATCTTTCCTATAACTTGACTAAACCCTTCTTCGTTAACCTCTTGGATAATTCTTCTCGTTATGCAACTCGTTGTCTTCGTACCAATCTTGGAGATATTCCAATAAACTTTTCTGTCTTGCTTGACCTTTAACTTATTTGGACACTGTTATGGATTGCTTGACCCAGTCTTAGGCCTTGTAACCTTCTATTTCATAGACGACCGAAATAGCCAACCCTCGTTAACTGATTCTATAGTATAACTGTAAATGTATTGCGTGATTGTGATAAATACTTTTCCTAAGGATTGGTTAGATTAAGCTTATAGGACAAGTATGAGTGACTGACTGTAGTAGACTTGGAAACCATTAAGAACGATTGTATTGATAGTATGACTTGATGACAGGATATCTAAGATGGAGAAATGAAATATTATATTGTTGTGACTACGGATTGAAGATCCAAACCCTGTACTTACGAATTGAGGATTTAGCATTTGTAGAATTTTGGTGGGTTATCTATAGCTAATTATATGTGATTATAGGGTGTATCGATATGTGGAATGATATAGAATAAGTTAGAATGGGATATGATATTGCGTACGAGATCGAAAAGAATATCAGTTAAAAAGACAAGAAACGAGACAAAGACATATGTGCATTGGTAATTAATAAATCGGGAGTTTTGAAATCGAGGATTTATATTCGGAGGACTTGTTGAGTAAAAAGAAGAAGGCTCTACGCCAATGATAAATATTGAACGTATAATTTCAAGGAGAAATTGTAGGAAAAGATTGACGACAAATGATGCTAAGGAACTGTGATAGAATATGGATACTTAGGATATGATAAGGAAATCAAGTATTTACAATTGAGGTTGAAAATATGGTTGATGATCAAGCATTGTTGGCTTATAAACATACCCAGAGAATGACCTTATAGTTTAGGGTATACAAAAGGTTCCATGTTAGTATGGAAGATTTTAAAGGATACATGATGTAGTTTATGATAGAAGGACTTAGTTGAACCTAAACCAAAAAGATTGTAAAGAGAAACGGAAGAGATGATTACAAGGGTAGCAGATTGAGTATCGTAGCCAGAGCAGCTAAATGTTATAGTTTGACCTATTGGATGATTTTTAATTTCGAGGACGAAATTTTTCAAGGAGGGAAGATTTGTAAGCCCCTAGATTTCAAAAATAGTTTTTATAATTTTTAATAGTATTTATATACGGATACATATTTTATAGTGTATTTCGTATTTTCTTGATTTTCGTAATGCTTTAAAATTTTTCCTAACTTATAGATTTTTCCTTGGCCAGCATACCGCCGGTGTACCGGTGTATGCCGACGGCATACCGTCCGGACATATTTTCTATACTTTAGATATTTTTGGTTTTTGATATTTTTGTGAATAGTGTTTCAGATATTTTTATGAATAGTGTTTTGGATATTTTGATGAATAGTGTTTAGATATTTTCGTGAATAGTGTAGATGCACCATATTACCCAATGGATAATTGGTTTTGTTTGAATGGCCATGATTGACTTAGATTTTGACATGGATCACGATCCGACGGCTAAGATTAAATCCCCCTTCTATATATACCCTTTCACTTTCTCTCTCCTCTCTCTTTTCATTCTCTTCACTCTCTTTTCATTTTTTCTTCCTTTCTCTTCCCTTGGAGCTTGTTAGGAGCTTGGCCTTGAGGTCTAGAGTGTGGTTTCGTACCCCTCTTGGTGGTGGAGTAGAAGATTAGGCATGGAGCTTAACCTAGGCAAGTGCATCTTGCTCAAAAGTGACATGACCATACTTTATTTTTTGTTTTCCATAGAAACTAAAGTTTTATTGGCCTATAATTTGCTTCTTTAAATTGTTAACATGTTTAGTATATAGCACTTTTGGTTTTGATCGACAGTATTGCGTAGATCTGAGTTTCTAGATATGATTTTCGAGTATTTTGAGGTTTTGATCTATCAAATGTTTTGATTTGTGAAAACTAATACTTCCATGTTGTAGGAAATTCAATTATATTCAATTTTGACTTTTGAAAGTCCGAATTTCGATTTAAAACGAAGTTTTTATGGCCGAAACAAGTTTTGAGTTCAAAAATCAACTTTCTGTGACGGTTCGGAAAATCCGTCGAAAATCCGCGGAAATCCGTCGGAAAATCCGAACTTTCACCACAAAACTTGCTGTGACACTTCGGAAAATCCGTCGGAAATCCGCAGTAATCCGCCGGATGATTCGGTAGGCTGTTTTTGAATTTTTATATATGTTTTAAGTGCTGTAAAAATCTGAGAAAAATTGTATTTAAATACTATGTTAATTTAGATAATTTATTATAATTTTTTCAGCATTTAATAAGTACTTTTGGTATTTTATAAAAATAGGAAAACATAACCCATTTTCAGGATACATATGTTTGTTGATTTTTAATAAATATTTATGAAGGTTTATAAATTCTAGAAAAATTAGTATAAATTTCTATAATTAACAAGGATCATTTTGGTACTTTATTTTATGTAAAATTGAGCTTTTTGCCTATCTCAAAAATTGTTGGAACTCAGTGTACAGTTTGATTTATTTATTGAATAGTTACGACTTGCAATATTTTGTGTTGTTTTGAGTTATTGTAGTATTGGACCACCCCCTACACTAGTGTAAACATCCTAGAAAGTTAGTTTGGATATAGTGTCACCCCACATTGGACTTGGAATTGACCGGAGTTGACCAGTTGACCAAAGTCAACTATAAGTCAACCTCTGATCCAGTTTGTCTTAGTTTGCCCTAGTTGACCTAGACATTATAGTATGTCTTTTCACCCTGATTAGCTATTGTATTATCTCATCTTTAGGACTGTGGCTTCACTCCGAGCCTTGATTCATATTGACAGCTGGATCCCAGGCAAGTACATCTACAAACTCATTTACTGTCTTTTAATGCTAGAACATGTATTAACCCTGTTAAAATACTGATCTTTGAGATAGCAAGTTAAATCTTCACATGTTGTATTACTTTCAGTACCTGCCATGCTTAGGACAGTTCTTATATCCTCACATGCTTCTTACTGGTTCTCAGTACATGTTTCACTATACTATATACTGCTCCGAGTATTCACATGTTTTATACTGCTCCCAGTACCTGCCATGCTTATACTGCTCCCAGTATCTCCCACATGTTTTTACTGTGCTCGTATCTCTCACATATTTAAATAACGGGTTAAGGGAAAACTGTTAGTATTGTACGTGAACATGACCCCCTTCTCCGTATGTACTTACCGCACTCGGTGACATTCTATATGTGACCTTGCCGTATGTTCTGATCTCGCGTTTGTGTATGGATATACACCGATGCCGTTCGTGCACGTATGTGCATACCAGAAAACTTGATATGTACCGCTGTACATCCTATTCACCTATTGACCGATTCACGTACATACTACAGTTTTAAACTTTTAAACATTACATATATATCTGTCTCTATGACATATGTATCCTTGCCATGATAGATTATGAGTTATACCATGATTCCAGATACGCCATGTTCCCTATGTTACTATGATACTGTGATCCCAGTTGTACCATGAGGCCATGTTTCCAGTATTTCCTGTTTTATAGACTTATCACACCATGTTTTTTGTTGTACATCTCTTTCATTATATGTTCAGTACTTTAGTTGTAGAGGTTGTACTTGCTCCCGTCCTGACAGGATAACGTTGTAGGTTTACTTTTTGAGGAGGAAATGCTATGTGATTCATATTATGGCACTGCATTTGAGGACATGGCCTTAGCTCCAGAAGAGGCCCCAGCGGGAAACCTTGCTTAGTTATCTTTCTTGTGTTTTGAGACTTAGACTTTGTCTGTACTTATATTTGGATACTGGATTTTGTCTCCAGTTAGATACTTTGGAAGTGTATTATTAAGTCTGTACTTGTTTACCTTCACTTATAGATGCTGTGTTGTGATGAACCTTTAAATGTGATTTTAGAACTGTTAGCAGCTTAGATCCTTTATTGTCTATTCTTAGAACAGCTTACTACGTTTTAACAAGCGTAGGCTGGACATGGCTCGGCCCGGCCCAACAATTTGGGTAGCGGGTCGTGACAATTTCTGTGCATTGGGTCATGCGTTCGTGTCGGCTTTTATGTGGTGTTGGAACGTGTCCGAGGATCTGCTCGTTCGTGTCGTGTCTGTGTCCGTGTGTAGATGGGGCCGTATCCAGGTGCAGGTTATCAAAACCTTGTGTTGTACTCATAAGGAGTATGAGTTGCTGTGTGACCGTGTCCCACTGTGTGGTTCGTGTCCTGCTGAATCTTTCTGACTTGGCCAACCAAGTTGATTAAGTGGATTTTGAGTGCACATGTTGCTTCTATGGCGAAGTGCAGCAGTAGTATATAGTTGCAACAAGCCTATTTTTACTTTCTCTTTGTATTGTATATTCTTTAATTATATTGTACAGTGTATGGGCTGGTGTTGGGGTGGATTTAAATGAGTATACTCTAGATTATTGATATATGTGTGTGGCATTTTAAACAATGGAATTGCTGAGTTTGAACTCTAAATTACTAGCTGTTATCAGTACATTTCTTTGGTATATTCAACTTGATCAGCTATTAGTATTGTAGAGTTTAGGGGCAGCTAGCTGGATTGAAGAGTTGAAACCAATTTTGAAGTATATTTCTTTAAGCTCATGTTTTATTTATCAGTATTTTTTTTACTTGTCTCTTCCCTGGAAATAGTTGGTGTAGGTAACATTAGGATTGGAGGATTGTTTAGGAAGGTATCTCAAGAAAATACAAATTCTAGGATTTATAATCTGTCACCTTGATTGTATAACTTTATACTATAAATATCGTTTTTTTAAAATTATTGGTTACAGTAGCTGTTAGTAGGCATTAAGGTCCAAAAGTCATTTTCTAAGAAATAATTTGGGCTCTGGGCAATCATGTGTAGCTAACTAGAATATAATAAATTGGTTATGGTTAATGAGTGTTCTATAAAATAAGATTTAGCTAAGTGGTGTAATCATGGTATATTTTTATAAGATAATTAACTAGGTTATTATTCATAGCTTAACCAACCTGTAAATTATTAAAACAGGCAGATATCCATCTCCATTGTTTACCTGTACTTTCCCGAAGCCAGGTAAGTACTTTTCTACGGTTTTATGCATTTACATTCTTGTACTCTTTCTTGTGACACATCATGGCACGATATCATGTACTCCTGTACTCATGTACTCTTATTCTTGTACTTATTAGTGTCAGGTGGGAAAATACACTAGCTATGTGACCAATCCCGGTTACTATATTCATGTGCCTAGCTTAGGCTTCGCATCGTGCACGCGGGCCCTAAGTCGTACCATATTCATGTACTCCTGTGCATGCTCTTGTACTCACCCCAGCCGGTCACATGGACTAGATGTATTTCGATATTGTGCACTTATCATGTCTGGTACTACAGGATTATAGTTTCATTCATGTACATTATATTTTCTGTACTTTACATGTTTCTGTACTTTACATTCATGTACTATAGTTCCTGTACTTATTTTCTGTACTACTTTTCTGTACTTTCATGTTCATTCCTGTATTTCATTTTCTGTACTCCTGTACTCTGTTCATGTCATGTTCATATTTTATTACCTAGAACTGTACTTTGCTCCTCTCCTGAATAGGATATGTTGCAGGTGAGTTGTAGGCCCTGTGCGACACTTATTATGGCCGAGAGCCAGTTGATGCAGGAGAGCTAGCTGGGGTTGCCCTTGACTTAGAGGCTGCAGAAGCCTAGAGCTTTACCTTAGCACTTTATATTTTTACCTTGTATTTGAGACTAGTAGACTCTATCTTTTATTCTGCTGGAATGTAATAAAATTCTGAGGCTTGTACTTCACTCTGGATTTAGGACACTTTTATAGATGCTGTGATTTCATACATGTTCATGATTATCTGGTTAGATTTCCCTAGATTGGTACAACTTACTTCGTCGTGTCTAACGACGAAGGCTGGGCGTGTCCGACTCGTATCCGATTATTCGGGAGCGGGTCGTGACACAAGGCACAGTTCATTTGTTCTGCTGCCAGAGTGCAACCTACTCACCTTACTGCCTAGGCGCAGTCCACTCAGCTTGCTGCCAAGGCGCAGTCTATTCACCCTGTTGCTCGAGCGCAACCTACTCGTCTAGCTGCCAAGGCGCAACTAATAGCCCATTCTGCTATGGCACAACCTATGCATCCTGCTGCCCAGGCGCAGTTTGCACACCATGCTGTTCTGGCGCAACCCAATGGAACTAGTCTTTTGGCTATTCCCTCTTCTTCTCCAGTTCTGAACTTGGAGATGCAAGGTTCTAATACTAGCACTCGACAGAACAAAGGGAAGGGTTCTTTGACACTTCCTCAACTCGCGCTACCTGCGCCTAAGACGATACAACAACAAAATAGAGGGAAACGCTTCTTAGCTAACCCTCTACAAAATAAAGGAAAGCACCCTTTGGTCTTTTTTCAAACTTCCCTGGTCTATGACTCAGAGGAAGATATATTAGATTCCTTTCCTTTAAACAGAGGTCTTCAGATCTCTGCTATGGAAAAGAACACTGATCAAAGAGGCATCTTGCCTACCCCTATGGGGTCTGGTCAAGATCTTCCAACCTTGCAAATTTTCTGATCTAAGCAAGGGAAATTGAAAGTATCTCAAACAGAGGCACCTGGAGCAGAATTTTCTGATTTACGCGCTTATCTCAATAGACGTCAATTAGTATCAACTTTGGTGAAACGTAAGAACCCTATGCCAAAGGCCAATCTGTACCTGAAACCAAAATTTGAAAAGAAAGACCTAACCACTTATGCTAATGAGTTAAGTACATCTTTGTATACTCAGGGAACTAAACATGTGAAGAACAGGAGACATGTTCCTAACATCATTAAGGAATATGTTCCTCTGACTTCTTCTCGTCCTATAGTGGTAGCTGATCTCCGGGAACGTCTTACACAAAGATGGGAGATTGCAGGGATGTCTCCTTCATCTCTAAATCACTCTTCAGATCGCCACTGCCTTCATGAAGTCGTCATCAAGTGTTGTTGCCAATCAGCTAGACGATCTGTCTTCGATCATCTAATAGGAGATGAAGACGAGCTATTATATGCTTTTGTCAACATGACTTCTCAAGGCACTGGGGGTGGGAAACGTCCAAGACGTAATGCATCCCGTAATCCCAGTCAACAATACTTTGATCGGATTTATGCATCCAGTGAAGGGGTCTTTTAATACACCAGATCAAGACATCAAAATTTGAACCAAGGTGTCTTTAATCAAGAAGATCTCTCCATCACTCACATGGAAGAAGAATCTTTTTCGGAGTTTGATGCAGATAGTGAAAGTTCTGAACAAACTATCTCGTCAATAGCAGCAAGAGAGGTGACGGCATATACCATTATAGAAGATAAAGATGCCTCTAATTCAGCCAATCAGGAGCAACGAATTGTTGCACTAGAGGACAAATTATAAGCCCATAAATTTTAAAAATAGTTTTTATAATTTTCAATAGCATTTATATATTTAAAATAAATTAATATGATTATTAGGAATTTTTTTAGAATTTTTAAATGATTTTTAATTAATTTTTAAGGCAACATATATCATTTTGTAAATATTTAAATTGTTTTAATATCAAATTGTAATTTGTTTTAATATTGATTTGCAAATATATGAATTGTTTTAATTGCGATTTGCAAATTGTATTTGCAAACTGACAGGCATAGGGCTATTTTACAAGACCCCAAACTATGGGGGCCTTGTTGCAAACCGACCATCACCCCCCCCCACGACTTTCTCTCTCCTCCCTCATCTACCCCCGACGACCGACGACCGGGCTGACCACCGCCCCGACAACCCGGCCGACCTAACCCCTCTTCGACCGCCCTACCCTTCTTATAAATACCCCCCGACCCCAAACCCTAACCCTAATCTATTTTTCCGACCACCCAGTCCAGCCTAACCGCCGCCTCCACTTCTCCTTCTCCGGCCACTCGTCGAAACCCTAGACTTAGTCTAGCCACCCCCACCGTCCACTTCCCGATGAACAAACACCCCCATCCAGTTCGTCTCTCCGAGACAAACCCAGCGCCGCCCCTAACCGCCGACCACGACGACTCCTCCGCCCTACAACAGCTCCGTTCGTCGAACCGAAGTCGGACATGTACGTATCACTTTGCTTTTCTTCTCCGACTCGACTCGTATTCACATATGTGACTCGTCGAGTCTCGACGAGTCTCGTGGTAAGTCTGGACACGTCTAATTCGAGTCGTGCGTGTCGTGCACGACCCGGACACTTGGACTCGACCGTTCTTCGTGTCCTTAACTGTCAGGACACGAAGAATATACTATCGGGTTTACAACCCGTTAACCTAAAACCATAATATAACTAACCCTAACCCATTCCCTAACAACTGACTCGAGCTGATCCCTTGGCTAGCCCGAGCGCGCTAAAACCCCCTGCCCCTGGCCGAGTTCGAGCCCCCCTTTTTCCTTTCTTTTTGGTTTTGTTTTACTTTTAGTTTATTTTATTATATATATGTATATATGTATATATGTTTTTATATATATATATATGTATATGTATATGTATTTATGTATATATATTATTATATATATACTGTTATATATATATACTGTATTTGTATATATATATATATTTTATACTTAGTATTATATATATGTAAATATATATATATATATATATATATATATATATATATATATATATATATATATATATATATATATATATATATATATATATATATATATATATATATAAATGTTGTTGTTGTATATTTATATATGTATTTCAAATTCAACTATATACAAATATTATTGTGTATAAATTCACAAGTCATTTTTATTATTTAAATTTGTGACTTGTATATTTTAGCACTTTAAAATATATTTATGTATATATTTAAATTACTGTATTTTATAATTATGGCCAATTGACGTCCAAACCTAGCATGGGTTTTTAGGCCCAATTGTGTCTAATACATTCAGAGTCTGTACAAGTCATATTGGACTTGATTCATGGCTTTGGGTCCTGTATCTGGACTTCGGTTCAATTTCGAATACATGGACAAAATAGTAAATAATTAATTAATTATTTTTCAGAAATCGTTACTTGCTGTTTTTGAATTTTTTATATATATTTTAACTACTGTAAAAATCTGAGAAAATTTGTATTTAAATACTATATTAATTTAGCTAATTTATTATAATTTTTTCAGCATTTAATAAGTAATTTTGGTATTTTATAAAAATGGGACAACAGAACTCATTTTCAGGATACATATGTTTGCTGATTTTTAATAAATATTTATGAAGGTTTATAAATTCCAAAAAAATTAGTATAAATTTCTATAATTAACAAGGATCATTTTGGTACTTTACTTTATGTAAAATTTAGCATTTTGTCTATCTCAAAAATTGTTGGAACACAGTGTACAGTTTGATTTATTTATTGAATAGTTATGACTTGCAATGATTTGTGTTATTTTGAGTTATTATAGTATTGGACCTCACCCCGCACTAGTGTAAAGATCCTAGAAAGTTAGTTTGGGTATTGTGTCACTCCATATTGGTCTTCTATGCTAAAGTCATCATTTGGCTAGGTGTCCAGTCAGAAAGTCGTATCACATAACTAGTGTCTTAGTGTTTAACTTAGTATAAAAACTAAGTTTATGTGTTATTTCTACAGTTACGAGTCACCAGACATCTATAGCATTTCTATCACTGCTTTGCTTTGCTAAAGGCAAGTACTTCTATAAACTTTACATACTGTTACAATAATGAACTGCGATCCCAATCATGTTAAATGCTGATCCTTGGGGTAGCAAGTTAAATCTTCACATGTTGTATTTATTTTCAGTCCCTACTATGCTTAGGACAGTCTTTATATATCTCTCACATGTTTAGAATCTGGGTTATGGGGAAACTGTTAGTAGAGTACGTGATTATTCCGCCTTCTCCGTATGTATTTACCGAGCAAAGTTTCATTTTTTATGATTACTGCACCGTAGGCCTTTATCTCAAAGCGGATTTGTGTGTATGTACATCTATCGCCGTATCACTTGTACAGAAGTACATTTCATCATGTGCCCATGTACATTGTACACCTATTGACGATCACGTACCTGCTACAGTTTTAAACATTACATATACATCTGTCTCTATGACATATGTGTCCTTGCCATGATAGATTATGATATGCCATGATTCCAGTTTATTATATTCCTGTTCATTTCATGTTTCGTATATTTAGTTTGCTAGAATCAGTACTTGCTCCCGTCCTGATAGGATAACGTTGTAGGTATCCTTACTGAGAAGGAGTTGCTTTGTGATTCCTATTATGGAGTTGCTGCCGAGGACCAGGCTTTATCTTACGAGGATGTACCTGCGGAGAAACTCGTCTAGTTTGCGTAGTTACTCGGGGTTCCGAGAGTAGTCATATTGTTAGACTATGTATTTTGTGACTGGACCTGTATCCAGCTTTACTTTTTGGACTTGTACTTGGAACTTACTATTATACGAGATGACTCCCACCACCACCTATTACTGTACTCTCCCACTCCACAAATCCACCAACCCAGATGCCTCCACCACCTTCCACATCACAGTCCCAGCAGGACCCGATACTCCCACCACCACCTATTACTATACCTGCCCAGGCTTCCGTCACACTCGACGGGAACCAACTGCTCACTCTGATCCAGGGGTTCCTAACGACCCATCAGGAGCAGACCACCTTACTCTGCCAGAGCATGGAGCATTCTGAGGAACGTACCATGGTCCCACCACTTGTAGAGCCACGGCAGAGAGCAGGGACAATCAAGGACTTCATGGGTCTGAACCCCAAGGAGTTCTTAGGGACAGAGGACATCGTAGTAGCAGATGACTGGCTAGACTCAGTAGAGAGGAAGCTCCTTGGAGCTAGGTTGCCGAATGACCTCCAGGTCGAGGCAGCAGAATTTCTGCTAATAGACTTAGTAGGAGTTTGGTTCCGGAATGAGCCGCTATTCGCGAGAGGAAAGGCCACTTGGGATCAGTTCAAAACCCAGTTCAAGAAGAAATTCTTCTCGACCACCGCTAGGGTAGCCATGGGACTACGATTCCAGAACATCCAGCAGGGAAACCGTTCTGTTGACGAGTATGCAGCAGAGTTTAGTCGTTTGAGCCGTTTTGCTCCTAGTCTAGTTGCAGACCCAGAGGAGATGAAGCGTAAGTTTTGTCATGGTCTAGTTCCAGACATTGGCTTTCTTATAGTGGCGAACGGTACGACTGACTACTACCAGAGCCTAGAGTTGGCCCGGAGCATAGAGGAGCGTCTTCTGTCTTACAAGAGGCCGGCTTTTGTACACCACGAGGGACCCTCCAAGTATCAGGCTTTCCAGCCGAGAGCACCGATGTCGTACCAGCAGACTTACCGTCCCCCTATACCACATTACCCAACCCCACCAGTTAGAGCCCCGGGACCTCAGCTGCAGAAGGGAGCTCTGTGTATATTTTGTCAAAGACCAGGGCATGATTACTCCGTCTGCAGAAAGAGGTTGAAGCAGTGCTTAGCTTGCGGGTCTGCCACCCACCAGCTTCGGGAGTGCCCAGCAGCCAGGGTACCAGGTGCCGGACCACCATCTAGAGGACCGTCGCTTTCGACTCAGCAGCAAAGGTTTGGGCAACATCTACAGCAGCAGAGGGGACCCCAGGGGAAGGCTTATAGCCTAGCTCTTGAGAGAGATTATTTGGCTGACGTCATTATAGGTCATGTTTATTTGCATACTTTTTTAGCTCTATGCTTGTTTGATTCTGGTGCATCATATAGCTTCATGTCATTAGAGTTTATGCATAAACACTACTTAGTAGCTACACCTACCGAGGAGATGAATAGAGTAATGACGGGAGGCGGACCAGTGCCCATTAGAGCTATCTATATATGCTCTATTACTATAGCTGGAAGAGAGTTTAGGGGATGGACTGGCTTAACTACATCCATGCAGCTATAGACTGTCATGAGGGTAGTATTCTGTTCAGTCCCCCAGGTACGGCACCATTCAGTGTCAAGAGGACAGGGTCGGAGATCAGCCTAGAGCTGAACTGTTGTGCGACAGTTGGGGAGATAGCACCGCCACATCCTATCTTTAGGGAGTTTATGGATGTATTCCCAGAGGATCTTCCAGGACTTCTGCCTGACAGAGATGTGGAGTTCACTATAGATTTAGTACCGGATTTATCACCAGTATCCCGGGCTTGCTATAGAGTGAACCCCAAGGAGGTCGTAAAGATGAAGGAGCAGATTGATGACCTGTTGAAAAATGGTTTCATTCGATCTAGTGCTTCTCCATGGGAAGCGCCAGTACTTTTTGTGCCGAAGAAGGATGGTACAATCTGGTTGTGCATTGACTACCGTGCGTTGAATACCATCACCATTAAGAAGAAATATCCTCTGCCCAGGATAGATGATTTGTTCGACCAGTTGAGTGGGGCGAAGGTGTTTTCCAGGATAGATTTGAGATCCGGTTACCACCAGGTGAAAGTCAGGGCTGCAGACATCCAGAAGACGGCGTTCAACACGAAGTACGGGCAGTACGAGTTTTTGGTGATGCCATTTGGTCTCACAAATGTGCCAACTGTCTTTATGAACTTGATGAATAAGATATTTCACCAGTATCTAGATAATTTTATCGTAGTATTTATCGACGACATCCTGATATACTCGAAGACGCCGGAGGAGCACGCAGAGCATTTGCAGACAGTTTTGGAGATTCTGAGGCAGGAGAGGTTGTATGCCAAATTGTCGAAGTGCGAGTTCTTTTTGGACCGAGTGGAGTTTCTCGGTCATGTAGTTACTGGAGAGGGGATCTCGGTGGATCCCAGGAAGATTGCTGCCGTTGAGACATGGAAGGCTCCGACGTCAGTTTCAGAGATCATGAGCTTTTTGGGTTTAGCCGGCTATTATAGGAAGTTCGTCCAGGACTTTGCTAGGATAGCTGAACCCATAACGAAACTGATGCGGAAGGACGCAGAGTATATCTGGTCAGAGGATTGCCAGACAGCTTTTGAGGAACTGAAGAGGAGGTTGACGACCGCTCCAGTTCTGACATTACCTTCAGGGTCTGGAGGTTTCACCATATACAGCGATGCTTCGGGAAAGGGGCTAGGATGTGTCCTACAACAGCATGGGAAAGTGATTGCTTATGCATATAGGCAATTACGGACTCATGAGCGGAACTATCATACCCATGACCTAGAGTTAGCTGCGGTGATCTTTGCACTCAAGTTGTAGAAACACTACTTATACGGAGAGCGTGTAGAAATCTTTACTGACCACAAGAGTTTAAAGTATGTGTTCACGCAGAAAGAGCTGAACATGAGGCAAAGACGATGGTTGGAGTTGATGAAGGACTTCGACATCAATTTATAATATCACTCCGGGAAGGTAAATATGGTGGCAGATACGCTGAGCAGGCATCCGATGGCATGGTATCTGATGATAGATCGGCATTTACGGGAAGATCTAGAGAAGCTCGGTATCGAGATAGTTCGTCCAGGATCAGTGATACAGATAATGGCGCTTGATATTCAGTCAGGTTTGATGGAGCAGATCAAGGAGGCACAATCTACAGATGAGAGCCTTCGCAGACTTCGAGTCCAAGCTTTAGCTGGATTGCTGGATGACTTCACCATAGCAGAGGATGGATCCTTGAGGCATGGCAGCCGGTTATGCGTGCCGAAGGGAGAACTGATAGAGGCAGTCTTGCAGGAGGTGCACCGATCTCGATATTCTATTCACCCTGGTGCCAACAAGATGTACCGTGACTTGCGGGAACATCTTTGGTGGCACGGGATGAAGAGGGATGTATCACATTTCATTTCGTGATGCCTAGTTTGCCAGCAGGTCAAGGCAGAGCGTCAGAGGCCAGCTGGTCTATTACAGCCGTTACCCATTCCCGAGTGGAAGTGGGAACACATTATGATGGACTTCGTCTCAGAGCTTTCTCGTTCCCAAGGAGGGAAGGATGCCATTTGGGTCATCGTGGACAGGCTGACGAAGTGTGCGTACTTCATACCCTTCAAGGTGGGGCTTTCTACCGAGAAGTTAGCGGAGCTATACATGCAGCAGATAGTTCGCTTGCACGGAGTACCAGTGAGCATCGTGTCGGACCGAGACAGCAGATTCACGTCCCACTACTGGAGGAGCTTGCAGGAAGAGTTGGGCAGTCGGCTCAAGTTCAGTACGGCGTACCACCCGCAGATAGATGGGCAGTCCGAGAGGATGATACCGACGCTAGAGGACATGCTGAGGACCTGTGTGCTGGACTTTGGCGGATCATGGAAGAGCCATCTGCACTTGGTAGAGTTTTCATACAACAACAGCTACCAAGCCAGCATCGGTATGTCTCATTTCGAGGCACTATATGGACGACGATACCGTACACCGCTCTTTTGGGATGATGTTGGGGACAGAGTTATGCTTGGGCCAGAGATGATCACGGATACAACAGAGAAGGTCGGGATGATCAGAGACATGCTCAGAGTTGCTCAGGACAGACAGAAATACTGGACCGATACTAGTCGCAGACCGATGGAGTTCGCTGACGGAGATATGGTGCTGATGAAGATATCACCTACAAGAGGGACGATCCGGTTCAGACGAGGAGGCAAGTTGAGCCCCAGATACATCGGGCCGTTCGAGATACTTGGCAGGATCGGAGAGGTAGCTTACAGGGTTGCACTTCCATCCAATCTAGCAAGAGTTCACAATGTCTTTCATGTGTCTCAGCTGAGGAGATATGTTTCGGACCCCGGCCATGTGCTAGATCATTCAGAATTGGAGATCGGACCGAGCCTTGCAGTTACTGAGCAGCCAGTAGAGATATTGGACAGGAGGGAGAAGAGGCTGAGGAACAAAGTCATACCCTTAGTACGAGTAGCTTGGAGCCGTCACTCTCCGGGTGAATCTACTTGGGAGAGGGAGTCGGACATGAGGGAGAGATATCCTTACTTGTTCTACCCAACAGCTACGAGGGAACCACCCATTCCCGCCTGATACCTTAGAGGTTAGTTTTAATAATAGCCTTAGTCATTCTTTGCATTGCTTGTTATATTAGAATGTTTGTAGAGTTTTCTATCCTTGTGAATTTCGAGGACAAAATTTTTCAAGGAGGGAAGATTTGTAAGCCCCTAAATTTTAAAAATAGTTTTTATAATTTTTAATAGCATTTATATATTTAAAATAAATTAATATGATTATTAGGAATTTTTCTAGAATTTTTAAATGATTTTTAATTAATTTTTAAGACAAAATATATCATTTTGTAAATATTTAAATTGCTTTAATATCGAATTACAATTTGTTGATTTATTTTAACATTGATTTGCAAATATATGAATTGTTTTAATTGCGGTTTGCAAATTGTATTTGCAAACCGACAGGCATAGGGCTATTTTACAAGACCCCAAACTATGGGGGCCTTGCTGCAAACCGACCATCACCCCCCCACGACTTTCTCTCTCCTCCCTCACCTACCCTCGACGACCAACGACCGGGCTGACCACCGCCCCGACAACCCGGCCGACCTAACCCCTCTTCGACCGCCTTACCCTTCTTATAAATACCCCCCGACCCCAAACCCTAACCCTAATATATTTTTTCGACCACCCAGCCCAGCCTAACCGTCGCCTCCACATCTCCTTCTCCGGCCACTCGCCGAAACCCTAGACTTAGTCTAGCCACCCCCACCGTCCACTTCCCGACGAACAAACACCCCCATCCAGTTCGCCTCTCCGAGACGAACCCAGCGCCGCCCCTAACCGCCGACCATGACGACTCCTCCGCCCTACAGCAGCTCCGTTCGTCGACCCGAAGTCGGACACGTACGTGTCACTTTGCTTTTCTTCTCCAACTCGACTCGTATTCACATAAGTGACTCGTCGAGTCTCGTGGTAAGTCTGGACACGTCTAATTCGAGTCGTGCGTGTCGTGCACGACCCGGACACTTGGACTCGACCGTTCTTCGTGTCCTTAACTGTCAGGACACGAAGAATATACTATCGGGTTTACAACCCGTTAACCTAAAACCATAATATAACTAACCATAACTCATTCCCTATCAACTGACTCAAGCTGACCCCCTGGCCAGCCCGAGCGCACTAAAACCCCCCTGCCCCTGGCCGAGTTCGAGCCTCCCTTTTCCTTTCTTTTTGGTTTTGTTTTGTTTTTAGTTTATTTTATTATATATATGTATATATGTATTTATATATATATATATATTTTCTTTGTATATATATATATATATATATATATATATATATATATATATATATATTTTATATATATATATATATATATAATATATATATATATATATATATATATATATATATACTGTTATATATATATACTATATTTGTATATATATATATATATATATATATATATATATATATATATATATGTATATTTATTATATGTATATATCCATTATATATATATATATATATATATATATATATATATATATATATATATATATATATATATATATATATATATATATATATATATATATATTGTTGTTGTATATTTATATATTTATTTCAAATTCAACTATGTACAAATATTATTGTGTATAAATTCACAAGTCATTTTTATTATTTAAATTTGTGACTTGTATATTTTAGCACTTTAAAATATATTTATGTATATATTTAAATTACTGTATTTTATAATTATGGCCAATTGACGTCCAAACCTAGCATGGTTTTTGGGCCCAATTGTGTCTAATGCATTCAGAGTCTGTACAAGTTATATTGGACTTGATTCATGGCTTTGGGTCCTGTATCTGGACTTCGGTTCAATTTCGAATACATGGACAAAATAGTAAATAATTAATTAATTATTTTCTAGAAATTGTTACTTGCTGTTTTTGAATTTTTATCTTTATTATAACTGCTGTAAAAATCTGGGAAAATTTTTATTTAAATACTATGTTATTTTAGCTAATTTATTATAATTTTTTCAGCATTTAATAAGTAATTTTGTTATTTTATAAAAATGGGAAAACTGAACTCATTTTCAGGATATATATGTTTGCTGATTTTTAATAAATATTTATGAAGGTTTAGAAATTCTAGAAAAATTATTATAAATTTCTATAATTAATAAGGATCATTTTGGTACTTTATCTTATGTAAAATTGAGCTGTTTGTCTATCACAAAAATTGTTGGAACACAGTGTACAATTTGATTTATTTATTGAATAGTTACGACTTGCAATGATTTGTGTCGTTTTGAGTTATTATAGTATTGGACCTCACCCCGCACTAGTGTAAAGACCTTAGGAAGTTAGTTTGGGTATTGTGTCACCCCACATTGGTCTCCTATGTTAAAGTCATCATTTGGCTAGGTGTCCAGTCAGAAAGTCGTATCACACAACTAGTGTCTTAGTGTTTAACTTAGTGTAAAAACTAAGTTTATGTGTTATTTCTACAATGACGAGTCACCAGGCATCTATAGCATTTCTATCACTGCTTTGCTTTACTAAAGGCAAGTACTTGTACAAACTTTACACACTGTTACAACAATGAACTGCGATCCCAACCATGTTAAATGCTGATCCTTGGGGTAGTAAGTTAAATCTTCACATGTTGTATTTATTTTCAGTCCCTACTATGATTAGGACAGTCTTTATATATCTTTTACATGTTTATAATCTGGGTTATAGGGAAACTGTTAGTAGAGTACGTGATCATGTCCCCTTTTCCGTATGTATTTACCGAGCAAACTTTTATTTTATATGATTACTGCGTCGTAGGCCTTTATCTCAAAGCGGATTTGTGCGTATGTACATCTATCGCCGTATCACTTGTACGAAAGTATATTTCATTATGTACCCCTGTATATTGTACACCTATGACATATGTGTCCTTGCCATGATAGATTATGATATGCCATGATTCCAGTTTATTATATTCATGTTCATTTCATGTTTCGTATATTTAGTTTGCTAGAATCAGTACTTGCTCCCGTCCTGACAGGATAACGTTGTAGGTATCCTTACTGAGGAGGAGTTGTTTTGTGATTCCTATTATGGAATTGCTACCGAGGACCAGGCTTTATCTTACGAGGATGTACCTGCGGGGAAACTCGTCTAGTTTGCGTAGTTACTCGGGGTTCCGAGAGTAGTCATATTGTTAGACTATGTATTTTGTGATTGGACCTGTATCCAGCTTTACTTTTTGGACTTGTACTTGGAACTTACTATTATACGAGATGACTTTTGTGTTTGGAACTTTTCTGACTTTTTATTACATATAGAACTGTTAGCACATTTTAGTCATATCTTGTTATCTTTAAAACAACTTACTACGCTTATCTCAAGCGTAGGCTGGACATGACTCGGCCCGACCCAACAATTTGGGTAGCAGATCGTGGCACAAATTGAAGACCATGGCTGAGATAGTCGCAAGTATGCACACTATAATCGTGGCTCAACACACAGTGCCACCGATTATAAACCCTGCTACCAATCTCGAGCTTATAGCATCTTCTGTACCTGTTAGTGTTAGTCTGGGGGTACCACCTCCTCAGGTTACTTCTATACCAATTCAAGCTGATCCCAGTCAGTCTGTTGCCGGGGGTGGTAATTACCATGCTGTTCCTCCTCCCAACACTTTAAACCAGCCCACCAATTTCCAAACCTCAGGGGATGCTAATGAGACTGTGAAACTCCTGCGCACTCAGTTTTAGGCCTAAGCAGAAGGATGGCCTACAAAGACTTGGCATAAAGAAACCATATCCTACAGAGTGGAAGGAGGTTCCATTCCCTCCTAAATACAAGCTTCCAACCATTATGCTGTTCGATGGCAGCACTTCTCCAAGTCAGTACATCAATCACTTTGAAGTGATGACTGACCAATTACAGCCAAATGATGCTCTCCTAACTAGAGTATTCGTCGGTTGTTTAGCCGGTGCAGCATACGACTGGTATCGTAGTTTGTCGGATGGCTGCATTACTTTTTTTGCTGGTTTCAAGCAAATGTTCTTGGAACGGTTTTATGAGGGAGTCAACGACATGACGATGTCTGCCCTCAATAAGATCAAGCAAGGACACAATGAATCTACAGAGAGTTTCATTGAAAGATTTTGCCGAGAGGCACTTAAAATACCTTTATGAACCCCATCTGCTGTAACAATAGACACCTGCAAATCAAACTTGTTGCCTATTATCAGTATGTGGACGGGATCTACACAATTCCAGGATTGGCCTTCTTTTATTGTGAATGCCAAGGCGGCAGAGTTTAGTGCCAAAAATTTCAAGCAGTTAGGAGTTCAAATGACTCATCCTAACCAAGATGAACATTCTACACCCAGAGGTAATAATCGCAAGAATAACCGCAAGGGTAAAGAAAATACTGTCCATCAATCTCAAGGACAAGGAGTCATTGGCTATTAATGTCACTCAGACAACATCCACTCCATCAGCACCACCGCAGAAAATGCCTCGTCCAAAAGAAGAGTATTCTTTCGATGAAGATGATACTTTAAGCATCTTCGATTGCTTGATCAAAAGTAATAAGCTTCAACTTCCAGAGGCAAAATGGCCAGAAGAAGTAGGTAAAACTGATCACCCTAAATACTGTGTTTATCACAGATTCATAGGGCATCCAACCAGAGCATGCTATATGCTCAAGGGAAAAATCTAGGAGATGGTCAACTCTGGAGCGATTACTCTTCAGCAGGATGAAAAGACGGTGACTGCTAATGTCGTCTCTCTATAATTTGGTGACTTTCCACCACAACTTGTGCAAGATGGTATTGTCCCCATTCCAAGGACTACTCTCGAGATTGTGAATCTTCCACCTTCTCAAAATGAAGGTCTTGTTCCACTATCAACTGACTGAGGGGAGATTATGTGGATTCACCCAGATCTGGTAGCAGATTTTGAAACTCCTTCCTCTTCTAAGCAAAAGAAGCACTCTAAATCTAAACCTAAGAACTGCAACATGGTATCCTTTGAACCAGTAGCAGAAGAAGAAATTCTAATTGGCACTAGATCTGGGAAACCCTATCTTCGTGAATATCCTGAGAATCAAGATAATCCTGTCTCATCCCCTGATGCTCCTCCTACACCGTCTGCTCCTACTAAAAATATACCATCTACATCCCTGCCGGTGGTTGAACCAACTTCTTCTAAACCGACACCAGCAGAAAAGGGAAAACAACATGTTCGCTTTGACAAAGCATTAAAGAAGTCCTCATCTCTTGGACTCGAAAAGTCATATAATTTTGACATATTGGCTCAATTAGCCAATACTCCAGCAAGATTGTCAATCTTCGAACTCCTACGTCTTTCAAAAGAAACTCGAGAGATGTTAAGTGAAGCTTTGAAGCAGGCTGATGCTTGTCTTACTCTCCTCAAAAAGTCTGAAAAAGAGCCAGTCAGTTGTACACATTGTCATAGTGTATTTGAGTTAATGTCCAATATTACCTTTACACAAGATAACATGTTATTAGAAGACAATCAGCATGATCGTCCTCTCTATTTTACGGGGTATGTGGACACCATGAAAGTTGATCGTATTCTGATTGATCTAGGGTCTGCTCTTAGTATCATGCCAAAGTCACTGCTAGATGCTTTGAAGATCCCAGTGCATAACCTCTCTACAACTATCACTACTATCCCGGGGTTCAATCAAGGAAGAAGTGAACCTTTGGGAAAGATACGCCTGAAACTTCAAATTGGTAATCTTTGTACAAAGGTGACTTTCTATGTAATTGACAATCATGGCTCATACAATGCTCTGTTTGGAAGACCATTCCTCCACGAACATAATATTGTACCTTCTACTCTCCACCAATGTTTCAAATATGTGGATAGTAATGGAGAAGTCCAAAAAGAGGTTGCAGATCTGAATCCTTTCAAAGGAGTTAAAGCATACTGCAACGATTCTCGCATGTACAAGAAGGAATTCATGAAGGTGGTACTGGCAATGGATACAGATGAAGAACAGAAGTATAAACCAAATGATACTCTGGTGATCCCTATCAAAGGGCGTACTTCCTGTCCTCAGTCATCCAAACCACAGACTATTATCTATCTTCCTTCCTATGAGAAACAGCTTCCTGGTGATAGTAAGGAATAAAGGGAGCACACCTCCTCTGAGCCACTTGTAATCGACCTTCGTCGTAAAAACCCCTCCTCCTCCTTCTCGTTCTTCTTCTTTCCCTCTTGTCATCAATCTGACTAAGCCTGTTAAGGCTAAAGTTCCTGTTGTAAATGATGGTGTAAAAATCAATAAAACATCTCCTTTGCAGTATACTGATGTCCCTTACTATACTCAATGTTATTTGGATATGCTAGATAGCTTTAAACCACTTACAATAGGAGTCGTATCATCTCTACAAAATGTGGTATCTTTGGATTCAATACAAGAGTCGTACTTCTTAGTACCGTCTCGAAAGAAAGATGAAAGGCCTATATTCTTCAATAAAAGAGGGGAACAAAAAGTCATGCTCTATAATGATAATAGAAATGATACATGAAGACTACAATTACGTCGCTATAGTCCACAATCCAAAGCAACCATCTGTAAAATGGGCTATAATTTCAGAACAGGCCTCAACAACGGTAAAGGAAGACGAACTCATATTCGTATTTATTTTCCGAAAGAAAAATTACAACAATACCACAGTAAAACGAAGCGAGGACTAGGTTATGCTTCACCACTTCCAACTCCAGAACCTTCTGAATCTGATGAAGAAGAACGATCTAACTCTTCTGATTCTATCTCATAGAATTCTGATACCAGCATTAGTCATGTTCATAGGGTGATGGTATCTTCTAACATGGTGTCTGTCGAATTCTCGAAAAATGATGAAGATGACATTGAAGAAGCTCCTGAAGTGGACCCTTGGGCACAAAGGATGGACAATCAGTGGGAACTTTATTTTGAACAACGAGAACCACCTACTGAGGATCAACTAGTCCAAATCGATATTGGAGAGGAAGGCGTATCACGACCAATCTTCATTAGCAAGAATCTCTCTGAGAATGATAAACAAGAATTAATTCACCTTATTCGTGAATATATTGATGTCTTCGTCTGGAGTTATGAAGATATGCCGGGATTAGATCCTCAAGTTGCAACTCATAAGCTTAACATCCTGCCGAATGCTAAGCCAGTCAAACAACAACAACGGCGATTCAAGCCTGAAATGATGGATGCAATTGATGATGAAGTCAAAAAGCTCATAGCTTGCGATTTTATCAGAGAAGAACAGCATCCTGATTAGGTAGCCAATGTTGTACCAGTTTTGAAGAAGACTGGAAAGGTTCGGGTTTGCATAGACTTTCGGGATCTCAATGATGCTTGCCCTAAAGACGAATTCCCTCTCCCAATTACTGATGTCATGATCGACAATACATGTGAATTCGAACGAATCTCTTTCATGGATGGATTTTTTGGATATAATCAAATCTGGATGAATCATGAAGATGAAAAACATATTTTATTTCGTACTCCTCGTGGAGTATACTGTTATACGGTCATGCCATTTGGTCTTAAGAACGCAGGTGCAACTTACCAGCGGGCTATGAATACTATCTTTCGAGATCATTTGTGAAAGACTGTCGAATGCTATGTTGACGATATTGCTGTCAAAAGTCGTCTAAAGAAAGATCAGATTCAAGATTTAAAAACTATTTTCAATCTAATGCGCCAGCATCAACTCAAAATGAACCCCACCAAGTCTTTCTTGGGTATCTCTAGTGGTAAATTTCTCGGATTCGTCATTACCTCTAAGGGTATACACGTTGATCCCGAGAAGATCAAAGTTATTCAAGAGATGCGTCCTCCATGCAACCTAAAAGAGCTACGAGGATTCCAAGGTCGACTTGCGTACATCAAGCGGTTCATTTCGAATTTATCTGGATATTGCAGACCATTTACTCAGTTAATGAAGACAGGTGTATCTTACGTTTGGACAGAAGAATATCAACAAGTATTTGATGACATAAAGCAGTATTTAATGATTCTACCGGTTCTTGTGCCACCGATTTCAGGAATACCCTTCTTGATGTATGTCCGCATAATGGATCATTCATTAGGGGCTTTGCTAGCTCAGAAGAACAAAGAAGGTCATGAACAAGTCATCTACTACTTTAGTCGGACAATGATTGGGGCTGAACATCGTTATAGTCCAGTAGAGAAGGAATGCTTAGCCTTAATGTTTGCTGTTCAAAAGACAAGGCATTATATCATCGGCCAAACCATTTATGTTATTTCTCGAGTTAATCCTCTTCGGGTCTTAATGAAGAAGCCAAGTACACTCAATTCCAGGCTTGCTACATGGGTCATATTATTAGCACAATATGATATGGTTTATGTTCCTCAAAAGTCTGTGAAAGGTCAAGCACTTGTTGACTTCTTAGCAGCTCATCCTGTCCCTGAAACATCTAAACTTTATGATGAAATTCCAGATGAGACATTGGAATCAAATGTAATCTCAGAATAATTTCCTACTTGGCGGTTGTTCTTTGATGGAGCATCCAGAATTGGACCAGGAGGTACTCTTGTTGCTGGAGTGGGAATTATTCTCGTTTCACCAGATGGATTAGCTATTCAAAGAGCTTATTCTTTGGACGAATCATGCTCTAACAATGTAGCAGAATACAATGCCTTGCTTATTGGGCTCCAATTAGCCAAACAATTGGATATTGAATATCTTGAGGTATATGGTGACTCTAAGCTGATTGTTAATCAGGTTAGAGGTATATATGAAGTTCGACATCAAGATTTGGTACCATACCATAAAGCAGCAACCAGAATAGCTTCTTCATTCAAAAGATTCTTCATCGAACATGTACGTCGCGTATGCAATACAGAAGCGGATGCCTTAGCTAACCTAGCTGCAGTATTGACAGTTCCAGTCAAAAGACAACAAATGGTTGTTATCTCTAATAAAGAACTATTTTGTGTTGAAAACAACCACAACATTGAATTCAGCAATCTAACTGAAGTCAATGTCATTAGCGAGGACTGGAGAGCACCTTTCATTGATTTTGCAGTACATAACATATTGCCAGAAGATCCTAAGGAAGCTACAAGTATTCGTCGCCGATCGCTTCGATTCTATTATAATAATACTACTAAAACTCTCTATTGAAGAACTTTTGATGGGTTACTTTTGAGATGTCTCGCTGGTGATAAAGCAAAGCAGATATTATGTGAAGCTCATGATGGTGTTTGTGGAGCACATCAGCCTGGTCCTAAATTACAGGATCGTATCTGACGTATGGGCTACTACTGGCCTTCTATGGTATCGGATGCTATTGACTACGCAAGGAAATGCCGAGCATGTCAGATTCATGTAGATTTCATTCACCAACCGTCAGAGTTTCTTCATCCGACTGCTGCCTCATGGCCCTTCGAAGCTTGGGGCATGGATATAATTAGCCCTATTAATCCTCCTTCATCTAAAGGGCATCGGTTCATCTTGGCTATAGCTGATTAATTTTCTAAATGGGCTGAAGCTATACCTCTGGCTGAAATAAAGACTAGTAGTGTCATCAACTTCATCAAACATTATGTGATATACAGATTTGGTGTCCCTTGCCAAATCATCCATGATAATGGACCACAATTCGTCAGCCAGAAGTTTAATAGGTTCTGTGATGACAACAGAATCAATAATGTTGTCTCTACGGCCTATAATCCTGCAGCTAACGGGTTAGCTGAAGCATTCAACAAGACTATTATCAAACTCCTTAAAAAGTTTGTCTCTATTAACAAATATAATTGGAATGATAAACTTGAAGAATGTCTACGGGCATATCGCACTACTGTCCGTAACCCCACAGGTTGCACACCTTTTTTCCTGGTATATGGATGTAAAGCCGTCCTACCTTTGGAAATTCAAATCCCATCATTGAGAATCGTCATTGCTAACGAGCTTACTACAGAAAACAATGATCGTCTTTGGCTTCAAGAATTAGAGGCGCTCGACGAGAAAAGGCTACTGGCTCAACATCACATCGAACTTTATCAAGCCCAGATTTCAAAAGCTTTCAATCGCAAAGCCAGAGTGCGAACATTTCAGGAAGGCGAGTTAGTTCTTACAGTCAGACGTCCTATGACTATGACACATATGAGCAAAGGCAAGTTCGAGGCAAAATGGGAAGGGCCGTATGTGGTAAATAAAGTTTTCTCAAATGGAGCCTATCAATTAACAGATATGGATGGCAGAGTGGCTGTGATGCCTATCAATGGCAAATTTCTCAAGAAATATTATGTATAAAAGCAAAATTTACTTTATTTCAGAGACATGATGTAAATAAAAGTTCATTTTATTCAAAAGCAGAATGGAGTTACATAATATTAAGGACGGGAAGGAGGCCCCGATCCTTCATGATTAAATACATAGTTCGCCAACAGTTCAAACATCTCATTGTCTGAACTCACAAAAAACTTAGAAGCATCCATCCTCAATGCATCTTCTTCGGCAGTCTTCCCAGGATCCACTAGTTGCACAATCAAGTCCTATCCTGGGGCAGAAGCAGTTGAGCCTCCACCCCTTTCTTTCTGAGGAGGCACTGGAGGTTCAGCAGGGGCGTCTCGGTCTTTCCTTCAATCTTTGGATTGAGCAAATCTTTGGAAGACATTTTGTACAGAAAGAAAGGAAATTGACAATATCTACGAAAGTTTTGTTCTATTTATAGACAGAACAACTAGATAGTCAACCTCGAGAACTGATACGACTTTTTGAAAGAAGCCCAACTGTTCATTCATTTATAACTGTTCGTTCATTTATAACTGTTCATTCATTTATAATTGTTCGTTCATCATTCATTGTCCTTTCTTCGAAAACTGACGTGATTGTTCATTTCATTTATTTTCTTCCTCAAGAGTCGAAATGACTGTTCATTCATTCAGTGTCTCTTCCTCGAAAATCGAAGTGACTGTTCACTCTTCATAATGAGAATTCACGTCCCTCACACCCCTGAATTCCAATTATTTACATCAGCAACTTGTCACATTCATATTTTCTCTGGATTCTGTTTGCGATATCAGCACATCAAAATCAAATTATAAAAAGCAGAGAAAATTATTTTTTATTTCTTCTTTGAAAACATAGATATATCTTGATGGAAATCTACTACATCTCGGATTTTCATTCTAAATATAACAAATGAAGGTCAATTACATCTTTGGATCTTCTTATTGATAATGAAGGTCTATTACATCTTTGGATCTTCTTATTGATGCCAGTTCCTTGTCGTCTCGACCTGAAGCAACGAGCCAGACAATGGAATCAACTCTGGTCTTCTCTCTCATAAAGACGAGAGGAGAACCACAGAGTACAGCAGCTCAAGGATAAGCTGCTGTCAATACAACTGGTAGAGAGAAGACGACCCGCCGGGAGAACTAGGAATGAGATCACCCTTGTGATACGATTCCTAATTCTGTCTCTCCACCATCCAACTCTCATGTGTATAGGCTCTTCCTACCATCTGAGGAAGATCCTTCTGGAACACGGAGAGTCCTGAGCTGTCTGATTTAAGTATCAGAATCACATGAGCTGTCTGATGTGGGTGTCAGAAGAACGCTCTTTATAGCATTCAAATCGCCAATAACAGTCCTGAAGAAACTTACCAACCAGACTTCTACAAACATCAATAAAGAAAGAAAATTTTTAGCAAAAATCTATCAAAACTGCGCGCCGATCAACAGGCGCATATCAGCAGTGTGCGCCTCTAACCGAAGTGTAACACCCAATTTTCCAGATGAGGGTAATTTGGTCATTTTTAAATTTTTGGGAATTATTTGGAATTATATTGTATTTATTAGAATTATTGGAATTTAAGTGATTTTTAGTATAATTTAATTTACTGCTATTCTTGACTTGACTCAGGGTGACTTAGGAGACTGTCCTAGAAGCTAACCTTAGTCATGGATACTTGGTTAGATTATGAAACCCTAGTTTGACCTAAGTTAGTGATATCCTACTCATTAGAATTAATTTGGAAATATGATTTGATTAGGCTAGAGAATGGCTTGTGATTTCATAAGTCATGACTTATGGCTTAGGCCCATAGAGGCCCATAGGCAACTAGTAAAACCCTAACCCTAGCCCTACACCACTTGGCCGGCCACATTGGTTTTCTCCCATCTATTTAATGTCTCCTCAAACTTAGGGTTAGCCTCCTTTAGGAATTTGCAAGTTTGGAAATAGAGGTAAACCCTTTCTTCCCCAATCCATAACTTCTTCATTTCAACTCCTTTTTCCTTCTAATTTCTTGCAATAGGTTCTAATCTCTGTGCATTTGATGGCTATGGTGAGAAATTTCAGTGAAGGAGCAATTTGAAGGAGTTTGGGTAGCTTGAGGAACAACTCTCTTTGAGGTTTTTGAGCCATTTCACACACCTAGGTAAATTCTAATCCCCTCCATAAAATAGTATTTTAATTGCATGAATAGGAAGCCCTAGGTCTACCCTAACTGTTGGTATAGGCCTTGTTAGTTTTCGTGTCCAATACGAGTCCGTATCGGACACGTATCAGTGGATACACCTAAGTGTTTGATGAAATGCCATAGTGGGCATTTCATTCTTGATTTCGGATTTTGTCTGAATAGGAAATTAGGGTTTGGCCTCGCTTATTGTTTTCCAGTGGACTGAGGTGGTAGTAGTGTCGGGTCGGGTCGCTATGGATGTCACGACCCGCACCCACTGTGAGGGTACGAGAGCGTAACAACGCCCAGCCTACGCCGCAGTGTCGGCGGTAGAACGCTGTTCTAGGTCATGAACTATAACTAACATAATATGAATGCTCTCCATAAGGAGGCCAACGCAGAGGTACAACTCAATCACAATCTAGAGATAGAATATGACACGATAAAATAGATAAGAGAATCCTCAACCGAGGTACAACAGAAATGAAATACAAGTCTCAACATCTCTACAATATACAAACTCTGAATCAAGAACAACAACTAAACATAAAAGGAAAACAGTCTAAACTATCTATACTAAGCAAGGTATCGTCCTCAGCAGTTGTAGGCCTCAAAAATGAAGTCACGCTGAGTTGATCAGAACAAGTCACGCAGAGTGATCCAAGAAGCAGCACAAAAGATACGCTAAGTTCTGCCTGGCCATCTCCTTTAGAAGTCACGCAGAGACAGCTCAGCCATATGTCAGAATCATAATGACTAACAACACAACAGTCGAAGAATGTCTCCTCGTATGCCACGTATACACAGACTTCGAGAGATCATCGCCGTCTATTGCGTGATTTTCGAAATCTTCTTCAGCAAGACTCAGCCTTCGTCAAGTTGGCGTACCAAAAGGGTTTCTTGTCATTTAATGCGACTGACAAAGCAATCACTGTCAGAGATTTTGTGTCAGTCGAGACACGCTGAATCAAGACAGCTGGCAGTTCTATCTCAAGTCTGCGTGTATTTGTGATCTTCATCTCAAGTTTGCGTGGATTCTGAAGTTTTTCTTCCTCAAGTTTGCGTGGATTTTTGAGTTCTTTGCCTCGAAGTCTGCGTGGATCCTGAAGCTTCCTGCCCCAAGTTTGCGTGGATTTTGAAGCCTTCTACACCGAGTTCGCGTGGATTTCGTCTTCAACAAGTCTGCGTGGATTTCATCAAATTGGAGTACGTGGCAGCCATGCCACTGATCTCTCGCCTGCGTGTCCTGTAACTTGCACACGACTCATGCATGATTGCCATGTGTCCAACAGTTACAGGTCACGTCCAGTAACTGCTTACAGCCTTGCGTATGTTAAATCCTGCGTGATTTTCAACTAAGCACAGGCTGTGAAGACAGTTATCTTTTCGGTTGTTATTTTTGACTCTATAAATAGAGTTCTTTTTCTCATTCATTATACAGATACATTGATATCTACTGTCAAAATTTTGAGAGCTTTTCTTCTTCGCATAGTCCAAGGGATAAAGCGATCGTCTTCTAGATCGGATTCCTACAGTTGTAATTTTCCCAGAAACACAACAAATAAAGAGAATTTCTTTATGGAAAACAAATTGGCGACTCTGCTGGGGAAAACCATCTCCTCTTCTGAGATGGCAACAACTCAATGCGACACTTCGTCAATCGGCTCGACGAAGAAGGTGATGACGATCAAATTCGATCAACTCGCCTATGAAGAAATGCAGCGGGCTAAGGGTGGCAAGCCCACTCCAGCCTCCATCATCACTGCCAAGTCGAAGGGACACTCTGTCTATGTCCCTAAGAATCAGTTGGCAGTCAATGGTGAAGTCTCTGCCACAGTGTCTGCTCCTAACACTGGCAAGAGCTCTACTGCATGCACGCACACTCTTGTGCACTCGAAGATGACAGCAATCAAAGATCACGCTAACAGTACTGGCTCCTTAGCCAAATCTGTTCCAGTGTGTATCTCCAAAGTTGAAAGTCACGCTGACAGTACTGGCTCCTTAGCCAAATCTGTTCCAGCGTGCAAATTTAACTCTAAAAGTCACGCTGACAGTACTGGCTCCTTAGCCAAATCTGTTCCAGCGTGCAAATTCAACTCTAAAAGTCATGCTGACAGTACTGGCTCCTTAGCCAAATCTGTTCCAGTGTGCAATCCCACATTCAACAGTCACGCTGACAGTACTGGCTCCTTAGCCGAATCTGTTCCAGCGTGTAATTCTAAAATCAAAAGTCACGCTAACAGCTCTGGTTCTTTAACCAAGTCTGTTTCAGCGTGTATTTCATCAGAGAAGAATAACTCCTTAGTTATCTCTTCTTCTTCTTCACCGAGTTCTACTAGAACCGGGGGTGGTCTTCCACACAAAGTCCCTTCGAAAAGGAATAACTCTTTAGTTGTTTCTTCTGCTCCTGTAGTTTTTACTTCAGGAACAACTTTGACTGATACTTTTGTTAGTCAAAGGAAAGGAGATGGTCTTTTGACTACTCTTCCTTCTGGACATTCTACGTCTCAAAACTTGAATGAGTCTAAGAAGAAACATTCCTTAATGTCTTCTTCTTTGATTTCTTCAAATTGGGCACAGAATCTGTCCCTTAAAGAGGGTCTGTTACCAACTCCTAATCAAAGGAGTGGTTCAACTCTTCCTTCTCTGCAAATATCCAGATCAATGGAAGGAAAACTCCATGTTTCCAAAACCAATGTGTTACCTTCCATTGATTTAAGAACAAAACTAAGCACGTCTGGTGTTAAGAAACTATACCAATTGGATATGAAGATAAAAGATCCAGATGCAGAGTATGCAAGAAATTATGTGGCTCACATTAATCACTCTTTGTATAATCAAGAGCCATCAAGACCCAAGAACAGGAAGTATACTCCTCAATCTTCACAAACAGATTTACGGGAATATCTTCAACAGAAGAGAAGGAGTAATTCTATATCAAAGGAACATGCTGAATGTGACTTCTATCCAAGAGTCATAATTCAGTGCAGATGTGAATCAACAGTTCAAGACCATGGTGATCATGAATGTGACTTCCAGCCAAGAGTCACAATGCAATGCAGATGTCAAAATAAACGACAGTATGTCTTCAATAGGATTCAGTATGAACCTATGCCTGATGAAGATGAGCCTTTGTTTGCCTCTGTCAACATGACTTCTCGGGACACCGGGGGTAGAGTTGATAGTCCAGATGGAGTATATAGAAACACCAGAGCAAGAGTCCTGGCTTCTTGTCACGACCCGCACCCTAGAGTTAGGGCACGAAAACGTAACGGCGCCCAGCCTACGCCGCAGTGTCGGCGGTAGAACGCTGTCCTAGGTCGCAACATCTAACAATATAAAGCTAAGCAGTTTATACTCCCCGAATGGGGGTGACATAGCAGATACAACTCAATCACATCTAAGGTAGAGCATGATAAGAATAGATAAAACATGAAATCCAAAAGAGATATAGGAGATAGAAGTCTAAGTGTCTAAGGTACATGAAACTAGAAATACATCTCAAAACTCAAATAAAGATACAGTAATCCACAAGGTAAATACAACTCCAGACAAAATGAAATAACTACCTAAACAACCTCTAATGTGTCTCCTCTAGGCTAGCAGGCACCTCCAGGCTATCTGTAAAATTTATCAACAGGTCCAGTCAGGACTGGAGCGAGCACAATACATCTCAACAAATCATAGCAGGTTAGAAAACATATAACATGCAGTAAAGTAAGATACAGGTACTGAAGAAATGATGTATGTAAATAGGAAGAGAACTGTAATGTAAATATCTACTACACATAGAGAACTAACAGTGGCTAGTGAGTCAGAGTACGAGATAGCACATGTGAACAGGACAGATTTGCACAGGATGTCGAGGTGCACAGGAATCTACACTACAAAGGAATTGTTCACACGACTACTAGCACTCCCCCGTATCCCCAATCAATACACAAGGATCTAAACAGGTTATGTTATTGCACAGGATATCACATGGGGGCCCATATAGGGTGCACATGATAGTATACATGGGGCTCCGTGAACATGAGAGTACAAGATTCATATGAGTGCACATGTAATGAAAGCACAGGAGTACATGATGTAAGTGAAACGCACAAGCACAATGTATCCGATGCTCCCGAGGGGGATAACATCGCATGTAGAGATCCATATAGTACCAATCCGTGTGACCAACGTGACAGTACAAGTAAAGTAATCTACTGCAGGAAATAATTCTAAGCAGGATATGAAATGATCAGAGAATGTACTCGCCTCGATAACCTGAACAACTGATAAGTATAGGAGGTCCCACTGAAGCCACATAGTCCTATTTAAAGCAACACAGGTTACAAGGTGTTCAAGTTGAAAATAAATGAATCTTTATAATCAATCTACATTATTCTAGGTTCTTCTAAGTCAAAACAACTCTAGGTCGACTCCGGTCAATAATCTAGTCAAACTAGGTCAAGTGTTGACTTACAGTTGACTTTGGGTCAACTGGTCAACTTAGGTTAATCAGGATCAATTCTAGTCTAATATAAAGTGTACTTCGTTATTTGTACGTTGAAACTTACGACACGTAAATCGAGATAAGAGGATTATCGGTAAGGTTGATAATCTTATTATAGTGATCCACGTATTCGACTTGTCAATTTCAGCGATGTGAGATCACTGGAATTGGCTGATCTCAGTTTCGTTGTACTAATCCCGAAATACGAACATTATATGAATTAATTATTAATTAATTATAAAAAGGTTAAACTTAGAGAAATTATCAACAAACATTGTCGGACGATGAAATGAACATCGCCAACGTGTCCAGAATGGTCAAATTAGCTAGGATAGCCTACCCAACGGTCCAATTTGGACACGAGGGCAAAAAGGTAATTTCAGGTCAAAACGGTGTCCGTGTCGGAGCCGTTTTGCACCGAAAAATGTGCAAAAAAACAAGTCTACAAAATATAACAAATTATATGTCCACGAAACCAGAATGACGATACGAACCCAACGGTATCTCCAGAATTGGATTCCGTTGACCCGATCTCATTTTGGCCCGTTGACCAGAACTTGGGATTCCAGTTTGTACGGAAATACGTGCCGGAGCCAAAGTTCTCAAAACTCAGCAAACTACCTGTCAACGAGTCCAGAATGATGATACGAACTCAACGGTATCTCCGAAATCGAATTCCGATGAGCCGATCTCAAAATGACCCGTTGACCCGGATATTGGTATCCGACTTGCACCGAAATGCGTGCCAGATCCAATGTCCACCAAAACCTAGCAAATTATATGTCAATGAGTCCAGAATGACGATACGAACTCAACGGTATCTTCGGAATTGGATTCCGATGAGCCGATCTCAAAATGACCCGTTGACCCGGATATTGGTATCCGACTTGCACCAAAATGCGTGCCAGATTCAATGTCCACCAAAACCTAGCAAATTATATGTCAACGAGTCCAGAATGACGATACGAACTCAACGGTATCTCCGGAATTGGATTCCGATGAGCCGGCGTCAAAAAGTTTCGTTGACCCAGAATGTGGGACCCGCTTTGCACCGAAATGCGTGCCCGGGCCCACGTTCTCCAAATCTAACAAACTTCATATGAAAACATGCCAGAACGACGCCACAAGTCTAATGGTGGTGTCAGAAATGAAATTTGGAGTCCCGTGTTCAAAAATAGAATTTTACAAGTTGGAAATTACGAATTCGGACGGCCAACTTTGGCGTCGAATTCAACCAATCAAACAAGCTCACAATAAAACGAAACTGAAGGGGTAGCAAGAGGGTTATACCAGCTTCGCACTGGAACTAATAGCACGCCAAACGGAGCTGCGGTGGAGGAGATACAAGCTGACGAAGTTGGCCCCATGAAACTGTCCAAATTTAATACAATTTAAACGGTCAACTTGGTGGCCAGTTTTCATGTATCAAACGATAAAATTAACGGACAAAAATTGACAGGGATGAAGGTGGATATACCGAGATTGCGACGGAGCGAAGAAATCGCCGATCCAACGGTCGGATCTCCGGGAAAACGTGTACGAAGTCGCTGCGACGGAGCGCCAAATCTGAGTTCCAAACTCGCGCGCGCCGACGGGATCTCGTTCAAAACGCACGAATCGCCTCGACGGCGCGTCCCGGAGGACGTTGGCCGCCAGGGGAAGGCAGCCTAGAGTGCGCCCAGGGGGGGCACCCACGGAGGGGTCGGCCACGCCGGTGGGCGGACGGCGGCGGCACGGCAGCGCCGTTCGCGCGCGCGCGCAAGCACGCTGCTGTGCGCGCTGCTGCTGGAGCTGCTGTACGCAGCGCTCAGTCGCACGACGGCGCATGGGGCAGCGCGCGGGGCCACGATGGCGAGGTCGACAGCCACGAGGGTGGTGGTGGTCGTCGAACGAAGGTGGGGGCGGCGGTTTGGTGTTGAAAGTGGTGGCGGTTTGGTGATGATGAAGTGTTGGAGGAGGAGGAATAAGGAGGAGGCCGAGGTGGTGGAGAGGCCGGGGTGGCCGACGGCCAAGGCCGGAGGTGGTGCTCGGCTTGGCCAGGAGCTCGGGGGGTCGGGCCATGGAGTGGTGGTGGTGATGCATGGCTTTGTTACTGTTGTGTTGGTGAGTTTTGTAGTAATTGTGGGAAAGAAAGAATAGAGAGAGAGAAGAACAATTAATGAAGTGAGAGAGAGGAGAAAAGTTTGTCCACCCTAGAAATTAGGGCCGGCATGGGAGTGAGCTGTGTAATTGTTGTGTGGGTGTTGGGATTGAATGGTGATGATTAACTTAAGGAAAAATCAATGGCTACGATGGAAAATAGAGAAAATAGGTAATTTCCATAGGATTTAATTCCAGAAAAATTCTGATAAATAGAGAAAAATATGTAGGAGAACATTTAATATTTTTGGGCAAGAAAATATGAGGGTGTCATGATGGAGAATAACATGGAGCTGGACTAGACTCGGTGGAGCCGGATTGGGTCAAAATCGGACATCGTGCAAAAATAGAATTATAATTAGACGTTGATGATCATGTGTAAATAAGTAGCACATGGGGATTCCAATAAATGTGACACAAGTGGCGGACGGGTAGTAGGCTCAAAGTGGGCCATGTTCATAATTGGGGTGGACAGGTTTTGGTCGACAGGGGACCCACAAATCAAGTTGGAAAATGAATGTGACGCCGTGGCGTGAAATAAAATCGGGTCACACGTCGGGAAAGTTGTGCGAATCAAATGGAGCCCAAAATGACATGAATGAGTGGGAAACGAAGGTCATGGGTGACGAGCGTCTCGAGTAGATCATCAATGAGGAGTTGGTTTCAAAGAAATGACTGGTCTGGCGCTCCCAATTTAAATGTCATGGTAACGCGCTGAAAATGAACAAAGAAAAGAGTGGGAAAATAAATATCAATCAAATGGTCTAAACCGACCCGAAGTTCAGCGAAGCAGAAAGAGCACAAGAGAACAAGTTTGGGTGGGACACCATATACCGTCATGAAGGTAATCGTGTCCACTCCAAAACTCGTGAAGAAGATTTCCAGAGTTGAACATCCCTGATACTCCAAATATCAATGGCACGGGAAAGTACACTTAAGGAAAAATTAACAGAATAATTTATTTATCAAAACCAATCAAACAGGAAATTAAATAAAATGAAAAAAAATCAGCCCGAAATTCAGGGTGCTAACACTTCTAGTCAAAGAAATTTGATTCCTGAAATTGATTCTGAATTTCTAGGAGAATCTAACTTCCCACCTCTTTCTACTGGGGGTAATTCTCCTATAGTTGACTTTGATGCACGAAGCAATGATTCGGAGTATACAACATCTACTATTTCATCAATAATCCCTCATACAGTCACGACTTACATGGTTGATGGGAATACTGATGAACCTTCTTCTTCCTTGACTCCTCAAGATCAAAGAATTGCTTCTTTGGAACAGCAAATGAAGTCTATGACTGACACAATGAAGTCGATGTATGAACTCATGACAACTCAGTTGCAAAATCGACAGACTGTATCAGATGCCATACCAGTTGATACTGATATAAGTCCAGTACAAGTTCCTCCAGCAGTTCAATCCAATACTCCTGGACCAGCTCAACCAAATCCTAGTCTCTCTGGAGCTGGGGGTAGTGCTTACAATGCTGTTCCTCCTCCCAACTATTCTCTACAAGCCACAACTCCACAATCTTCGGGAGTTGTCTCTGAAGAATTGAAGAATCTCAAAACTCAATTCGAGGCATTCAAACAGAAGGATGGTTTACAAAGGTTAGGCATCAAGCAGCCTTATCCGATAGAATGGAAGCAAGTATCATATCCTCCTAAATACAAGCCTCCTACTATTTCATTCTATGATGGAACCACTTCTCCAAGTCAGTTTATTAATCACTTTGAAGTGATGACTGATCAACTGCAACCAAGTGATGCCCTCCTTACTCGAGTATTTATTGGATGTCTCAAGGGAACGACTTATGAATGGTATAGGAGTCTCCCAGATGGGAGTATTACCTCATTTGCTGGTTTCAAACAGATATTTCTTGAAAGGTTCTATGAAGGGCTTAATGACATGACTATGTCTGCTCTTATTAGAATCAGGCAGAAAAATAATGAATCTACAGAGGAATACATTGAACGGTTTTGAAGAGAAGCTCTGAAGATGCCTCTTAGAACTCCTGATGCTGTCACCATTGACACGTGCAAATCAAACTTGTTGCCAATCATCAGTATATGGACAGGATCCACTCAATTTCAAGATTGGCCTTCCTTCATAGTCAGTGCCAAAGCTGCAGAAATCAGTGCTGAAACCTTCAAAGGTTTAGGAGTGCAGATGACTCATAAAGAAACAGGACAAGGTGCTAACAATAAAAATAATGTTCGCAAGGGAAAAGAAACTCTTGAAGTTAATCTTCAGAGCAAAGATGCATCAAATGTTCAAACTCCTGCCTCTACAACTCAACAATCAAGAACACCTTGCCCCAAAGAAGAATATTCTTTTGACGACGATGATGTCCTTGGTATCTTTGAATGTCTGCTGAAAGGTAATAAGATACAATTACCTGAGATCAAGAAACCTGATGAAGCTGGTAAGACAGATCATCCCAAATACTGCCCATATCACAGAATGTTGGGTCATACAATTCGTACATGTTATGTATTGAAAGGAAAGATCCAAGAAATGATTAAATCTGGAGCTATCTCTCTTACTCCAAAAGAGAAGACCGTCACCTCCAACGTCGTCTCTATGCAATTTGGAGATTTTCCTCCTCAACTCCTTGAAAGTGGGATTGTTCCTATTCCCAAAGCAACTCTTGACATAGTGAATCTTCCTCCTCCACAGTCTGAAGGATTAGTGCCAATCACTTTGGAAACAGGGGAAATCATGTGGATCCATCCTGATCTAGTGGCAGATTTTGAATCGCCTTCTCCTCAAAAGATTTCTTCTCAAAAATCCAAGAAGGCTGGAAAGATCAAGTCATGTCATATGACTTCTCTTGGGTCTACCTCTGACACAGAGCCAAAAGACAAAGAAGAAGCACTTGTTAGTGCTACTCGAACGGGGAAACCTTACCTAAAGGATTATTCTAAAAATCCTGAAGATCCTACTGATATCCCTTCAGATGCTAAAGATGCTCCTAATGTTCCTCCTGAAGAAGAATCATCCACTGAACCTGTTCCTCCCAAGCCTACGGCTCTGGAGAAAGGCAAACAACAGGCTCGGTTTGATAAGCCAATCAAGAAGTCTTCTCCTCTTGGACTTCAGAAGCCTTACAACTTCGACATTTTGGCTCAGCTTGCTAATACTCCAGCTAGAATGTCCATTTTTGAACTTCTACGTCTTTCTAAAGAAATTTGGGAGACGTTAAGTGAAGCACTTCTACAAGCTGACTCTTGTCTTGCACAATTGAAGAAGCCAGATGCGGAACCTGCCACTTGCTTACATTGCAACAGTGTACTGGAGATTATCCCAAATATCACCTTTACACAAGATGACATGCTACTGGAGGATAATCGACATGATCGACCTCTCTACTACACTGGTTATATTGATACGATGAAGATAGATCGTATCCTTATTGACCCAGGGTCTGCTATAAGCATAATGCCAAAGAGTTTGTTGGATGAACTAAAAATCCCTCTTCACAAGTCTCCAAGACGGTTACTACTATCTTGGGATTCAATCAAAGCCGAAGTGAGCCTTTGGAAAAGATTCATCTGAAGCTTCAGATAGGCGATTTCAGATCTAAAGTCACTTTCTATGTGATCGAGATCGTGGAATCCTATAATCTTCTTCTGGGGAGGCCCTTTCTTCATGAAAATAATGTGGTGCCCTCTACTCTTCATCAATGTTTTAAATACATTGATAGCAATGGAAGAGTACAAAAAAAGTTGCTGATATAAATCCCTTCCATGGGGTTGAAGCTTATTTCAATGATTCCCGAATGTACAAAGAAGAGTATACAAGGATCATACAAGCTATGGAGAAAGAAGATGCACAAAGTGAGACTTTAATAATCCCTGTTAAAGGTCGAACTACTCAGCAACAATCTTCTAAACCCTCTGGAGAAGATTCTTTCATCATTCCAGTGAGTGGACGGATCTCTCCGTTACCTCAGTCATCTACTCAAAATACACTGATCATTCCTGTCAGTGGGCGTACTACAGTTCCTGTACCTTCACAAGATACTCTGCTAATTCCAGTTGGAGGGCGGATTATTCTTCTATCTCAAACTTCAAGGGAGCTCACCTCTTCTGAGCCATTTGTTATCAATCTTAATCGAAACAAAGCTTCTTCTTCTTCTTCTCCCCCTTTAGTCATTGACTTGGCTAAAATCTCTAAGGCTCAGCCTTCTCCCAATGTAAATATTGCTGCTTTTACATTTAATGAAAAGTCTCCACCTTTGCAGTACGTTGATGTGTGTAATTATGTTCATAGTTATTTACATCTGTTAGATGACTTGAACACAATAACCATAGGAGTTGTACAGACTGTTCATACAGATGTATCTCTAGAACCTGTACAATCTTCATACTTTCTAGTTCCCAGCAGAAAGCCAGGAGACATTCCAATATTCTTCTACAAAGGGCCTCAAAATCCTTCTGATCTTGAAGATGATGACAAAAATGATGATACTGGAAGATTACAACTACGTCGTTATAGTCAGCAATCTAGAGACATCATCAAAAATATGGCCTATGACTTCAGGACTGGCCTCAATGATGGAAAAGGAAGAAAAATACCTGTCCGGATTCCTCCTTTGAAATATGGAAGGACGAAATGCGGATTGGATTATACTGCTCCTACTCCTTTCATCAATATTATCCATGAAGATCCCGAGTCTGACGAAGATAAGAGATCTGATTCTTCTAGTACCACTTCTTGGGATTCCGATACGAGTATCGGTGACTTCTATTGCAACCTTCTGTCTTCCTACATGGTTTCCATTGACCATTCTGAAGAAAGTGATGAAGACGAAGAAGAGTTTGAAATCTCACCTGAATCAGAACAGTGGGCCCAAAGATTAGATAATCAATGGGAGTTTCGTTTCGAGCAAAAAGAACCTCCGACTGAAGATAAACTTGTTCAAATAGATGTTAGTGAAGTGGGATCTCCCAAACCAATATTCATCAGTGAAAGTCTTTCAGAAACTGATAAGAAAGACATGATCAAACTTATTCGTGATTACATCGATGTCTTTGCTTGGAGTTATGAAGATATGCCAGGGCTTGATCCTCAAATTGCAACTCACAAGCTCAATATCTTGCCGAATGCTAAACCGGTCAAACAACAACAGCGACGATTTCGTCCAGACATCATGGATGCAATTGAAGCTGAAGTCAATAAACTCATGGCCTCTGGGTTTATTAGAGAGGAACAACATCCCGATTGGGTGGCTAATATTGTTCCTGTTCTTAAAAGACTGGCAAGATCAGAGTATGCATAGACTTCCGCGATCTCAATGCGACATGTCCTAAAGACGAATTCCCTCTACCAATCACTGATGTCATGGTTGATAATTCCTGTGGATTTGAACGAATGTCATTCATGGACGGGTATTCTGGGTACAATCAGATCAAAATGTTCCTAGAAGACGAGAAGCACACTTCTTTCAGAACGCCGATTGGTACATACTGTTATACAGTTATGCCATTCGGTCTCAAGAATGCAGGAGCAACTTATCAACGAGCTATGAGCACTATATTCCGTGAATATTTGCGGAAAATAGTCGAATGCTATGTTGATGATATTGCAGTCAAAAGTCGACAAAAGGAGGATCATATCCAAGATTTGAAGACTATATTTGATCTAATGCGTAAGCATCAATTAAAGATGAACCCTACTAAGTCCTTCTTAGGCGTCTCTAGTAGTAAATTTCTCGGCTTCATCATTACCTCTAAAGGTATACACGTGGATCCCGAGAAGATCAAAGCCATCCAAGAGATGCGTCCTCCACGCACCTTAAAAGAGCTACGAGGATTTCAAGGAAGAATCGCTTATATCAGGAGATTCATTTCTAATTTATCAGGATGCTGCAGACCATTCAACAAACTTATGAAGAAAGGTGTCTCTTTTGTCTGGAATGATGAATGTCAGAAAGCATTCGATGATATAAAACAATATCTGATGAGCCCTCCAGTATTGGTACCTCCCGTCTCAGGAATACCGTTCCTCCTCTATACTCGAGCAATGAGTCATTCATTGGGTGCATTACTCGCTCAAAAGAATCAAAATGGCCATGAACAAGCCATTTATTATCTCAGCCGCACTATGATTGGAGCTGAACCTCGATATTCACCGGTTGAAAAAGAATGTCTAGCCTTGATGTTTGCTGTCCAAAAGACACGTCATTATATCATTGGCCAGACTATTCATGTCATCTCCAGGATCAATCCTATACGGATCATGATGAAGAAACCCAGTGTTTTGAATTCTCGATTGGCTAACTGGGGAATCCTACTTGCTCAGTATGACATGCACTATATTCCTCAGAAATCAGTCAAAGGACAAGCTTTAGCTGATTTTCTGGCTGCTCACTCAATTCCAGAAAATTCAAAACTCTATGATGAAATCCCAGATGAAGTCCTAGATTCAAATCAAATTGCTGAAGAAGATCCTACTTGGCGTCTATTCTTTGATGGAGCATCAAGAATTGGTCCTAATGGCGATATTGTCGCTGGAGTTGGAATTGTTCTTGTATCGCCAGAAGGTCTTGCCATCCAAAGAGCTTATTCTCTCGATCAGCCGTGTTCAAACAATGTAGCTGAGTACAACGCATTACTTATTGGTCTTCAACTCGCTAAACATCTGAATATTCAACATTTGGAAGCGTATGGAGACTCTAAACTCATTGTCAATCAGATCAGGGGTACTTATGAAGTTCGCCATCAAGATCTGGTTCCTTATCATAAAACAGCTATATCTATGGCTTCTTCGTTTGAAGAATTCTTCATTGAACATGTTAGGCGAGCATGTAACACAGAAGCTGATGCCCTTGCTAATCTTGCAGTGGTGCTGGCTATCCCAATCAGACGGCAACAAATGATTGTTGTTCGTAATCGAGAATTATTTCATCTTGAAAATAACCTGACTCTAGGACTTTCAGTTGACATTGAAGAATCAACATCTCATGACGTCAACACAATAAGAGGATTTGGATTCAGTCGTAAATCGATGTCATCTTCATCTGATTCCAGCATGGAATTCATCTTCAGTAACTCGACTGAGAATCAGAATACGGATAAAGATTGGAGACTTCCTTTCTTATATATCGTATTATATGATATTCTTCCGGATGATCCGAGTGAGGCAGCATCTATCAGACGACGATCACTCAGATTCTATTACAATCATACAACAAAGACCTTATATCGTCGAGCTTATGATGGTTTACTCCTTCGATGTGTTGCCGGTGACGAGGCTCAACAAATCATTCGTGAAGCACATGATGGAATTTGTGGAGCACATCAGCCAGGACCAAAACTTCAAGACCGTATTTGACGTATGGATTATTATTGGCCCACCATGGTATCTGATGCTATCGAATACGCAAAGAAGTGTAAAGCTTGTCAAATTCATACGGATTTTATTCATCAACCCTCGAAATTTCTACATCCGACGGCAGCATCATGGCCCTTCGAAGCTTGGGGCATGGACATTGTCGGCCCGATCAATCCACCGTCATCTAAAGGTCATCGGTTCATTCTCGCAATAACCGATTACTTCTCCAAATGGGCCGAAGCCATTCATTTATCTGAAGTTAAGACGTCTAATGTCATCAGCTTTATTAAGACTACGTCATCTACAGATTTGGTGTCCCTCGGCGCATTATTCATGATAATGGACCACAATTCGTCAGTCAGAGATTTACTCGATTCTGCGACGATCATCGGATTGATAATGTGCCTTCTACCGCATATAATCCTGCCGCTAATCCAGCAGAAGCTTTCAACAAAACCATCATCAAACTCTTGAAGAAGTTTGTTTCTTCCAACAAACGTAATTGGAGTGACAAGCTCGGGGAATGTTTGTGGGCTTATCGCACTACAGTTCGTAATGCTACCAAATGTACACATTTCTCTCTGGTGTATGGTTGCGAGGCTGTTCTTCCATTAGAGATTCAAATTCCTTCTTTAAGGATAACAATCGCTAATGAACTTACCTCAGAAAATAATGATCGTCTTAGACTTCAAGAATTGGAGGCTCTGGATGAAAAGCGGTTATCTGCTCAACAGAATATTGAATTCTATCAAGCTAGAATTTCAAAGGCTTTTAACAAGAAAGTCAGAATTCGAACATTTCAGAAAGGAAAACTTGTGCTTACTGTCAGACGCCCGATGACTATGACACACATGAGTAAGGGCAAGTTTGATGCAAAATAGGAAGGTCCATTCATTGTCAATAAGACCTTTTCTAATGGGGCTTATCAACTCACTACTCTAGATGGTAAAGCCACTATGATGCCCATCAACGGCAAATTCTTGAAGAAGTACTACGTATAATATTTCTATCAAGATTGTCCTCCCATCATTCTCCAGCTGTTTCATTGTTCTTTCCGAAGAATCATTCTGATATCTATTATCCCCAGTGGAGATAGGTATTCTACTTTGTATCGTTTTCTCAACAAATTTGATATCCAGAAAATCATGTCCATATTACCTCTGAATTTTCTATCTCAATATCATATTTATGAAAATGATATTTAGTCTTTCTGATTTCCGAGTCAAAAGATCAATGAATAAAGGCAAAAAATATAAAGTGGGAAGGATATATCGTAAACAAAGTTTCCTTAAACGGAGTTTATTTGAGACAAATTCTTCAAGAAAAAGAGTACATTATCATGGAAGATCACTGTAATCCCTTTCATATTTGGGACGAGGACCACATACATAATCAGCAAAAGAATTGAGTACATCTTTTCCTGCCGCACCAAGAATTGATAGGCAGCCAGCCTCATTGCTTCTTCTTCTTCGGTTTCTCCTGGTTCGACCAGGAAGTCCAGGATATCTTTCAGCGGTTTGGGAGTAGACGAGCTTTCGCCCATTTCCTTCTTCTGCGGAGGTGGATGTTCTTTAACACCTTCAGTAGCTTCGGGGGTGACTTCAGCCTTCTTTATATTCTCTTCAGAAGACATTGTGGATAAAATGCGATCCTTCTACTCAAATATATGCTCTATTTATAGGCATATGGTTACAAGGATCGAAGGGACGTATTCTTTTCCGATATTCAGTTCATCCATTCATTTCTCACATTCATCCGACGTTTCACATGTTCATTAATACTTGACGGTTCATCCGTTCATTTATTACATTCACTCGACAGTTTATCTGTTCATCATTTCCTAACGGTTCATCCGTTCATAATCTTCTATCAATTTATTAAGTGGGGATTCGTTATTTATCATGTTTTCATAACCTCTGAATCAATTCCGAATCTACTTACTCATTTGTCATGTTTTGACCTCTGCATAGAAATCAATCTATTTTCTTTCGAGTTCCTATATATTATTACGTCCATAATACCTCTGATAATATCATATACTCTAAAACAGAAAAGATGATTTTATTATCTATCATGTCCACAATTCATCCACAAATACAAATCATTGAGCATAGAAGAATTGTCATTTCCATTCCCATTTCACCACAAAAAGTCTATTACATTTTCTTAGACTTTCTTACAAATCATAATGGAAATCTATTACAAATCTTGGATTTTCATTCTATGTACAACTGAGATCTATTTCTTCTTGGATCTTCTCTGGCAATCTCGTTGTTTGTGGCAATTTCTGGGTGTCCAGCAGGAATCAAACTCTGGTCTTCTCTCTCAGACGAGAGGAGAACCACAGAGTATGGCAGCCCGAAGTCGTGGTGCTGCCAATACAATTGGTGGATTAGGAGCGACCTTTCAGAGGAGACAGGAATGTATCCAACCTTGGGATACAATTCCTAGTTCTCCCGTAAAAGGAACTCTACTACCCGATTTCTCGGTAGTAGAGTTGACTCCACCATCCAACTCTCGTGTATAAAGGCTCTTCCTACCATCTAAGGAAGACCCTTCTATCCCACGAAGAGTTCTGAGTTGTCTGATGTATGCGTCAAAAGCGTATGAGCTCCCTGATGTTGGTGTCAGCAGGATATTCTCCACAGCATCCACATCACCAATGCCAGTTCTGAAGAAGGTTTTCAGCCAAAATTCTGCAAGAAACAGTAAAAAAAATCAGCCAACAGAAATTGGCCAAGCAAAGACAGATGCATTCTGTTCATTCCAGGAAGATGAATTTGTTTTTAGTAAACAAAAAATTCGATGCGTGTATATTGAACTTACCGCTAAGTTTGCTGCTAAGGATTGACAGACCCATGTCTGGTAGCGTGCACAGAGATTTGACATCAGACAACATGGCTTTCCTATTTTCTTCTCACAGAAAATTCATTCTCAGAAGAGAGGAAGAAGAATGGGAAGATGAGTTTGTGTGGAGTTCATCCATCTATTTAAAGGGTCAAGTGCAGGTCTATTCTTGGAAAAGATCCGAATAAATAGCGCTCGTAAAACGTGAAATGAGTGTCACGTGTACTTCGGGAGACAGTGCAACATTAGAAACAATCAAAGTGTGCTAATTAATATTCTTCATTAAAAGGCACGCAGATCAAACACAAAAGTTGTACTTCATTCTTTAAACAGGCACTGATTGCCTTACAAAAAGACAAAACAAAAAAGTGCAACAAAAGCGTAGAAAGTTACGCTCTATCTTCCAGAGCGGCTAAGTTTGATGCCTAACTCCTCTACGCTTTTAACTCCCAGGCGATGCAACAGAGTCTCGAGCATTTCACGCTTCTCCATAAGGCTCCGCCCATCAGAAGAAGACGAGCCATCCAATCCAAAGTAGCTCAAGAGATTCTTGGCTAACTGCGTGGGGTCGTCCTTGAGCTCGATGATGACAGGTTCGGGTTCTTTGCCCCCAAAAGTGGGGTCACCATGGGAACAAAAGCCCAACTTGCGTGCTTCCTCTTCAGCTGCTTCCTTTGGGGTCATATTTTCGAGAGATGAATGTCAAAACTGAGAATCTCTTCCTGTTTATATAACAGATCTCGTCGACAGTTCATATTCTACCATAAATTGGACGCAATCAGTCTCGGAGAATGAAGAGTCATTATGACATTTAATAAGTTCATTTGGATGTTTTCAAAGAACTTCGAAGTCTTTTCGACTTCCGAAAAATTTTAGAGTCATCTCAGCGTGACTTTAACTCATTTCATCATCTCTATTACAAAGTATTTCGAAAATATTTTATCATTTTTTGAAAACTTTGAAGGGGATTTTGTAGGCCTCAAAAATGAAGTCACGCTGAGTTGATCAGAACAAGTCACGCAGAGTGATCCAAGAAGCAGCACAAAAGATACGCTAAGTTCTGCCTGGCCATCTCCTTTAGAAGTCACGCAGAGACAGCTCAGCCATATGTCAGAATCATAATGACTGACAACACAACAGTCGAAGAATGTCTCCTCGTATACCACGTATGCACAGACTTCGAGAGATCATCGCCGTCTATTGCGTGATTTTCGAAATCTTCTTCAGCAAGACTCAGCCTTCGTCAAGTTGGCGTACCAAAAGGGTTTCTTGTCATTTAATGCGACTGACAAAGCAATCACTGTCAGAGATTTTGTGTCAGTCGAGACACGCCGAATCAAGACAGCTGGCAGTTCTATCTCAAGTCTGCGTGTATTTGTGATCTTCATCTCAAGTTTGCGTGGATTCTGAAGTTTTTCTTCCTCAAGTTTGCGTGGATTTTTGAGTTCTTTGCCTTGAAGTCTGCATGGATCCTGAAGCTTCCTGCCCCAAGTTTGCATGGATTTTGAAGCCTTCTACACCGAGTTCGCGTGGATTTCGTCTTCAACAAGTCTGCGTGGATTTCATCAAATTGGAGTATGTGGCAGCCATACCACTGATCTCTCGCCTGCGTGTCCTGTAACTTGTACACGACTCATGCATGATTGCCATGTGTCCAACAGTTACAGGTCACGTCCAGTAACTGCTCACAGTCTTGCGTATGTTAAATCCTGCGTGATTTTCAACTAAGCACAGGCTGTGAAGACAGTTATCTTTTCGGTTATTATTTTTGACTCTATAAATAGAGTTCTTTTTCTCATTCATTATACAGATACATTGATATCTACTGTCAAAATTTTGAGAGCTTTTCTTCTTCGCATAGTCCAAGGGATAAAGCGATCGTCTTCTAGATCGGATTCCTACAGTTGTAATTTTCCCAGAAACACAACAAATAAAGAGAATTTCTTTATGGAAAACAGCAGCTGCCTGAACCTCCCCTGGGGTCCAGGTCGCGAGTGTCAAATAGGCAAACTCCAAGTAAGGGTGCAGGGTGCCTCATCATCCTCTGTAAAATTTTCAACAGGTCCAGTCAGGACAGGAGCGAGCACAAAACATCTCACGCAGTTCATATCATGTTAGGAAATATAAAGCATGCAATAGAGTAAGGTATATGAAACGCTGAAAGTAAGAAGTATATGAAAAATTATAGAGATTTGATAACAGGAAATATCTAAATATGATAAATAAGAACTGTAAGCCTACTGTGATTTAGAGTACAATATGGTTATGTAAACGGTCTAGGAAAATGCAATGGTAACTCCATTGTACGTGGGTGTACAATAGACATATACAATAGTTATACAATATTGTATAATAGGATTTGATTACATAACCAATTCTACTCTCCCTCCCCAAATCAATACACAAGGATCTACTCCGGTTACGTTATCTTGCACAATAGTGCACAATGTTATACAATAGATGTACAATATTATACAATAGATGTACAATATTATATAATGGATGTACAATGTTATACAATGGATGTACAATATTATACAATAGATGTACAATGGTCTATCCCTGGGAATCATGTGATACTGAGAGTACAATATGCACAAGGAGTATACAAGGATATGGGTATTCAATAAATACAATATGTAAGTGAAACGCATATTACAATATGTATTTAGTGAATACAAGGAGATAACATCTCAGAAGAAGATCCGTATAGTACCAATCCGTGATAATGATCGTGTCAGCATCAAGTACAGTAATCTAGAGCAAGAATATAAATCCAGACAAGTATGAAACGATCATAGAATGTACTCGCCTCGTATCAGAATGTCTGAAGTAAATGTACTGTCCGAGATGAGGTACCTGACTCCTAGTTAGAGCAACACAAGTCAAGATGTACACAGGAAATGATAAATATAATCTACAATGCATCTGTATGCTGTCTAGGTCAAACTAGACTAAAGTCAACACTTGGTCAACTCCAGTCAACTAGACTAGTCAAACTAGGTCAACTAGGTCAAATCCTAGCCCAACAAGTCTAATAAGTCTCACTTGGCCTAACCAAGCCTAGTCTAGCAATCACACACCAATCACAAGGCTATACAAGCCAAACACAAGCCATCACATTCAATATTATACATAAGAGAAAGGAAGCTAACATGTAAAGCTATGTGTGTGTGTGAACATGGAGGTGTACATGAAAAGAGAATTCAACACTAGGCCCTATATCACATATATGTATATATAACTATAGGAAAACTCTATTTACCACATTAACACATTTAGCCATGTATAGTATATATATATATATATATATATATATATATATATATATAGAGAGAGAGAGAGAGAGAAGAGCATGTGTATGTGTTCATGGGTGTGTGTGTGTGTCATGAAAGTGCACAAGAACATGTGTGTGTTATCATGGAATGAGTGTTAGGTAATGTGTGAGTGAGAGTGTCAATGAGTGAGGGTGTGAGGGTTATATAGTGTAGTGTGCATTGTGTGTGGAGTGATAGTGAGGCATGACAGTTGTGTAGCAAAGTGTCAATAGGAAGTTAACATTCACATATATGAGTTCTCATGTATCTCTTATTTAGTGAAACAAAACTAAATTCTAGTTTTATTCCTAATAAGGCTACATATATTACATCTATTATTATATTACATTCATACTTGCATTCATTCATCATTCATTTATTCTCTTGCACCACTATATGCACCATACATTACATACTATGGAACCTACATATTCATTACAAGCCATACTTATACATGCTTACATTAGATAGGATACTTACACCTCATACATCATTTATTTAAACATTTACTCATGCTTGCATTCTCTATTTAATTACATAATGTGTATACATTAACATGGGTTAAAATCAAATAGAACATTATATTACACACAATGGTGCACAAAATGCATATGCCGAATAGTAACTCCTACTAATAATCAATACTGTATCATCTCAGCATGAATTAAAATCTAGGATTAAAGTATGTCATAGATCTATGTGTTAGCTTTTCGAAACTTTAAACGGATCGCGTTTTCGTTTCCGGAAACTCCCGGAATCGCAAAAACACCGAGAACGCGTTTGTCTTTCGTACAGCTGACACTCAAATAATTCTCCAGAAAGTTACAGAAAGAATTAGACCTATTAATACATGTTTTTGGAAAGCTAACTTCAATACGCTTCTTTTAAAAAAAAGGGAGATTAAACCGAGATTTGAGCTAGAAGTTATGACATTTCTAAGTTAGGGCTGAAATTAAAAACGTGGATAAAAATCATGACGGATTTGGGTAGTTTGAGACAAAAGAACACAAGTATATAACATAATATATCAAGAACTCACTCTCTACACTAATATATATATATATATGATATACTATAGAACACATCTCCAATACAAAAATATGAGATTAAACATGTAATAATTCATTCATACATAACAACAACACATAGTGTGTCCAAATTTGGGATTTTCCCACATGGACACAACCACAACACAAAGGACACTCCTATGACCTCCAAATAGACACAAAATGGACTCAAATGGAGATACAACCATGGAGGTCATTCCTATGGGTTCAAAATAGACCTATATGCATGAGGAAATGAAAAGGAGAAGGGATTTATACCTCCCGGTAGATCGAATCGAAGAAAAGCCTTCCCGGAGCGACACCGACACGTAGAGATTCCAAAAGGACACGAACGAGCTCCGAATCCTCCCAAACTTGGGTAGCTTCCTCCTTGGTTAGAATGGAGAAGGAAAGAAGAAGATTTGGTGGCGAAATGAAAGGATTTGGTGAAGAAATTGCTAGGGATTGCTCTCTAAAAATTTGGGGAAGAACAAGAGAGAGAGAGTGTGGATGAGAATAATGAAATGAACTTGAGCCTATCCTCTCCCAAAGTGGCTGGCCATATGGGGCTATTTGTCCTATTATGGTAAGGTCCAAAATGCTCCCACTAACCTATTCTATGAGTATTAGGAAAGGGCTAATTGGTTGGGGCTAAATTAGTCATTCTAAAGTCTCTAATCACACTAACCTTATCCATAATAATTAGTCTATCCTCTAACTAAAATATTTCTATCATGTGGACTAAATTTAATATCATGTGGGCCATGCCTAACTAGTGTGTGGGTCCCACTAGAGTCAAACTACCCCCGGGTCCCCGTTTCAAGTCGGATTGAGTTGAAATTCGAACTCGACTCAAATAACCCCAAAACAATATCATAAATAATAAAATGATATCAAAATAATTCAAAGAGGTCAAATGCAAAAATATCCTTAGGCCAAAAATGATATTAAAATATCATAATCACATGGTTAGGCTCTAGGTCAAACAGTCTCTAGGGTTTCACTAGCAAAACGTCAAAACCACAAGTCATGAATTTAAATAGTTTAAAATAATTTAAAAATCACTAAAAATTATAATATGAAATAAATATCATTAAATAATAATTATAATTATAAAATTTCAAAATTACCCTCATCTGGAAAATTGGGTGTTACAATCCTACCCACCTTATAAAAATTTTGTCCTCGAAATTAAGATGATCGCACCCTTTTCTAGGCCGAACATAGACAAGGGTCAATCACTAGTCAATTTTCTCAACATCCTAGTACTTGGTCATCAGCTGGTCAACTTCTTAGGACTTTTACCTATGCTAGCTACCTAGTGTTGGCAACTAGGGATTAGCAAAGAAAATTCTATAATAGACTAGCTCTTAACTTCCAAATCCTATCAAGTCACCCATAACTAACTACCCACAAGCAAAGCACACCAATCCCAAATACCACATATATATGCTCAAGAACAACAACCCATCACATATATCCTAAGTATATCATCTATATATATAGACCTCTTAGTCCTAGGTGAAACTACAACTATGTTCAAGGGCAGGCTCTGGTTACTGGGTGCCTTACTGGAAGGGTAAAGGAAAACAATAAATAATCATCAAGGTTGTATGGCATACTAACATCCTATACGTAACTGGTTGGTATCATAATAACAAAGAATTATCTGCAATGGGTTACTATTCTAGCACCAATGCTAACTATCACCTCTAGGTTACAGACACTCTACAAGTCACCATATCTATATACTATGAAGGAACTACCTATGAACAAGCTCTACAATCTAAATATCCCTACTCCTAAGTCATTTATAACAACAAAAAGGGTATGATGTTTTAAACCTTCTCAAGATACAATCTGCTAATCATATGCGTCTGTCCAAAATCATGTTGTCCAGAGTCTTCATCATGCTAGTGAGCAAGGCTACGATAATCACAGAGTCCTTGACTAAGGTACGTACCTCTAGGTTCATGGTATTTAAAATTTTCGTATAGTCGCATGCGACGGCGAAAACCTTAAATTCTCATACCCAAGAAATACATCTGAAATCTGACTACATGTCCTCACTATGCCAACTAACATGACTATCGAGGATTCTAGATCCCATGATTTAGGCGACCTAGCCCATATGATTTTCTCAGAAGAAAAAAAACAAACACAACAAAAGAGTAACATGACATAATTAATCAATCAACAAGGAACAGATGGAATCGGATTTCAAGGTAATTATAAAAGACAATTACGGGAATAGAATTGAGAAAAACGGAACTTGCTGCAAGATCTCCAACGATCTGTGCATCCTCGACTGGCCTGACGATAGCTCGCCCTGCTGGTTTCCCCTGGTCTGCTGCTGATGCTGCATGAATCACCGCTGCTGAGAGAAATCAGAAATTACGGGAGAAAATCTCTGTACATATAGAGGTGCACCTCCAATGTAGCAGATACGCCAACCTGAGTCGGCACAACAGGAGCTGCGATCTCGAGGCCCTGATGAACAGGATGAGAGGTGGCCAGCCTCTCGATAGTATCCTCCGAACCGAAGTGATAAGATCCTGTCTTCATAACCATCATGAAAACAGATCAAAACAAGGAGCAATTTCTGAGAATGAAGCAAAAATTCAAAGGAGGACAGTTTATATTCAAAAGAAGTCAATAAGCAACAATTTTAGACAAAGGAATCTGATTAAGAGTTTTTCCTAATGTGATTGAGTACCTCTAAAAATAATCCTAATCCTGCTGCAGGCTGTAGTGATACTCTAGTTCGAATACCACTACATAAACTCGGCCTGCATGGGCCACCACTAAAAACGTGTCACGACCCGCACCCACTGTAAGGGTACGAGAGCGTAACAACGCCCAGCCTACGCTGCAGTGTCGGCGGTAGAACGCTGTTCTAGGTCATGAACTATAACTAACATAATATGAATGCTCTCCATAAGGAGGCCAACGCAGAGATACAACTCAATCACAATCTAGAGATAGAATATGGCACGATAAAATAGATAAGAGAATCCTCAACCGAGGTACAACATAAATGAAATACAAGTCTCAACATCTCTACAATATACAAACTCTGAATCAAGAACAACAACTAAACATAAAAGGAAAACAGTCTAAACTATCTATACTAAGCAAGGTATCGTCCTCAGCAGCTGCCTGAACCTCCCCTGGGGTCCAGGTCGCGAGTGTCAACTAGGCAAACTCCAAGTAAGGGTGCAGGGTGCCTCATCATCCTCTGTAAAATTTTCAACAGGTCCAGTCAGGACGGGAGCGAGCACAAAACATCTCATGCAGTTCATATCATGTTAGGAAATATAAAGCATGCAATAGAGTAAGGTACATGAAACGCTGAAAGTAAGAAGTATATAAAAAACAGTAGAGATTTGATAACAGGAAATATCTAAATATGATAAATAAGAACTGTAAGCCTACTGTGATTTAGAGTACAATATGGTTATATAAACGATCTAGGAAAATACAATGGTAACTCCATTGTACGTGGGTGTACAATAGACATATACAATAGTTATACAATATTGTACAATAGGATTTGATTACATAACCAATTCTACTCCCCCTCCCCAAATCAATACACAAGGATCTACTCCGGTTACGTTATCTTGCACAATAGTGTACAATGTTATACAATAGATGTACAATATTATATAATAGATGTACAATATTATACAATGGATGTACAATGTTATACAATAGATGTACAATATTATACAATAGATGTACAATGGTCTATCCCTGGGACTCATGTGATACTGAGAGTACAATATGCACAAGGAGTATACAAGGATATGGGTATTCAATAAATACAATATGTAAGTGAAACGCACATCACAATATGTATTTAGTGAATACAAGGAGATAACATCTCAGAAGAAGATCCGTATAGTACCAATCCGTGATAATGATCGTGTCAGCATCAAGTACAGTAATCTAGAGCAAGAATATAAATCTATACAAGTATGAAACGGTCAGAGAATGTACTCGCCTCGTATCTGAATGTCTGAAGTAAATGTACTGTCCGAGATGAGGTACATGACTCCTAGTTAGAGCAACACAAGTCAAGATATACATAGGGAATGATAAATATAATCTACAATACATCTGCATGCTGTCTAGGTCAAACTAGACTAAAGTCAACACTTGGTCAACTCCAGTCAACTAGACTAGTCAAACTAGGTCAACTAGGTCAAATCCTAGCCCAACAAGTCTAATAAGTCTCACTTGGCCTAACCAAGCCTAGTCTAGCAATCACACACCAATCACAAGGCTATACAAGCCAAACACAAGCCATCACATTCAATATTATACATAAGAGAAAGGAAGCTAACATGTAAAGCTATGTGTGTGTGTGAACATGGAGGTGTACATGAAAAGAGAATTCAACACTAGGCCCTATATCACATATATGTATATATAACTATAGGAAAACTCTATTTACCACATTAACACATTTAGCCATGTATAGTATATATATATAGAGAGAGAGAGAGAAGAGCATGTGTATGTGTTCATGGGTGTGTGTGTGTGTCATGAAAGTGCACAAGAACATGTGTGTGTTATCATGGAATGAGTGTTAGGCAATGTGTGAGTGAGAGTGTCAATGAGTGAGGGTGTGAGGGTTATATAGTGTAGTGTGCATTGTGTGTGGAGTGATAGTGAGGCATGACAGTTGTGTAGCAAAGTGTCAATAGGAAGTTAACATTCACATATATGAGTTCTCATGTATCTCTTAATTAGTGAAACAAAACTAAATTCCAGTTTTATTCCTAACAAGGCTACATATATTACATCTATTATTATATTACATTCATGCTTGCATTCATTCATCATTCATTTATTCTCTTGTACCACTATATGCACCATACATTACATACTATGGAACCTACATATTCATTATAAGCCATGCTTATACATGCTTACATTAGATAGGATACTTACACCTCATACATCATTTATTTAAACATTTACTTATGCTTGCATTCTCTATTTAATTACATAATGTATATACATTAACATGGGTTAAAATCAAATATAACATTATATTACACACAAGGGTGCACAAAATGCATATGCCGAATAGTAACTCCTACTAATAATCAATACTATACCATCTCAGCATGAATTAAAATCTAGGATTAAAGTATGTTATAGATCTATGTGTTAGCTTTCCAAAACTTTAAACGGATCGCATTTTCGTTTCCGGAAACTCCCGGAATCGCAAAAACACCGAGAACGCGTTTGTCTTTCGTACAGCTGACACTCAAATAATTTTCCAGAAAGTTACAGAAAGAATTAGGCCTATTAATACATGTTTTTGGAAAGCTAACTTCAATACGCTTATTTTAAAAAAAAATGGGAGATTAAACCGAGCTTTGAGCTAGAAGTTATGACATTTCTAAGTTAGGGCTGAAATTAAAAACGTGGATAAAAATCGTGACGGATTTGGGTAGTTTGAGACAAAAGAACACTAGTATATAACATAATATATCAAGAACTCACTCTCTACACTAATATATATATATATATGAGACACTATAGAACACATCTCCAATACAAAAATATGAGATTAAACATGTAATAATTCATTCATACATAACAACAACACATAGTGTGTCCAAATTTGGGATTTTCCCACATGGACACAACCACAACACAAAGGACACTCCTATGACCTCCAAATAGACACGAAATGGACTCAAATAGAGATACAACCATGGGGGTCATTCCTATGGGTTCAAAATAGACCTATATGCATGAGGAAATGAAAAGAAGAAGGGATTTATACCTCCCGGTAGATCGAATCGAAGAAAAGTCTTCCCGGAGCGACACCGACACGTAGAGATTCCAAAAGGACACGAACGAGCTCCGAATCCTCCCAAACTTGGGTAGCTTCCGCCTTGGCTAGAATGGAGAAGTAAAGAAGAAGATTTGGTGGCGAAATGAAAGGATTTGGTGGAGAAATTGCTAGGGATTGCTCTCTAGAAATTTGGGGAAGAACAAGAGAGAGAGTGTGGATGAGAATAATGAAATGAACTTGAGCCTATCCTCTCCCAAAGTGGCTGGACATATGGGGCTATTTGTCCTATTATGGTAAGGTCCAAAATGCCCCCACTAACCTATTCTATGAGTATTAGGAAAGGGCTAATTGGTTGGGGCTAAATTAGTCATTCTAAAGTCTCTAATCACACTAACCTTATCCATAATAATTAGTCTATCCTCTAACTAAAATATTTCTATCATGTGGACTAAATTTAATATCATGTGGGCCATGCCTAACTAGTGTGTGGGTCCCACTAGAGTCAAACTACCCCCGGGTCCCCGTTTCAAGTCGAATTGAGTTGAAATTCGAACTCGACTCAAATAACCCCAAAACAATATCATAAATAATAAAATGATATCAAAATAATTCAAAGAGGTCAAATGCAAAAATATCCTTAGGCCAAAAATGATATTAAAATATCATAATCACATGGTTAGGCTCTAGGTCAAACAGTCTCTAGGGTTTCACTAGCAAAACGTCAAAACCACAAGTCATGAATTTAAATAGTTTAAAATAATTTAAAAATCACTAAAAATCATAATATGAAATAAATATCATTAAATAATAATTATAATTATAAAATTTCAAAATTACCCTCATCTGAAAAACTGGGTGTTACAATTCTACCCACCTTATAAAAATTTCGTCCTCGAAATTAAGATGATCGCACCCTTTTCTAGGCCGAACATAGACAAGGGTCAATCACTAGTCAATTTTCTCAACATCCTAGTACTTGGTTATCAGCTGGTCAACTTCTTAGGACTTTTACCTATGCTAGCTACCTAGTGTTGGCAACTAGGGATTAGCAAAGAAAATTCTATAATAGACTAGCTCTTAACTTCCAAATCCTATCAAGTCACCCATAACTAACTACCCACAAGCAAAGCACACCAATCCCAAATACCACATATATATATGCTCAAGAACAACAACCCATCACATATATCCTAAGTATATCATCTATATATATGGACCTCTTAGTCCTAGGTGAAACTACAACTATGTTCAAGGGCAGGCTCTGGTTACTGGGTGCCTTACTGGAAGGGTAAAGGAAAATAATAAATAATCATCAAGGTTGTATGGCATACTAACATCCTATACGTAACTGGTTGGTATCATAATAACAGGGAATTATCTGCAATGGGTTACTATTCTAGCACCAATGCTAACTATCACCTCTAGGGTACAGACACTCTACAAGTCACCATATCTATATACTATGAAGGAACTACCTATGAACAAGCTCTACAATCTAAATATCCCTACTCCTAAGTCATTTATAACAACAAAAAGGGTATGATGTTTTAAACCTTCTCAAGATACAATCTGCTAATCATATGCGTCTGTCCAAAATCATGTTGTCCAGAGTCTTCATCATGCTAGTGAGCAAGGCTACGATAATCACAGAGTCCTTGACTAAGGTACGTACCTCTAGGTTCATGGTATTTAAAATTTTCGTATAGTCGCATGCGACGGCAAAAACCTTAAATTCTCATACCCAAGAAATATATCTGAAATCTGACTACATGTCCTCACTATGCCAACTAACATGACTATCGAGGATTCTAGATCCCATGATTTAGGCGACCTAGCCCATATGATTTTCTCAGAAGAAAAAAAACAAACACAACAAAAGAGTAACATGACATAATTAATCAATCAAGAAGGAACAGATGGAATTGGATTTCAAGGTAATTATAAAAGACAATTGCGGGAATGGAATTGAGAAAAACGGAACTTGCTGCAAGATCTCCAACGGTCTGTGCATCCTCGACTGGCCTGACGATAGCTCGCCCTGCTGGTTTTCCCTGGTCTGCTGCTGATGCTGCATGAATCACCGCCGCGGCTGAGAAAAATCAGAAATGACAGGAGAAAATCTTTGTACATATAGAGGTGCACCTCCAATGTAGCAGATACGCCAACCTGAGTCGGCACAACAGGAACTGCGGTCTCGAGGCCCTGATGAACAGGACGAGAGGTGGCCAGCCTCTCGATAGTATCCTCCGAACCGAAGTGATGAGATCCTGTCTTCATAACCATCAAGAAAACAGATCAAAACAAGGAGCAATTTCTGAGAATGAAGCAAAAATTCAAAGGAGGACAGTTTATATTCAAAAGAAGTCAATAAACAACAATTTTAGACAAAGAAATCTGATTAAGAGTTTTTCCTAATGTGATTGAGTACCTCTAAAAATAATCCTAATCCTGCTGCAGGCTGTAGTGATACTCTAGTTCGAATACCACTACATAAACTCGGCCTGCATGGGCCACCACTAAAAACGTGTCACGACCCGCACCCACTGTAAGGGTACGAGAGCGTAACAACGCCCAGCCTACGCTGTAGTGTCGGCGGTAGAACGCTGTTCTAGGTCATGAACTATAACTAACATAATATGAATGCTCTCCATAAGGAGGCCAACGCAGAGATACAACTCAATCACAATCTAGAGATAGAATATGGCACGATAAAATAGATAAGAGAATCCTCAACCGAGGTACAACAGAAATGAAATACAAGTCTCAACATCTCTACAATATACAAACTCTGAATCAAGAACAACAACTAAACATAAAAGGAAAACAGTCTAAACTATCTATACTAAGCAAGGTATCGTCCTCAGCAGCTGCCTGAACCTCCCCTGGGGTCCAGGTCGCGAGTGTCAACTAGGCAAACTCCAAGTAAGGGTGCAGGGTGCCTCATCATCCTCTGTAAAATTTTCAACAGGTCCAGTCAGGACGGGAGCGAGCACAAAACATCTCACGCAGTTCATATCATGTTAGGAAATATAAAGCATGCAATAGAGTAAGGTACATGAAATGCTGAAAGTAAGAAGTATATAAAAAACAGTAGAGATTTGATAACAGGAAATATCTAAATATGATAAATAAGAACTGTAAGCCTACTGTGATTTAGAGTACAATATGGTTATGTAAACGATCTAGGAAAATACAATGGTAACTCCATTGTACGTGGGTGTACAATAGATATATACAATAGTTATACAATATTGTACAATAGAATTTGATTACATAACCAATTCTACTCCCCCTCCCCAAATCAATACACAAGGATCTACTCCGGTTACGTTATCTTGCACAATAGTGTACAATGTTATACAATAGATGTACAATATTATACAATAGATGTACAATATTATACAATGGATGTACAATGTTATACAATGGATGTACAATATTATACAATAGATGTACAATGGTCTATCCCTGGGACTCATGTGATACTGAGAGTACAATATGCAAAAGGAGTATACAAGGATATGGGTATTCAATAAATACAATATGCAAGTGAAACGCACATCACAATATGTATTTAGTGAATACAAGGAGATAACATCTCAGAAGAAGATCCGTATAGTACCAATCCGTGATAATGATCGTGTCAGCATCAAGTACAGTAATCTAGAGCAAGAATATAAATCCATACAAGTATAAAACGGTCAGAGAATGTACTCGCCTCGTATCTGAATGTCTGAAGTAAATGTACTATCCGAGATGAGGTACATGACTCCTAGTTAGAGCAAAACAAGTCAAGATATACACAGGGAATGATAAATATAATCTACAATACATCTGCATACTGTCTAGGTCAAACTAGACTAAAGTCAACACTTGGCCAACTCCAGTCAACTAGACTAGTCAAACTAGGTCAACTAGGTCAAATCCTAGCCCAACAAGTCTAATAAGTCTCACTTGGCCTAACCAAGCCTAGTCTAGCAATCACACACCAATCACAAGGCTATACAAGCCAAACACAAGCCATCACATTCAATATTATACATAAGAGAAAGGAAGCTAACATGTAAAGCTATGTGTGTGTGTGAACATGGAGGTGTACATGAAAAGAGAATTCAACACTAGGCCCTATATCACATATATGTATATATAGCTATAGAAAAACTATATTTACCACATTAACACATTTAGCCATGTATAGTATATATATATATATATATAGAGAGAGAGAGAGAAGAGCATGTGTATGTGTTCATGGGGGTGTGTGTGTGTCATGAAAGTGCACAAGAACATGTGTGTGTTATCATGGAATGAGTGTTAGGCAATGTGTGAGTGAGAGTGTCAATGAGTGAGGGTGTGAGGGTTATATAGTGTAGTGTGCATTGTGTGTGGAGTGATAGTGAGGCATGACAGTTGTGTAGCAAAGTGTCAATAGGAAGTTAACATTCACATATATGAGTTCTCATGTATCTCTTATTTAGTGAAACAAAACTAAATTCCAGTTTTATTCCTAACAAGGCTACATATATTACATCTATTATTATATTACATTCATGCTTGCATTCATTCATCATTCATTTATTCTCTTGTACCACTATATGCACCATACATTACATACTATGGAACCTACATATTCATTATAAGCCATGCTTATACATGCTTACATTAGATAGGATACTTACACCTCATACATCATTTATTTAAATATTTACTCATGCTTGCATTCTCTATTTAATTACATAATGTATATACATTAACATGGGTTAAAATCAAATAGAACATTATATTACACACTAGGGTGCACAAAATGCATATGCCGAATAGTAACTCCTACTAATAATCAATACTATACCATCTCAGCATGAATTAAAATCTAGGATTAAATTATGTTATAGATATATGTGTTAGCTTTCCGAAACTTTAAACGGATCGCGTTTTCGTTTCCGGAAACTCCCGGAATCGCAAAAACACCGAGAACGCGTTTGTCTTTCGTACAGCTGACACTCAAATAATTTTTTAGAAAGTTACAGAAAGAATTAGGCCTACTAATACATGTTTTTGGAAATCTAACTTCAATACGCTTCTTTTAAAAAAAATGGGAGATTAAACCGAGCTTTGAGCTAGAAGTTATGACATTTCTAAGTTAGGGCTGAAATTAAAAACGTGGATAAAAATCATGACGGATTTGGGTAGTTTGAGACAAAAGAACACTAGTATATAACATAATATATCAAGAACTCACTCTCTACACTAATATATATATATGAGACACTATAGAACACATCTCCAATACAAAAATATGAGATTAAACATGTAATAATTCATTTATACATAACAACAACACATAGTGTGTCCAAATTTGGGATTTTCCCACATGGACACAACCACAACACAAAGGACACTCCTATGACCTCCAAATAGATACGAAATGGACTCAAATGGAGATACAACCATGGGGGTCATTCCTATGGGTTCAAAATAGACCTATATGCATAAGGAAATGAAAAGGAGAAGGAATTTATACCTCCCGGTAGATCGAATCGAAGAAAAGCCTTCCCGGAGCGACACCGACACGTAGAGATTCCAAAAGGACACGAACGAGCTCCGAATCCTCCCAAACTTGGGTAGCTTCCTCCTTGGCTAGAATGGAGAAGGAAAGAAGAATATTTGGTGGCGAAATGAAAGGATTTGGTGGAGAAATTGCTAGGGATTGCTCTCTAGAAATTTGGGGAAGAACAAGAGAGAGTGTGGATGAGAATAATGAAATAAACTTGAGCCTATCCTCTCCCAAAGTGGCTGGCCATATGGGGCTATTTGTCCTATTATGGTAAGGTCCAAAATGCCCCCACTAACCTATTTTATGAGTATTAGGAAAGGGCTAATTGGTTGGGGCTAAATTAGTCATTCTAAAGTCTCTAATCACACTAACCTTATCCACAATAATTAGTCTATCCTCTAACTAAAATATTTCTATCATGTGGACTAAATTTAATATCATGTGGGCCATGCCTAACTAGTGTGTGGGTCCCACTAGAGTCAAACTACCCCCGGGTCCCCGTTTTAAGTCGGATTGAGTTGAAATTCGAACTCGACTCAAATAACCCCAAAACAATATCATAAATAATAAAATGATATCAAAATAATTCAAAGAGGTCAAATGCAAAAATATCCTTAGGTCAAAAATGATATTAAAATATCATAATCACATGGTTAGGCTCTAGGTCAAACAGTCTCTAGGGTTTCACTAGCAAAACGTCAAAACCACAAGTCATGAATTTAAATTGTTTAAAATAATTTAAAAATCACTAAAAATCATAATATGAAATAAATATCATTAAATAATAATTATAATTATAAAATTTCAAAATTACCCTCATCTGGAAAACTGGGTGTTACAATGGACACGGGTACACGCGGGGTGCAGCGCACGTGCGCACGCGTGACACTTCCCCTGCTACGCGGGGTCCACAGTGTACTGGATACGTATCGTGGACACGTAAAACTCGACACATGGGTATGGGCAGACATTGACACGAGACTTCCAAAGTTTTGTGAGTCCTCGTGTCGTGTCGGCACGCATTTGGCTGTGCACTGTGCCGTGTACGTTTCTGTTATTTTCCTGTGATTAAATTCCATTTTAAATTGTTTAATTCATGATTAAATTGCTAGATTAGGTCCTAGACATGATTAATAATATATGTTAGTTTGATTTTACATTTGAGATTGGGTTGTTTGTTGTGTTATGGGGATTCGAACATATGTGGCTCGACTGATACATGACTGATACTTTATATTCAGTTTTTCCTAAAACTTAATCCTATTTAATCTATTTTAATTGATGTTAGATAGTCATGTATGATCTCACATATTTGTTAGTTCATGTTTAGTTCAATGTTACATTCGAATAGGCTTTTTGATATGGAAATGGGATTTTGGACTTTGAGTTTGGGGCTCGAATGTATTAGCTGATACATTGGTTTTGATTTGGGTTTTTAGTTCTATTTAGAAAACTAAAATGTGAATGTTAGTTCTCTTCAAATCTGAGAATTGGTTTCCTTTCATTCCCTTTTAAACTGAAATGGAGTTTACATGTTAACTGTCTTTTGGTTAGAACTCATCAAACCTGAGAATTAGTTTCCCTTCCCTTCTTTAAACTGAACTAGAATGAGTATTTAATGAGAATTCTCATACTTGTGTTGGTTGTTTTCATGTTGATTCGAATTGGTGTGAAAATGGTGGATTGGTTATCTAGTTAACTGGCAATTGAGTTATATTGAAACTGTCACTCATTCCTTAATAACCTGAGAATTGGTTTCCCTTTTCCTTAAACCTGAGAATGATTGTTAGCTCACTGTTTCCAGGTTAACACACACACACCACACTGTTTTGCAAATAAACTGATTTCCAGGTTACACCATGTTACCTCACTGATTTTGATTCAAATGAACTGTCAATGTGTTCCAGTTTAACACTACCCTGTCATGCCTTTTTCCCACACTGTTTTCATATGTTTTCACACATTGACACTTGTTACACAACACTATATATCACTACACTGTTTTCTTCCTATTTGTTCACTACACTGTTTTGCAATGCACTATTCTCCTATCACTCTCATGTTATATTCCTATTCCTGTTTTCACACACAAATGACACTGTCCACAGGTTTACACACAATCTCACATGTTGGCTCACTGATTTTCCTATTCCACTGCTCCATTTCCTGTTTACACACACATTTTCTAATACCCTCACTGTTTTCTATTTCCTATTTGCACACACACAAGTGTACACCACTGATTTCATTAATACTCTCATGACACATGCTCTCATATCACTCTACACACATTTGCCTAATACTGATTTCCCCTTGACACTCTCAACACACACACATGTACACCATCACCTTTCCACTTTTCTATTCTCTATATATATGTGTATATACATATGTACATGTATATATATATATATGTGAGATGCACATATAGGTAGCCTATATGTTAATGAGTGTACTATATATATTAGATATATATATATTGTTATGTGTATGTGTGATTGTGGTTTGGCTTAGGCATGATATAGCCTATAGCCTAGGGCTCTTAGTCTATGAGTGTGGCTTGAATGCCAGTCTAGAGTCTAGTTAGACTTGTATAGCTTTGATTAGACCTAGAATAGACTAGTTAGACTTGTATAGCTTTGATTAGACCTAGAATAGACTAGTTAGACTAGTATAGACTTGTTTGACTTAGGTTTGACCTAGTTGACCTAGTTTGACTTCTAGGGTTGACCAGAGTTGACCAAGAGTTGACTTTGGTCTAAATTGACCTAGATTCATGTAGTATGCATTGAATTGCATCTTATTATCATTTTAGACTCATAGTGACTTGTACTGTTCTATAGGAGACAGACACCACTCCTCGGACAGTAGATATTCTTCAGATACTCAGGATACAGGCGAGTACATTCTCTGATCATTTCATATCCTGTTAGAATTATTCTCCTGCTTTAAATTACTTTACTTGATGCTGTCACGTTGGTCACACGAATTAGTACTATATGGATCCTTTCTTGAGATGTTATCCCCTCAGGGAGTATCAGATACTACATGTTCTGTGCATTTCACTTACATTATGTATCACTATGCTTCATGGTTCATTGAATCACTTGTGACATGTACTCTCATGATCACAGAGTCTTCCTTGAATCCCCCATTTATGGGCATTTCCTAGAATCCCTATTTATGGGACTATCATGTACCACCCTTCGGGGGCCGTTACATGAATCATAACATAACATGGCTGGATCCTTGTGTATTGATTGGGGGTACGGGGGAGTAGAAGTGGACATGTAAATAATATCCTAGTAGTGTAGCATCAGAATCATTCCGTAGTGTCGCATCAGAATCATCTTATGCCATTCACATGTCTATATTGTACTCTGACTCACTAGCCACTGTTAGTTCTCTACTTATAGTAGATATTTCTATTACAGTTCTTTCTCTGTTTACATTCTGTACTTTCTTTCAGTTTTCTGTATCTTACTTTACTGCATGATTATATTTTCTAACCTGCTATGATCTGTTGAGATGTATTGTGCTCGCTCCGTCCTGATTGGGGACCGTTGATATGTTTACAGAGGACGAGGATGAGGCTGGTGTTGACACTTTTTATGGGACAGCTCTAGATGACACCTATGATCCGGATTTCCAGCCGGATCCACTAGCTATAGAGACTGAGGCTCCCTAGTCTAGGTTTTACTATTTCTGTTATTTGAGATCTGGATTGTATATATTCTTTCATACTCTGTAGTTGAGACTTTGTATTTCTGGATGTTTGCTGAGTTGTTATCTTAGACACTTAGACTCTTCTGATCATCTGTATTTCATTTTGAGTTCTATATCATATCGTGCTTCTTCTTTCTTAGTTGTGATTGAGTTTACATTCTGCTATGTCATCCCCATTCGGGGAGTATAAACTGTTTAGCCTTATACTGTTAGATGTATGAGAACTAGGACAGCGTTCTACCGTCGATACTGCGGCGTAGGCTGGACGTACCCACGTCTCGTGCCCTTACTATAGGGTACGGGTTGTGACACGTTTTTAGTGGTGGCCCATGCAGGTCCAGTTTGTGTAGTGGTATTCGAACTAGAGTACCACTACAGCCTGCAGTAGGATTAGGATATTTTTGAAGGTACTCAATCACATTAGAAAAAACTTTTATTTAATTCATACCATCTCGGTTCCTGCTGACATTGTTCTCCCTTAAATATAACTGTCCTCCTTTGCTATTTTGACTCATTCTCAGCAATTGTTCTTTTGATCTGTCTCTAGGATGGTTATGGAGACGCGATCTCATCGTCTCGATCGGGAAGACACCACTGAGGGGTCTACTACTCCTCGTCCTGATCAGCAGGGCCCCGAGACTGCAGCTCCTGTTATGCCAGCTCAGGCTGGGATATCTGCAGCTTATGGGAGTGCACCTCTTCCTACTCCGAAACTTTCTCCAGTCATCCCGAACGTTCTTCAGCAGCAGTCGCCATCAGGATCAGAGGACGTGGCGCGGTTGTTCTCCTTCTTCCAGCAGATAGTGGAAACTCAGCGGCAACAGTTGTTCAAGAGGGGACATGACATTCATGGAGTTAGCAGCAGTGGAGGTCAGGCTAAGAGGCCTCACATACAGATTCAGCACCAGCATTAGCAGAGGCCTGTTCAGCAGCAGTTCCAGGGTCAGGGCCATCAGCAGGGACAACAGCAGCCCAGACAGTATCAGGCACCCAGACAGCAGACAGTCAGTTGTCCCTACTGCAAGAAGCCAGGGCATGAATGGGGTGAGTGCAGAAAGAGGCTGGGCAAGTGCCTACTTTGTGGAGCAGCGGACCACCAGCTGAGGGAATGTCCCAGGAGCCAGACAGCAATGACTCAGGGAGCAGCAGGGGCTAGGGCTCCGACAGAGCAGCCGAGGGGACCACCATTACAGACGCAGTAGACCCCTAGACAGCAGCATGTTACCAGTTGCCCTTACTGTAGGAAACCAGGGCACGACTGGGGCGAATGTCGGAAGAGGCTGGGCAGATGTTTACTTTGCGAAGGATCTGATCATCGGCTGAGAGAGTGTCCCAAGTCATCGGGACAGACAGTTCAGGGAGTAGGAGCTAAGGCTCCGGTAGGCCAGCAGAAAGGATTACCCTTACCGGCTCAGCAGCAGAGGTACATGCAGCATCAGCAGCAGGTCAGGGGAGGCCAGCAGGAGCGAGCTTTCGCCAGGACAGTCGAGGATGCTCAGGCCGTTGGAGATCTAGTTGCAGGTTCCGTTCTTTTGATTCTATTTCCGCAATTGCCTCTTATAGGTGTCTTGAATTTCTATTCCCTCTGTTCCTGGTTGATTAATCAATTTTGTTCTGTTGTTCATGTGTTATGTTTGGTTTTCTTCGGAGATGAATCATATGGGCTAGGTCACCTCGGTTATGGAATCTAGAATCTTCGATAGTCGTGTCTAGCTGGCAATTTGACTCTGTAATTTTTATAATTTAAAGTATTTCAAAACTTTGAAATATTTTTAAGTTTTGAAAACTTTGAAGGGGGTCTAGGGCCTAAAAATCGAGTTGCGCCATGTATTTACTACTCAGCAATTAAGTTGCGCCCCAAAAATCAAGCTGTACCACTGGTCAGGTTGCGCCATATATCAAACTGCGCCCAGTCAATCTGCGCCAAAGTCTATGTGGCGTCTGACATTTAATTGCCATCATTACCTGACAGCACTGACAACTGACAGCACAGTAAACGAAGGAAATCTCTTCGAATCCCTCAAATTGTGCCGCTCGAGGAGATTTAATTGACAGCTGTCCTGCACATCCTGTGAGTTGCGCCTAGGCACAATCTAAACAAATCTCTTAGTTGCGCCTAGGTGCAATCTGAACGACTTTTTCTCAAAAGCTGCCACGTGTCTAGGCGCAATCCAATCTGGCGCAGTTTAACTCGTTGACTGAAGCTCGTGCAACCCGAAGAAGTTGAGACAACTTTCATTTTTCTAAAGCTGGATGACGTGGCGCACATGCCACTAATCTCTCAAAACATGTCCACTATTCTGTACACGACCACGCGCATCTCAATCATATGATACCATGCGTCTAAATACAGTTAGTGCACAATTGATTAATTGAATGGAAGTTGGCGAAACATAAGGTTGGCGTAACCCAGTGTGGCACAATCTAACCTTGCACATATCAGAATAACTGCTAAAATAGTTATTTCCAGAACTCTATAAGTAGAATTTCCATTTATTGTTCAAGAATCAATCACAGAGATCAAGTACTCTTATAAAATTGCTGTTGCATTCTCCAGAAGCTTTAGTCTTTAAGTTCACATAGTCCAAGGGATAAAGTGATCGTCTTCTGATCAGATTCCTACAGTTGTACTTCCTCAGAATTCAAATTATACTCTTGTACTCTTTTTAAAAGTTTGTAATAGAATAACTTTTTGTTTTTGCAAACACTACTCTGCACCTTGCTTTCTTCTCCTGAGTGCCTTTGCCCTCATTCCTTGGCAATGTTGAAGTTGGATGAGTTGGGGCAGCTGTTATACTCCTTTGGCTTGCTGAGAACTCCAAATTATGATCTTGGCTTGGGAATGCACAATCTATACAGCTTTTATTCTGCAAATAATATCAAAATGGTCATATAATCTGGACAGAAAAACACAAATTACATTATCTAAAAATTAAGTGGTTGGAAGCTCCCACAGCTAAGCCTTCATCAATTGAGCCAAGGCCTGAATATCGATATTGGTTGGAAGCTCCCATACTGTTTAGGCCTGTATTATTGACCACTTGACTTGTACCCTGAGAATAATAGAACAACAACATTCCCATACAACAGTTAAAATTTAGTATCCAAATTCCATATTAATTTACCAATAACTGACTTTAAATGCACTTACATCCATCATCCACCTAAGTGTGGTTGGTGCACTGCTGACATTGGCTCTGACATTCAAATCACTGATAGTTTGCCTTGAAGATCCAGCCTGTACCAAATTTACTATATTTTATGAGTGAGGAGGCTAATTTTGAATAGATGTTGTGAGTGAGGAGGCTAATTTTTCTCTGACATTCAAATCACTTTAATGCCATCTTATGTGGGTGTGTGGCACCTGAACACTATATTATGAAGTAAAGAATACTTACACTATATCATGAAGTAAATGATACTTGTAACCCCGTTTTCCTAATTTTATGGAATTTTAGAATAATTATGACATTTTAAAGGATAGGTTATATTTGAGCCTTGTTTGCTCCTTAATTTAAATTTCATGGTTAGTACTTTAAGAAGTTATATTAATTGACATGGATAGTTAATTAACTAGTTATTTGGGATTATAACCAACCTAGAGTGGTCCCTCCAAGATTTCTAGCAAACTTTCCTAACGACTATAACAAACTCTAACAACTTTTGGACTAACTTTTCGTAACAGTTGGAAATAAAGGAAACCAGTGGGGTCCTTTTGGTAAAATGACATACCTTCCCTAAAAATCCTTATTTGACCCATTGCCTTTTCTCTCTCTTCCATTTTCTTGCTGTTAAAATTTTACAGAGAAGCAAGTCAAGCCCTCCTCCATTCCTTCCTTCTTTTTCTCCAAATCTAAGCAAACCCTAACTGTATAGAAAGGCCGGCCATGGTGACGGCTGTAATGCTCCGCTCCGTACGGTACATTATGCTGAGTCGTTGACTTGAAGAGTTGCGTTGACCCGATTACGTATCGATGCGAATCGATACAAAGAGTTACGTTGTCCTGAGAGGATGCATCGAGTCGGATAGTTACATTAACCTGAGGAACGCATCGAGTAAGATCGATGCAAGTGTTAAGTTGGCCAGAGGGAAAGCAGTGAGTCAGTTCGAAGATTCTAAGAAATCAAATCGACACAAGGCAATTAACCGATTCGAATAAGTATTGATTTTAGTTGGTTTCGTGTGCAGGTTATACGTTTACGTTGAAATATTAGAGGTCGACATTTTACCTTATTCAGAAAGGGGTCCGCGAAACCAATCGTCGCCTTGCGACGGACTGAGACATTGGCACGGTAAGCCAAATCAGACGTATAATTCAATGAAGCACGAAGTGCTCGAATGTCTAAGTCAGGAGAGTTGGTCGTACAACGAAGTTATGAAATTGAGCTGCATCAGATCGGCAAAACGACAAGGCGTATCGACTCAAGGTGGGGGGACATTGACTTATCTTTCCTACTCCTTCATGCCTAAGTAAAATATACATCATTGCATGCTGAGTTGACCTATCGACGCCACGAGCGTGGCTCGATAGAGAGATAAACATAGTGCGTGTCGAATACTAGATAGAATAATTGAAATAAATCGTACATCAAATGTACGAGTCGCTATGGAACATTGAATATCGTAAAGGCAAGCACCTCGGTGCGCAAGCCATAAGAACATGGGATAACTGTATCGACGAGTACCTCAGTGCACAAGTCATTCATCCCCCGTGCATGAGTTAGCATGCTAGAACATTGAAAGACTATATCGGCACGAGTGCCTCAGTTGCACGAGCTATAGAACATTGAATACCCTATCGAGGCGTACCTCAGTTAGGGGTGTGCATCGATCGGTGGTCGACCTATTTGGTCACAACCGAAGTCGAACCGAAGTTAATCTGTTTGAAAATAATCACAGTCGAACCAAACCAACCAATTGGTCGGTTCGATTTTGAAACCGACCGACTTGGTTCGGTTTCGATCGGTTCGGCTGATCGGTTTTGATCAGACAAAAAATTTCAAGTATATAAAAGTGTTTCACAAAGTAAATTCACACAAAAATAAATTCTAACCATATTTTGTTTGGAAGATGTTTGTATGAGATTCCAAAATGGACAATAATCTTCTAAGTAGATCACTTGTATAATGAATTTCTTCCATAAATCTAAAATAATTCTCGAAAATAAACTATAATCCTAAAAGATTTACAAATTGAAGATGGAAAATAAACAAACAATGAGATGGATAGGTTAGACCGAATATAAACCTAACTTTAGGTTGTTACTAACTAGGTTCGGTTTGGTTCGGTTTAAGCGGTTTTTGGAATGACCAAACTGTGAACCGAACCAAATCGGTCAGTTTTTTAAATGGTCAAGTTGAACCAATCTGACCGGACCATCGGTTCGATTAAAAACCGACCGATTCGGTTTGGTTTGATTCGATTTGGTCGGTTTGGTTCAAATATGCACATCCCTAGCCTCAGTTGCACGAGTCGGAAGGAAGGAACATAAGTCTAACGCGTTGGACACTAAGGTGTAGAACAAAGAAATATGACTTCAAGGCGTGCCTCGAATGCACAATGCAAGGAAGGACGAATAACTATATCAAAGTATGAGAACAATTGTGGCAAGGATGTGACATAACTGTCAGTACGGCATGGTGCCTTCGAAATGTTCACGGCCTTCGGGGCGTTCGTTGAGAACATTGGGGCGTTGTGCCAATTGATATATAGATAGACAAACTTGCTTGGTTGGATGAAAGATAAGATGCGTTGCATGGTCAAATGGACTTAAAGATATAAAGAAGCCTGTGCACGGGCATCCCTTGTCACGCCCCGCTCCCGTAGGAGCGATCGTCCTCGCTAAGACGTGATGCCGCACGAGCCTAGATTGCGCTCGTGCAAGGCAGGTTCCATAAGGACCGATTTGCAGCGGCGGCGATGGGGTCGTCGCACAGAAGTCCCAAGCAGATACATTGAATACGCAACGAAAATTAGAACAAGCACACATGAACACAAGTCCTTCAAAGGAAACTCTTTTATTGATATTGAATACAAGATTACATTTATGGGGGCAAATCCAAATTACAAGTCTCTCGTGCTCACTTTTCTCTCATTTTACAAGTCTCTCTGCTCTCTCTCATCTCTCGATTACAATGCTTGAGTCAGCGGAAGCTTCGGAAGGCGATGTCCATATATTATGTCCTGTATAAGTCTTCGATTCCACGCGGCCGTACGCTTCGAGTCGCCAAGGAACTTCGTGCCTCGACGCATCCAAGCGAGCTCCGTGCCACGAGCTTCTACCTGTGCCTGCACATAAAACACTATGTGGGTGTCAGTACTCAACTGTACTGGTGGAGTGAGCTCCTCGCCCACCCATACAAAATCGACACGTTTCATTTACTTTGTGCAATACAAGCCCCTTTACGATTGTCTTTCTAGTCTTGTCTTAGGATCAGTTTTAAGATTTGACGTCTAACCAACTCGTTATGCGACGACATAGTCGTGCTATCATGTCAACGTGTATTTCGATCGAGGCAGTGCCTCGTCGTGCATGTACTTGACCAAACTTGAACTCGGAACGGCAGGGTCGTGCCATACTCTATTCGTAACTTAGCATGTTCGAGCCAGTGCTTCGCCGAGGAGCAACTCATGCGAACTCGGCCATGCCAAGACTTTCACTTAAACTCAAGTGCCTCTAGACCAACTTTTGTGCCAACGACGTTGAGGGGGGAACGACTCGTGCAGGTCGTGCCTAACGACTCCCTGACTTAGCTAACTTATGGGTCCTTTCGACTTAAAGTGATGGCACTCGACTTAACTTATGCAAACTTAAGCCAATACTTGATACGCGAAAGCCAATACACGTATGCCAATATTGATACGCGAAAGCCAATACTTGATACGCGAAAGCCTTGCTTAGTGCCGAAGCACGTGGCTTACTGACATAAGCTATAACTCATTCCTTCGGTGATGATACAAGGTTGGCACTAACGGGATTACATCTTGCTGACTTGATACATGTCGTGCTAGTACTATCTCATGATTCGATCGACGTCGTGCTAGTACTCGACGCTTTCCAAAGGCAAACATGCGGATTGCCGCTCTTGTCGACACATCTACATGAGTGGTCACTAGCAATGTTAAGCTATCTTGAACCCGGCTCGGGGATATCGGCTCGTCCCTACACTGGTAGCTAGCCCGGAGGCGCCGAAGTCTCCCATGCGGTTATCCAGCATCCTACTTTGAGCCGTCTCGTTCCTTCCGGGCCGAATCGGTCCCTTGGCCTAGGCAACCATTCGAGAAAACTTTACCTCGTCGACAAGTTGTCCAATGACCATGCAAGACTCAACTCGATCTACCAATCCTTCCTTAACATGACCATGCTTTCCTTCTTTCTATCGAGACTTTTAGCGAGACTCCCAAGTAGCGGGACCGATCTCGACGACAATAAGTCGCGTGGACTTCCTTTGATCGTGGCATACTCTTTACTGGATCCATCGTAGCTCGTGCCTTAGACAGACCTGGTTCTATAGGCGATGCTAACGCTCAAGTCATATACTTTATACGACGAGCCTTGTTCTCAAGGGACTACGCGACTTGACAACCGCAGCTAGAGCGGGACAGTGCTAGAAATGGCTTCGATAGTCCAGCACAATACTTGTCTAACTTATTCGGGCAACGACTCGACGAGCAAGGGCTACGCCGAGCTACGCATCGAGGGAACGTGCTATGTACGGGGTCGACTTGGACAACCAACTCTTGGGTGCCTAGACTTAAGCCAACGTCGTACAACACGACTTAACCGACGGGACGTGCGGAGGCTATGCCAAGCCTTGGACGACGGGACCGTACATGCATTTTCAAGCATTCACGCGGGCGACGCCTATGACTTAGGTCAATACAAGCGTTGGGACAAAACGACGAGACCGTGCATGCTTTATCAAGCATTCAAGCAGGCGACGCCTATGACTTAGGCTTATTCGAGTGTCGGGACAACTTAGCAACTTAGGCAAGCTTTCTTCTCCCAAGCCACGGGATCGAAGGATCGAGTGTCATTTGAAAGCACGCTGAGCCGACTTCTATGAAGACCGTGGGACCATTTTCCATGTTCTAAGACATTCCGACGGGTCGAGATTATTTCCTTAGCTATGTGGATGCGTCTCTTTTATTAACAATCCTAACTTGTGCAAGTTGAAAACAGGCGAGTTATTAAGTGAAGGCTAAGATGAGGCAAGTTCACCGAAACTACCCCACCTGTGCGAGGAGTCGCCTCGACCGAGCGAGCCTTCGAGTAGCCGTTGCAAGGCTAAGTCCGAACGCCGTCGGTGTTTCGATTCCTCCGATTGACTTTGCGGGACGGGACACTACAACATACACCACTCAGAACAAGTCTCGTCCTCGAGACTTTCCTGAAGGTAAGCCAACTTACCATTTCTATGGCCAAGACTTATTCGTACACACTCCGCCTACGCGTTTCTTCGATTCCGATCCACGCTCGCACTACTCTCAATCTTTCCTTTAACACGATTTTGAATTCTCGACAATCTTCCATTCCCCAAGTCTTACTTAATTTAACGTATCACTTGGTTGGATCGTGCACGCATTCCAGGCGTCCCTAAAATACATGCATTCAGCCAAGCCGCATGATATAGAATTCGTCGTTCTCACTCGAGTCGTATCGTGCACATACTCAAGCGTCCCTGAATATATGCATGTCAACCAAATCTCGTGAGGGGCATTCCTATATTCATGTTTCACTCCATCTATCCATGCCAATCCTCAAGATCAATCCTTCGATTGATAACTCACGAAATAGGACGTCTCTCCTAACCGCTAGGCCATTTCTCAAGGATAAGTCAATGTCAGGATTGGAATCATAGTTTTCCAACAATAATGCCAATACTGACCCCAATCCTAGGGTCAAACCAAAGTCGGTAGTACGGGGTTTTCTATCCAAGCTTGAGTCACTCAGATTTCTAAACATCGAGCATGATCACCTAATTCGCATCAATGCATTCGTTGCGCGTATTTGAATCCATTCAAATCACCAATTCTAACCAATTCATGTATTCGATCACGAGGTCGTCTAGCTTTGACAATATATTGCGCCCCAATCTCACGCGAGTTCGATTATCCACGGTGGTTCATGAATCACCATGCAACACTCTCGCGGAATAATCATTCTCATCGGGGCGTAACTCTTGTTTGAATCTAGACTAATTCATTTTCGATACGCGGATTGGACCTACGCAATCCTCAAATTCGACCGTCACGTACGCTAAGTCATTCTCGAGTCCACCTTCGCGTCAAACCATAAGTCGATGCATCAAATTGCCACGCCATGCTAGTTCAATCACCCCCGCTGTATGAATTACCATACCAGCGCTCACGCGGAGTGATCGCACTAATTGGTGCGACGCATGTGCGAGGCTGGAGTTGCACTCGCATAAGACAAGAATGTCGAAGTTGTGGTTATCGACGAAGCAAATCCAAATGTTTCATTTTCATCCAAGCCAAGATTTCAATTCGATAGTCTAACCGTCGTTCGTTCAACTAGAAAATCCTCGAGCCAAGTTTATCTTTCCTCGACACATTTCAACATCCCGAGTATAGCATCCATCGGAACAATGGCATTTACACGATCGTCATTCGCCGAGTCAGAGTACCCCCGAGTTATCGCATATCGATCTTTGATACGCCTCAATACCATCGACGATATGCGTAACCTGACGATCTTCCTATGCAACCAATTTTGAGTCGTGCGACTGATGTTATTGTCCGAACTGGATACACCACAATTTCATTTAATTCAATTCAAAATCACACGTGCAATCCTCGAGCTTCCTCGATCAAGACATTCACTTTTATTCATCGTTCCGAATCATTTTCTATCTCGCGTTGCCCATTTACAAGTTGTCCGAACGACATCTCGTTCGGGACTTTTGAAGTCACGACCAACTAAGCGTGACGCGTTCTAAAGCTCTGCGCGATCGCATCGCCTCGCCGACGTACTCGTCTTTACCCGTAATCCTCAATTTTGCTCGAATGATTTCTAAGAAAATCCATACACCACTCAGGATTCAAGCCATCCGATCTAGTCCTCAATCACGTTCGCATTACTCGCTAAGACATCTTTCAGATTCGTTCGACGAATCTCTAGCATAATCTCTCACGTCGTATCGACGCGCTAGGTCGATCGCACTATTCCTCAAAATCTAAATCAATCTTATGTGTACGCCTAAGCGTTAACTCGATAGCGTTCCTATCGATAGACACTCTAAGTGTAGCTTCGTTTCCGACCGAGCGATACTTGATATTGCTTACGATTCATTTGCACCAAAAAGTCGAGGTGCGTGACGCGCGACACAACTTAGCCAAAAGGCCGTGGGCATAGCCATCCCGTACGGACTATATTCGAGTTTGTAAGCTGAATTGCTAGGTCGACGCAAGACTAGTTAGGCACGCATGCGACATATTAACTCAGCACATATTTTCTATCAAGCCAAGTTCGACACCGTTCGGCACAAAGGCCTACCGATGCGTTCGATTGAACGCTTGTACAAGCTTTTGAAAATATTTAGACTTATTGTATGTACATGCCGAGGGACATTTGAGAGAGAGCGCATACTTCTTTAACAACGACGAGCTTTCAAAACTGAGAAATTCGATGTGAAGTCCAAGGACGTAAAGTCGTGCTCTGATACCATTATGTCACGCCCCACTCCCGTAGGAGCGATCGTCCTCGCTAAGGCGTGATGCCGCACGAGCCTAGATTGCGCTCGTGCAAGGCAGGTTCCATAAGGACCGATTTGCAGCGGCGGCGATGGGGTCGTCGCACAGAAGTCCCAAGCAGATACATTGAATACGCAACGAAAATTAGAACAAGCACACATGAACACAAGTCCTTCAAAGGAAACTCTTTTATTGATATTGAATACAAGATTACATTTATGGGGGCAAATCCAAATTACAAGTCTCTCGTGCTCACTTTTCTCTCATTTTACAAGTCTCTCTGCTCTCTCTCATCTCTCGATTACAATGCTTGAGTCAGCGGAAGCTTCGGAAGGCGATGTCCATATATTATGTCCTGTATAAGTCTTCGATTCCACGCGGCCGCACGCTTCGAGTCGCCAAGGAACTTCGTGCCTCGACGCATCCAAGCGAGCTCCGTGCCACGAGCTTCTACCTGTGCCTGCACATGAAACACTGTGTGGGTGTCAGTACTCAACTGTACTGGTGGAGTGAGCTCCTCGCCCACCCATACAAAATCGACACGTTTCATTTACTTTATGCAATACAAGCCCCTTTACGATTGTCTTTCTAGTCTTGCCTTAGGATCAGTTTTAAGATTTGACGTCTAACCAACTCGTTATGCTACGACATAGTCGTGCTATCATATCAACGTGTATTTCGATCGAGGTAGTGCCTCGTCGTTCATGTACTTGACCAAACTTGAACTCGGGACGGCAGGGTCGTGCCATACTCTATTCGTAACTTAGCATGTTCGAGCCAGTGCTTCGCCAAGGAGCAACTCATGCGAACTCGGCCGTGCCAAGACTTTCACTTAAACTCAAATGCCTCTAGACCAACTTTCGTGCCAACAACGTTGAGGGGGGAATGACTCGTGCAGGTCGTGCCTAACGACTCCCTGACTTAGCCAACTTATGGGTCCTTTCGACTTAAAGGGATAGCACTCGACTTAACTTATGCAAACTTAAGCCAATACTTGATACGCGAAAGCCAATACACGAATGCCAATATTGATACGCGAAAGCCAATACTTGATACGCGAAAGCCTTGCTTAGTGCCGAAGCACGTGTCCTACTGACATAAGCTATAACTCATTCCTTTCGTGATGATACAAGGCTGGCACTAACAGGATTACATCTTGCTGACTTGATACATGTCGTGCTAGTACTATCTCATGATTCGATCGACGTCGTGCTAGTACTCGACGCTATCCAAAGGCAAACATGCGGATTGCCGCTCTTGCCGACACATCTACATGAGTGGTCACTAGCAATGTCAAGCTATCTTGAACCCGGCTCGGGGATATCGGCTCGTCCCTACACGGGTAGCTAGCCCGGAGGCGCCGAAGTCTCCCATGCGGTTATCCAGCATCCTACTTTGAGCCGTCTCGTTCCTCCCGGGCCGAATCGGTCCCTTGGCCTAGGCAACCGTTCGAGGAAACTTCACCTTGTCGACAAGTTGTCCAATGACCATGCAAGACTCAACTCGATCTACCAATCCTTCCTTAACATGACCATGCTTTCCTTCTTTCTATCGAGACTTTTAGCGAGACTCCCAAGTAGCGGGACCGATCTCGGCGACAACAAGTCGCATGGACTTTCTTTGATCGTTGTATACTCTTTACTAGATCCATCGTAGCTCGTGCCTTAGACAGACCTGGTTCTATAGGCGATGCTAACGCTCAAGTCATATACTTTATACGACGAGCCTTGTTCTCAATGGACTACGTGACTTGACAACCGTAGCTAGAGCGGAACAGTGCTAGAAATGGCTTCGATAGCCCAGCACAATACTTGTCTAACTTATTCGGGCAATGACTCGACGAGCAAGGGCTATACCGAGCTACGCATCGAGGGAACGTGCTATGCACGGGGTCGACTTGGACAACCAACTCTTGGGTGCCCAGACTTAAGCCAACGTCGTGCAACACGACTTAACCAACGGGACATACGGAGGCTATGCCAAGCCTTGGACGACGGGACCGTGCTTGCATTTATAAGCATTCACGCGGACGACGCCTATGACTTAGGTCAATACAAGCGTTGGGGCAAAACGACGGGACCGTGCATGCTTTATCAAGCATTCAAGCAGGCGACGCCTATGACTTAGGCTTATTCGAGTGTCGGAACAACTTAGCAACTTAGGCAAGCTTCCTTCTCCCAAGCCACGGGATCGAAGGATCGAGTGTCATTTGAAAGCACACTGAGCCAACTTCTATAAAGACCGTGGGACCATTTTCCATGTTCTAAGACATTCCGACGGGTCGGAATTATTCCATTAGCTATGTGGATGCGTCTCTTTTATTAACAATCCTAACTTGTGCAAGTTGAAAACAGGCGAGTTATTAAGTGAAGGCTAAGATGAGGCAAGTTCACCGAAACTACCCCATCTGTGCGAGGAGTCGTCTCGACCGAGCGAGCCTTCGAGTAGCCGTTGCAAGGCTAAGTCCGAACGCCGTCGGTGTTTCGATTCCTCTGATTGACTTTACGGGACGGGGCACTATATCCCTCGAACGTGGTACGCCAGGGCGCTGGGATCGTTCGACCGAGGAGGGATATTGGATAAAGTTGGTATTGTTGGTGCACTTTATATAGACGGTTAGCGACCTGCTATTGAATGTGATAAGCCACTTACCAAGTATTTTGAGGGTCCTCTGACATGTTTGGTTAGCAACCGCATCAGATTGATCATCGTTTTACATATTTGATTTAAGAAATATAAGTCCATTCTAGCCCGGAAAGCTAGTGACCTTCAAATAGCTAAGGGCGATAGGTTGAAAGTGCAAGGTATACCTATACCCTATACAGATAGATCCTGGGTCGAAAGTGCAAGGTACACACATATCCTGCACATATAGATCCTGCGTAGAGAGCACTTATAACATGATAGGGAAAGCTGATAGGCAAATTCACCTTGCGTCGGTGCAAGGGCGAGTGCGTCGATGTTGGTAAGAAGTCATGAAACAACACGAAATTGCTATTGGTTGTCTGTTCACTTATGCGAATCGATAACATGCTTTCTATGATAACATGCTTTACAGTCTTCGAATATGCCATGCACTGATCCTAAGGAGAACATAGAAAGAGAACAAAATTGTTTGTTTGCATGAATTAATACAATACTAAACGTCGGTTTGTTAAGTGGGTCTTTGATCAGTACAGCGAGGACGAAAGTACTAATCCCCTACTAGTTGCTAGCAGGTTCAGGAAATGGTCTGCTCGCGGCGGAGCTTCGTTTGAACGCGTTTAGGCATGAAATGCCGAAGCATATTGAGGCATGCGACCGCAATGACGCTCGGACATGCAACATGATTGATGCAGCCGAGATATAGAAGGCATGATGTATGGAACGGTGAAATCCTTTGTGGGTAAGAGAGAACCTGAGTGTTGTAGCCAATATGGCATATATTGCTGGGCTATTGAAAGCTTTTGTAATCTCAGTTCAAATATCAATAAAGAGAATTGTTTTGTATACTCTGTTTCCTTCCGTTGTTAATATCAAATCAAAGATAACCATTTGAGAACTTGTCATCTTGCCTTGTACGAGTGCAACTCCAGACTCGTACGGTGTCACGCCTCAGCGAGGACGATGATTCGGATAAATCGATGCGAGGACGAGCAATTTTTTGGGTCGGGGCAAGACAACGGCGAGGCATTCTTCGCAGCAATCGAGATCAGTTTGAAGACCTCGACGACCTGGCGTGCTCATCCCGGCGATCGGGCGGCTCCTCCACTGCAGTGGGCGACGATAGTGAGATCATCCCCTCGACGACGCTACATCTTTCCTCTTGAGATTCACCCACCATGAGCTCTTTACTTGGCGTCGAGTTCTCCACAACGATCTTCCTTTTCGACGACGAGCAGCAGTGTCAGAGCGGAGTTTGTCTCCATCCCGACGAGTAGTGGTTCTTCCAATGGCTCCTTCTTCCCTAACGATGACGGCTGGATGGTTCTCCTTCTCCGGCGATTTGAGTTGACAACCGGGCGGCTTCCTCACCACAGTCGGACGGCAGCACTCTCATAGTCGGCCATGGCGTAACCTCGTCGAGAAGGCAACATCGCAACAGTAGATGACCTTCCAGTTGATTGGCAAGTTTTGATTCAGCGAAAACATCGATCAGCTCCGACGATCCTTCTTGGTGAGACATCACAACCACGGAAGTTCCTCGAGCTCTGACCATCGTTCGTGGACGACGATCAGTGTTCTCCTCAAGAACGACTAGCAGTGGTAAGTTCATTATAATCCTTTCTCATTCAATTCGAATCGATCGATCAATCAGATGTTCTTTATTTGGCAATTCTTCGATGGTTCCCGATCAGGTGATCGAGAAAGCCGAGGATTCGAATTCGAATCCTTCATTCTTGTAAGTTTGATCGATCTTGATTTTCAAGATTTACTGTTAAATCTTTCTTCCTTGCTTTGAATGCCAACTGTTTGCTAATATGCCTAAACTAGGGTGTCAATCTACTCTGGACACAACAGGAACGGATCCATTCTCGGGTATGCTTCTATTTTATCATAATCAAAGTTTCTGTTTGAATTTTTGAATAAGTTGTTAAGTGGGATGGTCGGGTGTAGGAATGGTTGTATGTCCATGTCCAGTTATGCTCGAGATTCAGAGCTGTGTTGTGTCCGCTTGGGGGTTCGAATGCTAAGAGTCGCTTGCAAGAAGATGTGGCCATTAAATTTGAACTTTAGGTTTCCTGGTGTAGCAGAGATGGGTGTTGCAGGAGTATAACAGAGACTTGAAATTGAGTAGTTGTGTTCCGCAGTAGTGTTGTTCATGTCCGATAATATGTACGTGTCCGGGGGGATGATGGCGTAACCGCAGATTGGGAGAAATCTGTATCAGGGCACGGGACCAAGGGGTTTGCCTGCACGCACTTTTGAATTGAGCAATTGATGAATGATTTTGTATAATTTTGTAGTTTGATTTGTGTTTATTTGTGGGGTTTCAACATTTAGCTCAACTGCGTGGAGTGTGATGATTAAGAAGTTGGTTATTATGTTAGGCTATTGAACTTGCTTAGGTTTCACTTTATTGTGTGTATGAGTGCTGGGTTCGAATAAGGTGTGGCGAGTTGATTGATTTTGTTGTATGAAAGTTTGCTAAGTTAAATGTGAAACAACTGATGATATGTTAAACTTTGGCAGAGTGAGGAGTGATAAGTAGAGAAGGCTGGTTGTTGGGTCTAATTGAAGTTATGGGACGTTGGATTTGAATGCTCTTCTGAGCATTCAGTTGAATGTTTGTGAGCTTTGGTTTCCTTGTGTTGCTAGAATAGGTTGCTGGCTTTGCTTGAATGCAACCTTTGGGTAGGGATGGACCATTAGATGTTCAGTGTGATTTGTTTTCTGTAATATTATTTTGATCACTCTAAATATTATATGAGGTTGACTGGCTATTATCTTATAAATTAATGTAAGGCTTTGCTAAAACTGGGAAAGGGGAATTGTGTTCCGAAACTACATTTTTCTTGATGAATATTTTTAAAAGTAACTAGTAAACTGACATCGGTTTTTACTCAAATGTTTATATAGTATTATTTGCTATCAAAGCCTATCTTAAATATTAGTTTTATCAAGTAAATTAATGATATGTATATGTTTGGTTTACTAAGTTAAATTATGAATATGTTTCGTGTCATTAATTTAGTAATGGCAATAGAAGTTATTTAGCAAATTGCTAACTATCCTTTAGATAGCATATATGATTGATTATTACTAAACCTATAAGTAAGTAGCTAGTAGAGTAATGAGTAGAAATAAATAGTATATTAATTAGATAATGATTAGACCCTAACCAACTTGTATCTCCAGGCATAAATAGAGATTACGATCTCCCTATTCTCGATCACTCTGAGCAAGGCAAGTACATTATATGGTTCATGTTCATTTACATTCATATCATGTGCTTTCCTTGTGACACGTTATGACACGGTATATCATGTACTCTTGTACTTTTATGTTCTTGTACTTACTTGTGGTCGGGGAGGGGGAAATACACTAGCTATGTGACCAAACCCAAGAATCAGAAATTCAGGTTGATAGCTTAGGCCTCGCACCGTGCACGCAGGCCCTAAGCCATACCCATTTCATGTGCTTATTCCTGTGCTTACCCCAGCCGGTCACATATGCTAGTTGTATATCAAATATTGTGCACATGTCATTTCTTGTACTTCAGGTTCAGTATTTACTTCTGGTACTTTATTTCCTGTACTTCTTGTACTTTACATTCCTGTACTTTTATATTCTTTTTCTGTACTTTATATTTCATGTTCTCCTGTACTCATTTATATATCATGATGTTCTTGTTCATTACCTAGAATTATACTTTGCTTCGCTCCCGACTGGATATGTTGCAGGTGTACTTGAGGATATCGTTCCACCTTATGGGTCAGAGCTCGGGATCTTAGCTGAGCAGGATGGAGGCATGACGTAGCTAGAGGTTACAGGTTTAGGTTCGTTTAGCTTTACTTCTAGATGTTGTCTATTGAGAGTTCATAGTTGTATTTCATTCCTGTCACCAGATTTGTCTTTGGTACTTTCATGTATAAATTGAATTATGACTTGTGGATTATGGTGATCATTCTGGGATGGTTAGATGCTGTGATGTTTACTTTCATGTTATTTGTCATGCCCCAGAACCAGAATACTGGAGAGCGGGGGCAGACATAGCCAGTTACGTATAATGAAATGGAATCCACCTCACTATACGGTCACGGCTGTCTAGAAATATGAGGGTTTAACTACAAGCCATCGGTCTCTTATGGTCAATAACAAGCCTAGTGTCTCAATAACAAGCAAGTAAGTAAATGTTACAAGATGTAAGATCACCAAATATACAATAGTAAGGCATCCTAAACATTACATATTCAGTTGATCATGAAGCTAGTCGTTACAAAATGTCAGGACTAGCAAGAGTTTAGTCATACATGATCAACCCTAGATTGCCAATCATGTTACAGCCCGTAGACAGACAGTAAGTAAAATGTACACGAGCTAAATAGGTGCTCGGCGGCTAAACGCCTCAAAAGAATAATTTTACAATAGAGTGGGAGAGCAAAAATAAACCCACACGTTGCCTTGGTTACGCCTGGTGTTCACCATCAGGCTGGAAGGTCGGTAGATCCTCTGGTGCTGCTCCGGTATCTGGCCATACAAAACCAGCTGGGTCAGACCCCAGAAAGAGCAAGTACCACAAAGGAGGCTTCACTTAGGAACTAAAACCAGCAATTAGCACAAGAATAATAATTACAAATAAAAGACAGTAATTAAAGGCTTAATATTAAAGAATAACAACAGTCATAATAGAGTACGAGGGAAACCATTCAAGTAGCCAGGTCACAACCCTTAAACCAAACAAGGATCGGAATTGTAACCCTTCACCTGAATAGAACTCCGTCTCCAAATCTTGTTGGTAAGGTAAACCATATCAAGCATGACAGGTGATATACGATGAGATAACCATGGGACTATTCAGATAACCAGGTTACAACCCGTAAACCAAACAAGGACCGGGGTTGTAACTCTTCGTCTGAACAAATGAGAATTCCAAGTCCGATTACCTGTTTGTTACTACCTGAGTGATCCCAGCAAGAAAAGGAAAAGATAGCAGGATATAGCAGACATACTGTAGTAAGATACATGTGTCCTAAGGTACCACACTCGACGGCGGGCTGGAAGTGCGCTCATCTCGACGGATAGCAACAAATTCCATGTATATATATATATATAAGGCCGGGACCAAAGGGGCAACAGGTAACTGGGAAATTCTCCATGAACTATTTGATCAATCTAATCATTAACCTAGCCAAATTCAGTATGAATCCCTGACCGTGGTACTCAGGGATCATGCCCTAGACATGATGCAAGACACAACTGGACTAGTAGTTTATACAAGCACAATCATCCACGGTGTCTAGGCCAATGAATTGATTTGTCAAGAGTGCGCCACGACGGGCCACTATCATTATCATTATTACTCATCAAGAGTGCGCCACGACGGGCCACTATCAAGCATTGTCAGGGTACTTGTCAAGAGTGCACCACTACGGGTTACTGCCGTGTCATGTATAGTAGGTCAAGTTATCAGGTCAAGTTATCATGTCAGGAGTGCACCACGGCGGGCCACTATCAAGCATGTCAGTTCTAGGTCACACCATGCCAGGTACAATTGTCATTTCAATCATGTCAATCAAATCGGGATTATCAAGTTCGGGACAAAAGGCGTAAGGATATAAAATGGGCGTAAAAAATATACAATAGGGTAAGGTGTACGCTATAGGAACTCAAATTACACAGGGCGTTACAAGTACGGGTTAATAACGATCATTAAATAATAAAATACAAGCCAGGGAAAGAGCCATGCGGCTCGAGCATAGGCGGCCAAGAATGACCTCATGCGGCCGAGGAGGGAGCAGCCCATGCGGCTGGAGGAGACTCGGGTTTAAGGGAATGCATGCGGCTTAGGGGAGTTCAGGGTCATGCAGCAGAGTATCATGCGGCCAGAGGGAAGTAAGCTTCATGCGGCTAGGGAAAAGGAGTCCATGCGGGTCGGGGTTAAGAGTCCATGCGGCTCGGAACAAGAGCAGCTCATGCGGCTAGCGGAGAAGCTGTACGTATGTGGCAGGCCATCAATCAGGTATATGCGGCCAGGAAGGATGAGGGGCGCATGCGACTAATTTATAGCATTCATGCGGCTGATAAGTGGATTCTCATGCGGCTAGGAATGGACTGAGTTCCATGCGGCTGAATGATCACGAGCATATGCGACTGGGGAAGGATGAGCGTGCCTGCGGCTGAACTAGGAAGAGGGTCAGATGCGGTTAACGGGGAGGGGTGGACCCTATGCGTTTGAGGATGAACTCGGCCTCATGCGGCTGGGGATGCGGGTGCATATGCGGCTAGATAAGTTTGGCCCTCATGCGGCTCAAGTACTTCCAGTCATGCGGCTGAATAGAACACTTGCCGCATGAAATATTCATGCGGTCAAGTCAAGCACAGTTCATCTTCTCCAAAATTCTGAGAAGAAGAACACCATGAGAGCCAAGTTCTCAAGCTCCATAACTCCATCATCCGGAGCCCAAATCCGGACTTCCATAGGTCAAAATAGGGTAGAACGAAATTCTCTACAACATGGAACGATCAAAACTTAGAAATAACAAGATTGAGTAGATCAAAACCCAAGAATTCTGAAAATAAAGTAAACTTAGATCTACAAGAATCTAGCCATGGAAAGTAAAAATGCCAAGTACTAAAGTAAGTTAAAATGCTGTAAGAAAGAGAATGAAGCAATAAAATTCGAAGTTCCTCCATGAAGCAAGTTGCACTTGCTTAGACCTCTCTCTCTCTCTCTCTCTCTCTGGCAGGTGAAGGAGTAAATGGAAGAAGAAGAAGAGATTAATGAAGAGAGAGAAATAAGTGGGGATTAATAAATGGGGATGGTGGTGGTAGGTAGGGGGTTCACCCATTGGTTCATGATGAACCAATAGCAATCCTCAAATCGAACCAAGCCAACCCAAACCAAGAAATAAACCAAGTCGGGAATAAAACTAAGCCAGGGATCATGCAAATATAAGAATAAATACGTACATATATTTCAAAAATACGTAATACGAACAACAGGCATTACAACTCTACCCACCTTAAAAGAATTCCGTCCTCGGAATTTAATCAAGAGGCTAGAGATGTAAGGAAAAGCTATTCTATCATAGGCAATCTACCACTACCAATCAATCATACAATCATTCATGCAAGCAAGGATTCGAAGCGTAAGGCATAAGGAAGATATTACACCTTATGAGTCAAACTAGCCGGGATGACCTGATCAGATATCATCCTCATGCTTCCAAGTTTGACTCTCCCAAAGAGGGATGACTCTAAGCAACACGGACTAACTGATAGTCTTGTGCTTGAGGTCTCTCTCTTTGGTCAAACATGGACACGGGCCTCTCCTCATACGAAAAGGTTGGTACCAATAACCATTTTCGAACGATCTAGGACATGGCTCGGGCCCGGGATATACCGTTGTAGTTAGGTTACATGGAACATGACATGTGTCCCGCATAACGACGGCAAAAAGCAAGACAATAGGACACAGATACCTCTCTGTCGATTCTGGATCTGGGCCTGGGCCAGGGCTAACTGCTGAGGCCTTTGTTGCTGGAAGGCCTGGGCCTGAGACGACAATGGACCCAGGAACGGGAGCTGCTGCGGTTGGGGAACTGGAGCTGGTTCTGGTGCTGGTGCTGGTCCCATAACCGAGGGACTAGTTACTGTTGGCGATGGTCTGTTTCTGAACGGACAAGATCCTATCATATGGTCTGGCGAACCACAAACCAAGCACAATCCCTGTGCTCTGTGGCACTCAGTAACTACATGCCCGGGCTTCCCGCAATGAGAACAACCGGTTGCGAAAGGTCACTTCTGCTTCTGCTGCTGGGGATAGGTCGGGGCAGAATGCTGTAAGGAGGTAACCGAACCTGTCCTCGTAGCTCCAATGGTCAGGGCCCTAGCTGCTGGGGCCGGTGCTGAGGATTGGTTCATCTGGTCGTAAGACCGCTTCCGATCTCCAGTCCGGTCCGCTATCCTTCGGGAAGTGTACTCATGCCTCCTCGCTGCTCGCAAGACGGCATCAAAAGTTCTGTGCTCGAACTGCTCTACTGCCAATATGATCTCCAAGTAGAGCCCCTGCTAAAATTGTTGTGCTCTGTCTAGCTCGGTTGCCACCAAGGTGGGAGCAAACCGACTCAACCTTGAAAACTCGGCCGCATATCCGTCGACCGTTCTGCTCATCTGCCTGAGATTACTAAACCTGGTCTACAGGTCATATCTAGCCACTGCATCGAAGTACTTGGTCTGGAACATATCACTGAATACCGCCCATATGACAGGCGTACCCAAACTTGCTGCTTGCATAGCCCACCAGCTGCGGGCTAGATCTAGTAACTGCAGGCGCACCACCGCCACCTTCTCTGCTTCAGGGGTCCTGGCTGCCTCCAAGATAACTTTAATGTCCTGTAGCCAGGCATCTGCAGCAATAGCATCCTCGCTGCCGTCGAAGAAGGAAGGGTTCAGGCGCTTGAAATTGTTGACCGTACTATTCCCTCGAGGACCACTTTCGCTCACAGCATCTTGTACTGCTTGCTGCAAGGCATCACCTCGACGGTCCTGAGACGCAAGCAATTCACGGATGAGCCCTATCAAGACCCCATCCTCTGACCCTGCTGGCTGAACTGGCTGGACTGGGGGCACTGGTTCTCTAGAAGGCATGGCTCGGGAGGCGGCTGCTGAGGACTGATCTTGATCTTCTTGCTGTTGCTGGGCTGCCGGCCGAACTTCTTCTGGCTGATCAACAGGAACGATGCCACTGAAGTAATGACATCAGGAATATTAAGGAAGGACCAGGATAGAACAATGATGCAAGCATGTTATCGAGTCAGGGATCCAAGGAGATAAGAAGATACGAGTGGAAATCAAAGGCGAGTACAGATTGAGACATCTATCCGGTAAACCCTCACATTTTTTGATTGACAAGACCTGCATGGGCCACCACTTAAACAATGTCACGCCCCAGAACCAGAATACTGGAGAGCGGGGGCAGACATAGCCAGCTACGTATAATGAAATGGAATCCATCTCACTATACGGTCACGGCTGTCTAGAAATATGAGGGTTTAACTACAAGCCATTGGTCTCTTATGGTCAATAACAGCCTAGTGTCTCAATCACAAGCAAGTAAGTAAATGTTACAAGATGTAAGATCACCAAATATATAATAGTAAGGCGTCCCAAACATTATATATTCAGTTGATCATGAAGCTAGTCATTACAAAATGTCAGGACTAGCAAGAGTTTAGTCATACATGATCAACCCTAGGTTGCCAATCATGTTACAGCCCGTAGGTAGACAGTAAGTAAAATGTACACGAGCTAAACAGGTGCTCGGCGGCTAAACGCCTCAAAAGAATAATTTCATAATAGAGTAGGAGAGCAAAAATAAACCCACTCGTTGTCCTGGTTATGCCTGGTGTTCACCATCGGGCTGGAAGGTTGGTAGATCCTCTGGTGCTGCTCCGGTATCTGGCCATACAAAACCAGCTGGGTCAGACCCCAGAAAGAGCAAGTGCCACAAAGGAGGCTTCACTTAGGAACTAAAACCAGCAATTAGCACAAGAATAATAATTACAAATAAAAGACAGTAATTAAAGGCTTAGTATTAAAGAATAACAACAGTCATAATAGAGTACGAAGAAAACATTCAAGTAGCCAGGTCACAACCCTTAAACCAAATAAGGACCGAGATTGTAACCCTTCACCTGAATAGAACTCCGTCTCCAAATCTTGTTGGTAAGGTAAACCGTATCAAGCATGACAGGTGATATACGATGAGATAACCATGGGACTATTCAGATAACCAGGTTACAACCCGTAAACCAAATAAGGACCGGGATTGTAACCCTTCGTCTGAACAGAACTTGATTTCTCCCACCATTTATCGGCAAGATAATATAAGAAATCAAGACATGTAACAATATTATACAGGATCAAGACAAGACTAGACTCCATCCAATCATTCACGGCCAAGCAATAAGTACGGCTTGATACTTTAACTAACTAGGGTTATCACATGCCTAGTTACTAGCAAGATGCAATGAGAATTCCAAGTCCGATTACCTGTTTGTTACTACCTGAGTGATCCCAGCAAGAAAAGGAAAAGATAGCAGGATATAGCAGACACACTGTAGTAAGATACATGTGTCCTAAGGTACCACACTCGACGGCGGGCTGGAAGTGCACTCATCTCGACGGATAGCAACAAATCCCATGTACATATATATATATAAGGCCGGGACCAAAGGGGCAACCGGTAACTGGGAAATTCTCCATGAACTATTTGATCAATCTAATCATTAACCTAACCAAATTCAGTATGAATTCCTGACCGTGGTACTCAGGAATCATGCCCTAGACATGATACAAGACACAACTGGACTAGTAGTTTATACAAGCACAATCATCCACGGTGTCCAGGCCAATGAATTAATTTGTCAAGAGTGCGCCACGACGGGCCACTATCATTATCATTATTACTCATCAAGAGTGCGCCACGACGGACCACTATCAAGCATTGTCAGGGTACTTGTCAAGAGTGCACCACTACGGGTTACTGCCGTGTCATGTATAGCAGGTCAAGTTATCATGTCAGGAGTGCACCACGGCGGGCCACTATCAAGCATGTCAGTTCTAGGTCACACCATGCCTGGTACAATTGTCATTTCAATCATGTCAATCAAATCGGGATTATCAAGTTCGGGACAAAAGACGTAAGGATATAAAATGGGCGTAAAAAATATACAATAGGGTAAGGTGTACGCTATAGGAACTCAAATTACACAGGGCGTTACAAGTACGGGTTAATAACGATCATTAAATAATAAAATACAAGCCAGGGAAAGAGCCATGCGGTTCGAGCATAGGCGGCCAAGAATGACCTCATGCGGTCGAGGAGGGAGTAGCCCATGCGGCTGGAGGAGACTCGGGTCTAAGGGAATGCATACGGCTTAGGGGAGTTCAGGGTCATGCAGCGGAGTATCATGCGGCCAGAGGGAAGTAACCTTCATGCGGCTGGGGAAAAGGATTCCATGCGGGTCGGGGTTAAGAGCCTATGCGGCTCGGAACAAGAGCAGCTCATGCGGCTAGCGGAGAAGCTGTGCGTATGCGACATGCCATCAATCAGGTATATACGGCCAGGAAGGGAGAGGGGCGCATGCGACTAATTCATAGCATTCATGCGGCTGATAAGTGGATTCTCATGCGGCTAGGAATGGACTGAGTTCCATGCGGCTGAATGATCACGAGCATATGCGGCTGGGGAAGGATGAGCGTGCCTGCGGCTGAACTAGGAAGAGGGTCAGGTGCGGTTGACGGGGAGGGGGTGGACCCTATGCGGTTGAGGATGGACTCGGCCTCATGCGGCTGGGGATGCGGGTGCATATGCGGCTAGATAAGTTCGACCCTCATGCGGCTCAAGTACTTCCAGTCATGCGGCTGAATAGAACACTTGCCGCATGAAATATTCATGCGGTCAAGTCAAGCCCAGTTTATCTTCTCCAAAATTCTGAGAAGAAGAACACCATGAGAGCCAAATTCTCAAGCTCCATAACTCCATCATCCGGAGCCCAAATCCGGACTTCCATAGGTCAAAATGGGGTAGAACGAAATTCTCTACAACATGGAACCATCAAAACTTAGAAATAACAAGATTGAGTAGATCAAAACCCAAGAATTCTGAAAATAAAGTAAACTTAGATCTACAAGAATCTAGCCATGAAAAGTAAAAATGTCAAGTACTAAAGTAAGTTAAAATGCTGTAAGGAAGAGAATGAAGCAATAAAATTCGAAGTTCCTTCATGAAGCAAGTTGCACTTGCCTAGACCTCTCTTTTTCTCTCTCTCTGGCAGGTGAAGGAGTAAATGGAAGAAGAAGAAGAGATTAATGAAGAGAGAGAAAGAAGTGGGGGTTAATAAATGGGGATGGTTGTGGTAGGTAGGGGGTTCACCCCTTGGTTCATGATGAACCAATAGCAATCCTCAAACCGAACCAAGCCAACCCAAACCAAGAAATAAACCAAGTCGGGAATAAAACTAAGCCAGGGATCATGCAAATATAAGAATAAATACGTACACGTATTCCAAAAATACGTAATACGAACATGTATTACATTATTCTTGGAGTTTTTTAGATGTTTACAGCTTACTGCGTTGAGTCTTCCAACGTAGGCTGGGCGTGTCCGACTCGTATCCGAATATTCAGGAGCGGGTCTTGACAATACTGAATACTATATCATGAAGTAAAGGGACTTAAATTAGGCATTCTCCTCTTTCACTGGTGTGTGGCATTTCCAGTAGTAAAGGGACTGAAGTACTATATCATGAAGTAAAGGGACTGAAATTATACATTTCTAGTAGTAAATAATACTGAACACTATATCATGAAGTAAAGGATACTGAAAGGTGTGTGGCATTCTCCTATATCATGAACACTATATCATTTACACTATATTATGTGGGTGCGTGGCATTCTCCTATATCATGAAGTAAAGGATATTGAACACTTTATCATGAAGTAAAGGGACTGAAAGGAGGCTAATTTTGCTCTGACATTCAAATTCACTATATTTTGTAGAGCAAATACTTACAGTTGGGCATTCTCCTCTTTCACTGGTGTCTTGTGCATTTTCAGTAGTGCATTCTGCACTTACATTGGCTCTGCCTCCTCCAGCCTGCAAAATTAGTAAAATTAGGCATGACATTTACAAGAATCTTGACCTAGAATATAAGTACATATCCACATACTTACATCTACACCATGTAACCTCTTGTTATGGGCATGTGACCCACAAACACTGCATGTTTCTTTACACATGCCTTTCTTACTGAGTTTGGCCATGGTTTTGTTACTTGTCTTCTGCTTTCCTTTGTCTTGCAACTCCATTGGATCCTTTCTTCTAGCCATTGTCTTCCTGCCACTCCTTTTCTTCATTGGTGTTGGTGGTAACAGAATTCCTTGAGGAAATGGATGCATTTTCCATAATGCAGGACCATTTAAAGGGTGAATGACATGACTGTACACAAGTTTGTAAGTTGATAATTTGTAGCAGTCATCAACATAGTTTTCAGGCCTTTCATTATTCCCAAATATGCAAGAACAAGCATGCTGACAAGGTATTGTAGATAGTTTCCATTTTCTGATGGTAGACCATAATCACGGCTCTCCTCACCTGTTGTAAATCTAATTGAAGCTTCCAAACCCCTGTCATCTACTGGTTTTGGCTTCTCTTTGGGTCCGCCTTTCTTGCTTTTTCTCATCTTTCCAGCTTCAATATCCTGCAATACTCCATCTTCATTAACTTGGTCAGTCTCTATTAAAACTTCATGCAAGTCCTCATCTCCCTCTATTTCATCATAATCTGAATCAACTAGCTGATCATGAGGTACAGTTATTTTGATACCTTCATCAACTGCCTCATCAACAACATCAGCTTTCTATTCTTCATGTTGGTATGTGGCACCAACATCAGCTTCATCTTCTTCATGTGAGTATGTGACACCAAAATCAGCTGTAATGTCTTCATATGGCTTTGGCTCTCCATGTGGGTATGTGGCACCAACATCACTTCTCTTCATCTCTGGATTTCCAGAACCCAAATCAGGGTCAGAACTATTTGTACCAATATCGAGTGTCTCTACTTCAGGTAGGTCTGTGACACCAACATCAAAATCAACTGCCTCTTCTTCAGATCGGTCTGTGGCTGTAAACCCCCTAAAATTTCCTACATTTTTACTACGAATTTTTCTTTTAAATAAATTTTTTTTTGTTAATCGATTTTGTTTTCGTATTGTACGTCGCATACGAATTCACATTATTGTAGCGTGCGAGATTTGCGTTTCGTAATTTCTCGACGAGTGCAAATATGTGTCGAGGTACATATGTTAGAAAAATATTTTTATTATAAATTTATTTTATATAGGAAAATACATGTTCAAATAAAGGTGATAAATATTTTTATTTTTATGAAAGGAGTTATTTTGTTCGTTGTTTAAAAATAAATAGTGATTTAGAAAATTTTGGTTTATATAAAATATATACTAGATATTTGCGAAATTTGAAATTTGTATAGTAACATATTTTTGTTATTTATAAAAAGCTACTTTATAATTTAATATTTAAGTAATTATCTTGATTTTTGAAATTAATTAATTCAATATTTTAATATTTATGAAAAAGATATTTAAACTTTTGTTTTATTTAACATTTGATTAAATATGGTAATTTAAATTGAAAAAGATTTTATTGACTTTATTAAAATATTTTAAATTAAGTATAGAATTTATTTAGATTGGATTTGATTTGGATTGAATTATTTTTAAATCAATTTGAATTAATAGATGATTTACCTAATTGGGATTTAAATCCTCTCAATCCCTATCCAACTGGAAATTTCCACCTCCTATAAAAGGAGAGGTACACCTCCATAAATTTTCACAAATTTCTACAACCCACGGTGCATCGTGTCCGTGTCCGTGCCTTCCCATCCACTATATCGAGTACAAGTACAATAACCTTCCGTATCCGACAATCCCGGACACCCCTCCTCGTCACCAATACAGTGTCGGACACAATCGACACGGCCCAATTCCAATCAAACTCGAATCCTAACCCTAGTCTTCTGGCCACAGCCCCTTATTCCTGGCAGCATCTCCCCGACACCCTTGCCAACAACCCGCTGCCAGTCCATCGAGACACCGCCACCCCCATGTAAACCCCCAACATTTTCTAATTATTTTAGTGTTTTTTAAAATTATTTTTACTATATTAATTAGCATTAATGAGGTAGTTGATATATATGTGTGTGTATTTATAGATATATATAAATAATATGTATGATTGTGTGCTTGATATATTTTAAGTGCTACTAAATATAGTCTACAATTATTATAAAAGATTTTTGTTACTTATTTACAATTTATAGAATTTTTGTGTGATTTGTATTCATATATATATATATATATATATATATATATATATATATATATATATATATATATATATATATATATATATATATATATATATATATATATATATATATATAAATATATATATATATATTTATTATTAAAAAAATTAGGTGGTCGGCCCAAGGGGAACCGACCACAGCCGCTCAAATTGTTAAAGAAAAGAAAAGAAAAAAAAATATAAAACCCACCCACCCACATAAAGTGGGCGGGCCCCCCCACCCTAGATTAATGCTTACTGCGTGCAGCAAGCAGCAAGCTCATGCAAGCCCAAACCCCTGGGATTTTCCTTAGTACTAAACCTATTAGTATTAGGTTTTAGTAAGAAGTTGTTATAAATACATCTTTTTCCACAAACCTCAAAACCCTAGACTTCCAAAACGAAAGTTGCAGCTGATCATACCCCCTTCGCCTACGAGTTCGTTTCACCAGCGATAGAGCTTTGTGTGCGACGAACGGAGCATCGGAAGTCAGCCCCGCGTCACCCACGGAGCAGTTTTTCCACTCAAGGTACCGTACTTCCCTACGACGTAACTTTTTACTCGTAGCACCGATTTTCGATCCGTAAGATATTCTGGAAAGTAGACTTGACCCTCTCCAAGATCCTCGAGGTGGATTTCGAAAACAACACATCGACTTGCTCGAAAAATCGAGACGAAGTTGAACAAAAATCTGTTTACTGTAACGCTAAAAACTGTTTTTAAAAAACGACAACTTGTCGGCCAATTTTCTTGCTGTACAGTAAAGTACTGTAGGAACTAATTGAAAATAGTAAAAGAAAATATAACCTAGATCGCAATGCATATTCTGGATCGTCGTTTCGATTTGTGTATAAAGAGTAGATTGATGTTGAAGTTGAGGAAAAACCTGTTTAATTATATTAATTTTCTGAATTTTGTCCGATATGGCGTGTGTCCCGACGAACCGGGCGACGTGGTCGCATGCTATATGCATCGAAAGGCGCGTATGGACGTTGCGGACGTGTGGGAACTGACGGAACTCGGTTTCGTCGCGTGTGCGCGACGAAATCTACGCGTATCCGTCGAGATACCCCCGTATCGACATTTTGCAAACTTGCCCATAACTTCGTGTACAGTCATCGATTCGAGACGAAACTTGCGCCAACAGGTCCGAATCAAAATTCTGGTCCTGTGTGCCTAGTTTGGTTCGATTCTGAGAAGGTCGAATGGGAACCCATTTTTGGCGGGCCCGCGACCCACTCAAACGGGCGATTTTGTGCACGGCTCATCGGAATCCAAAACTGGACATACCGTTGAGTTCCTCTCCTTAAACTGAAATCATAGACATATAGTTTGACGAATTTAGAGACCATAGACTTCGGCACACATTTCGGTACAAAGCGGGTCCAACGGCGGATATCGTTTTGACCCGAAATTACGATTTTGCCCCTGTTTCATAATTAGACTTTTGGACAGGCGTTTCCTAGGTATATCTTTTACACCGAATGCATTTTTTATGTTTGTTTTAGCGTCCAGAGTTGTTTGGAGACTGTGACGTTTCTTAGCTGACATTGTGATTTCTTGGGTTTGCCACTTTGCACCATCAGGCAAGATACCTTGCCACCTTACTCTGTGATTATTATATTTCTTATTTTCAGTTGTTATTTTCAGCATTTCTTATTTCTCGATATTTAAACTGTGCGTCCAAGTCACACTTGGGTGCAAGCGACTCTATCGGTCGTTTTTTTCGCCTTATTTATTTCTCTTGCATTGACTTAGTCTAGTGACCACCCATTGATGTTGAGGTATTGGTATATCTCATACGACCTTGACACTTATTGTATCACGTGATGTGAGTCACATGTAGGATACGTATCCGCGTAGTCGACTGGCCACCGATACGTATGGAGCGTGCGACGGATAGGGGTAACTGCCAATAGAATTGCACGCTAGAAGACTTGGCGGTTACTAGAGGTACATGTCAGTCATGGAGATAATGATACTAGGCATTGGATGGGGAGAACATTACCTGACGTATGGGCTTCGATTGCACTTAAAGCTCCGCTGGAGATACGGGTATGAGCCTCTCAGGTTGGCCACTGTCATTTTTGAACGTCATGTGCTTGGTCACTGGTGCCCAAGAGGGAACTATACCGGATCCTATATTCAGCCAGGGCTCATGCGTCGAAGGAATATATCTCAACTGCATATTCATAGTAGAATGGTCAGGAACCCGATTGCATGCATACCTTTTTCTCTTATTATATTATCACAGTTTATATGGCATGGTGTTTTCTTGTATCTTGCTATGTCCCCTGAGGACCTGGTTATCTCTCTAGGTTTAGACGATTTTCTACAGGAGTACGGAGCGGCGTTGGAGCTATCCTACATCGATGACAAGGCAGTCTTTACTGATTTCTAGTTTATTCTTTATCTGAGACAGTTGTAGACATTATTTTTACATCTCATTTCTTTCTATTTTGCGAAGGTCGGACTCCGATCTTGTGAGACTATTTTTCATAGCTGTTTGGAGTGAGTATGTTCACCCGGCTATCTTTTGATACTCTTATTTATTTATTTGGACTCTATTATCTTCTGTGTTGAGCTGTGATGAGATTAGATATGTTATTCTGGCCTATGATTATTTTATTTACAGCTTATGTACATATATGAGGATTCCATATATTAGAGTATTCTTTGTATATGTGCAGCTAGCATGTTCACGTACTTGGTCCTACGTATTTTGGGACTGGGGCGTTACATGTTTTTGTGGTGGCCCATGCAGGTCAACGTTAATATTATTGGGTTACATGACTGTCCACAACAAGCCTGCATATAGGAATAGGAATATCTCATCCAGAACTACTACTACCTCTTGACTTCCAAACTTTTCGAAACTTCCTTGATTATTCGATTTACTTCATATCTAATCCTTCCTAAAATCGACTTATCTTCTTCGTGCCAACAGTATGAATCTACGAAGTGGACGCACCATTACCTTGACCCCCAAGGCCGGTGATACGACTACCCATGAGGAGCAGAACCCTCCAATGACTCCAGCGATACCATACCAGCCAGGACAGTCGCAGCCTACTACGACACCGACGACGGAGTACCCGGAGATCGTAGCACCCCCAGGCAGCCAGGCTGGACAGACCCTTACCATGCCACCGGAAGGGAGTGCACCACTACCTCCACCACCACCATTCCCTCAGCAGTTTCCCCCGCAGTTGGGACCTCAGATGCCTCCACCGCCGACGATGGCACACCCAGAGATTGCAGCACCCCCAGCCAACCAGACTGGACAGACCACTACCGTACCCCTAGAAGAGAATGTGCCCTCTACTACACCCTTTCAGCCAAATTGTGTGACTCAACCAGATCAGAGAATCCCAGCTTCCCAGCAAGAATATACACCACTTCCTCACCGGTCCCCATCATCCATGCCAGTCCCTTACTCTAACGAGGCTTCAGCGTCAAGGTTCTTGCTAAGGTTATTACAAGTGCAGCAACAACAGAATGAGTTTGTAAGGAGTATTATATCTATAGCCCTAAATAAGACTCTGTCTGCCTCGCCAGCCTCAGTGCCGGTTAGAGAGACTCAGAACGGGCCGAATAGACATCCCGAAGCACAACAACACCCTAGAGCATCACCATATCCAGATAGGAAGCTTCCTACATGTCACTTCTGCCATAGGAAGGGTCACCTTATGAAGGATTGTCGTCGTAGATTGGGACAGTGTATGATTTGCGGTTCCAATTATCACGAAGCCAAAAATTGTACGGGGACACCATATACCTCACAGCAGGAGCAAGGAGAAGGACTATACCGGGCTCGAGAGAAGCCTACCTGCAACTACTGCGGAAAGAAGGGACACATCAGTAGAGATTGTCGAATCCGTCATGGTTTATGCTTAAGATGCGGATCGAGACAACATATGATTAAAGATTGTCCCGAGCCACAAACTCAAGTGCATGATCAGCAGACCCCCATGCCAACAGTCCTAGCACTTCCCACACCTCGATCGGTTCAGCATGTGTCGAGGCTCATGACACCAACAGTAGGAGCACCACGTCCACCATTACCTCCACAGCAATTGCAGTTCCATAGGACGAGAGCACAGGGCCCTAGTCAGAAGCATGGGCAGGCCTCTCACGAGCGGTAGAGGGTGCAGAATCCCTGAGAAAATCATAGCAGGTATGATTTTAGTTGCTACGTTCTTGCTACTTGCCTTATTTAACACCAGAGCCACGCTGCACTAGTTAATCATAAGCCTAGTCATGCATCTTCCATCTTACTCATCCCTTCCTAAAATATAGATCCATTGTTATTCTCTTAAGTTGTTGATAATGGTAAATGATCAGAACATATGACGACCTCGGAACTGGTATACTACCTTCCCTCAAGAAACTGCGCTATCGATAGGTTCATAACTAATTAATTCTCACTTGGAGATTAGTCGTTTCGATTACGTTACTGCACGAAATGGGCCTGCATATGCAATTAGAATCTAGGTACCTCATCCACATACTTGACCTCCATTTTGATTTCCTTTGAACCCGTTGATTGTCTTTAATTACATATTGTCGGATTCCCGTTCTACTACAAATATTATCCTTTCTCCCCGTGATGATAGGCAGGTTAGAAAGATGACTCGTACTTGGTATACACGTTTTATGCTGCTCAGATATGCTATTAGTTGAACTCTTATAAGTTGGGTAGAACGCCTCATGATCTATCACCCTCCTTGTCCCGACGACCTTCTTTAAAGAGAACACTCAGAAGATTACCTAGACTGTGTTTATTAGTTCAATTAAATGCCTTAGATAAGAAACCAGTAGGACAACTGTAGAGGCACAATCATAGGTCGAGTCTTAGAGTTTGATGAACTTGAACTACTTGTGACTTTTTTTAACTATATATCTCGCGTACATATGTTTTGAACTACCGTGACTAAACATCGCTATTATAGCCTAGATTTTGCAAGCTTTTTCTTTATCAAGCTTGTTCAGGACATGTGTTTATTGGGGACGCCCACTAGCATATTGTCAATTTGAATCGATGTACTATGGTCTGATCAACCTTAGTGCACACGGATCGCTCTTCATATGATTATCCCATATGGATTGAGATATAGAAGTCCCTAGGATCTCAACCATAACTACCTTGGCAACTCACTGGTAATTATTCAATTCGCCCTTGGAACCTCGTATTCGCAAACGATCCCCTCCCTCGAACTCCTTATTGTTCCTCTGCCCTTACTAAAAATCGGAAAAAAAAAACAAACGCTCGTATTGAGAGACGATAGACACATAAAGACCCCATAGTTCGTCGTACCACCTATGGCTACGAAGGCGATATATGTACAATTGTTTTGTATCCATTCAAAAATTGAAAAGGATCCTTATACTCGACCCATATCTACCATATCTCGTTACCTATTGCTTTGAGTATTATTCTTTTTTAATCATAGTCAAGATACAATATTGCTTACCTCATTAATCCTAAAAAAAACCGTGTCTGGCTACTAGAGTGAGTAGATTGTAAGACTTCTAAATTCTAGGATACACTAGTACAAGTGATTGATTGGAATAAGTTGGTTTACATTAAGGTGTTAACTAGTGGCTCATGAACACCCACTTTCTATTTAGGTCATTTGATGTCCCCTACCAGGACATCAACATTCGAAGCACGAGACTAGCTGTTACCTTCCAACAAATTTCATATGCAAGACCTAGACAAGCCCCCTTCATCTAGGCATACCATGTCCCACTCAAACATGTCCCCTTGTACTCTATTTTTATGATTCGACTTCCGGGTCATGAAGACCAAATATGAACCTTAACATAAAACCAAGGTACATCGGGCCTTTCGATGTCTTGGAACGTGTTGGAGAGGTTGCCTATAGACTGGCCTTGCCACTGTCGCTGGAGGGAGTGCATGACGTATTCTATGTATCTCATTTGAGGGGGTACGTGGCGGACAGCAATCATGTGCTTGATCACTCCGAGATCACGGTTGGACCGAGTTTGTCGTACGAAGAGCAACCAGTAGGTATCCTCGATCGCCGAGTGAAGGTGTTGTGGAATCAATCTATTCTATTGGTTCGCGTGGCATGGAAGCATCACTCGCCAAGGGAGTCTACTTGGGAGCGCGAGGACGACATCTGAAATCGCTACCCGCATTTGTTCGAAGACGAAGGTATATCTTGCATTTTAAGCTCTTAAGTTACTATTAGTTTCCTTGCATTGCACTTGATCCCCCGACCTTAGTTTAATTTCGAGGACAAAATTTTCTTTAAGTTGGGTAGGATGTAAACCCCCAATATTTTCTAATTATTTTAGTATTTTTTTTAAAATTATTTTTACTATATTAATTAGCATTAATGAGGTAGTTGATATATATGTGTGTATTTATAGATATATATAAATAATATGTATGATTGTGTGCTTGATATATTTTAGTGCTACTAAATATAGTCTACAGTTATTATAAAAGATTTTTGTTACTTATTTACAATTTATAGGATTTTTATGTGATTTGTATATATATATATATATATATATATATATATATATATATATATATATATATATATATATATATTATTAAAAGAAATTCAGGTGGTCAGCCCAAGGGGGACCGACCACAGCCGCTCAAATTGTTAAAAAAAAGAAAAGAAAAAATATATATATAAAACCCACCCACCCACATAAAGTGGGCGGGCCCCCCCACCCTAGATTAATGCTTGCTGCGTGTAGCAAGCTCACGCAAGCCCAAACCCGTGGGATTTTCCTTAGTACTAAACCTATTAGTATTAGATTTTAGTTAGAAGTTGTTATAAATACATCTTTTTCCACAAACCTCAAAACCCTAGACTTCCAAAACGAAAGTTGCAGCTGATCATACCCCCTTCGCCTACGAGTTCGTTTCACCAGCGACGGAGTTTTGTGCGCGACGAACGGAGCATCGGAAGTCAGCCCCGCGTCACCCACGGAGCAGTTTTCCCACTCAAGGTACCCTACTTTTCTACGACGTAACTTTTTACTCGTAGCACCGATTTTCGATCCGTAAGATTTTCTGGAAAGTAGACTAGACCCTCTTCGAGATCCTCAAGGTGGATTTCGAAAACAACCCATCGACTTGCTCGAAAAATCGAGACGAAGTTGAACAAAAATCTGTTTATTGTAACGCTAAAAACTATTTTTAAAAAATGACAACTTGTCGGCCAATTTTCTTGCTGTGCAGTAAAGTACTATAGGAACTAATTGAAAATAGTAAAAGACAATATAATCGAGATCGCAACGCATCTTCGGGATCGTCATTTCGATTTGTGTGTAAAGAGTAGATTGATGTTGAAGTTGAGGAAAAACATGTTTAATTATATTAATTTTCTGAAATTTGTCCGATATGGCATGTGCCCCGATGAATCGGGCGACGTAGTCACGCGCTATATGCATCAAAAGACGCGTATGGACGTTGCGAACATGTGGGAACTGACGGAACTCAGTTTCGTCGCGTGTGCGCGACGAAATCAACGCGTATCCGTCGAGATACCCCGTATCGGCATTTTGCAAACTTGCCCATAACTTCGTGTACAGTCGTCGATTCGAGACGAAACTTGTGCCAACAGGTCCGGATCGAAATTTTGGTCCTGTGTGCCAAGTTTGATTCGATTCTGAGAAGGTCGAATCGGAACCCATTTTTGGCGGGCCTGCGACCCACTCAAACGGACGATTTTGTGCACGGCTCATCGAAATCCAAAACTGGACATACCGTTGAGTTCCTCTCCTCAAACTGTAACCATAGACAAGTAGTTTGACGACTTTAGAGACCATAGACTTTGGCACACATTTCGGTACAAAGCGGGTCCAACGGAGGACATCGTTTTGACCCGAAATTACGATTTTGCCCCTGTTTCAGAATTAGACTTTTGGACAGGCGTTTCCTAGGTATATCTTTTACACCGAGTACTTTTTTGATGTTTTTTTTAGCGTCCGGAGTTGTTTGGAGACTGTGACGTTTCTTAGCTGACATTGTGATTTCTTGGGTTTGCCACTTTGCACCATCAGGCAAGATACCTTGCCACATTACTCTGTGATTATTATATTTTTTATTTTCAGTTGTTATTTTCAGCATTTCTTATTTCTCGATATTTAAACTGTGTGTCCAAGTCACACTTGGGTGCAAGCGACTCTATCAGTCGTTTTTCTCGCCTTATTTATTTCTCTTGCATTGACTTAGTCTAGTGATCACCCATTGATGTTGAGGTATTGGTATATCTCATACGGCCTTGACACTTGTTGTATCACGTGATATGAGTCACATGTAGGACAAGTATCCGCGTAGTCGGCTGGCCACCGATACGTATGGAGCGTGCGACGGATAGGGGTAACTGCCAATAGAATTGCACGCTTGAAGACTTGAAGGTTACTAGAGGTACATGTCAGTCATGGAGATGATGATACTAGACATTTGGTGGGGAGAACATTACCTGACGTATGGGCTTCGATTGCACTTCCTTTGTAACCCGGAAGCTCCGCTGGAGATACGGGTATGAGCCTCTCAGGTTGGCCACTGTCGTTTTTGAACGTCATGCGCTTGGTCACTGGTGCCCAAGAGGGGACTATACCGGATCCTATATTCAGCCAGGGCTCATACGTCGAAGGAATGTATCTCAACTACATATTCATAGTAGAATGGTCAGGAACCCGATTGCATGCATACCTTTTTCTCTTATTATATTATCACAGTTTATATGGCATGGTGTTTTCTTGTATCTTGCTATGTCCCCTGAGGACCTGGTTATCTCTCCAGGTTTAGACGATTTTCTACAGGAGTACGGAGCGGCGTTGGAGCTATCCTACATCGATGACAAGGCAGTCTTTACTGATTTCTAGTTTATTCTTTATCTGAGACAGTTGTAGACATTATTTTTACATCTTATTTCTTTCTATTTTGCGGAGGTCGGACTCCGATCTTGTGAGACTATTTTTCATAGCTGTTTGGAGTGAGTATGTTCACCCGGCTATCTTTTGATACTCTTATTTATTTATTTGGACTCTATTATCTTCTGTGTTGAGCTGTGATGAGATTAGATATGTTGTTCTGGCCTGTGATTATTTTATTTACAGCTTATGTGTATATATGAGGATTCCATATATTGGAGTATTCTTCGTATATGTGCAGCTGGCATGTTCACGTACTTGGTCCTACGTATTTTGGGACTGGAGCATTACACCCCATCGACAGCCGCAGGCCGTTCCGGTCCCGATCCGTCATCTCCAGCCTCGCCACCAAGGCTGGCCAACCAAACGTGTCACGACCCGCACCCGGATATACGGGTACGAATACGTGGGCCACGCCCAGCCTACGCTGCAGTATCGGCGGTAGAGCGCTGTCAAGTATACTAAACTAACTAAAACTTCTAATGATTCATAACTAGAAATGTACTCATGTCACATCCGAAAACTAAGGAAGATAAGACAAAAAATAATAACAATATCACTAGAACAACTAGAATCTACAATGATCATAAGACAGAAAATAAAGAAGGAACAACAAGACTAACTAAGGATAACTACTAGGCAAATCATGAAGTCCAATACTGAGGGCACAACTACTCCTAAAATTTGTCAACATATCCGGTCAGGATAGAACGAGTACATATATCTCATAACAGATCTCAAGATAGAATAAAAGCCATAAGACTGTAAATAGAGCATATACAATAAAATTATGGAGTGTACATGTATGTATCATGGCATGGTAAGCTGTAAAGCTAGAGCTAGAACAGGAAAATAGAACTGATCATGGTATGTACACAAATCAGGGTAAGCCATCTATCCAATGTGTGTGAGTAGTAGTTTCAACTTGTGATCGGCTTGGGTACCTGTAAGAACTGGCCTGGCTAGTCATAAGTGCGGTATATGACTAACACTATTCAAGAATGTAAGATGGATCTGATCACAGGCATACGCTACTACTCCCCCACCCCCAACTGGTAGAATGGATCCAAACAGGACACGTCACTGCACGGGATTCTAATGAGAAGGGAGCAAGTCCTCTCTAGAATCGATGACCATATATTGCGCAAGAGCTACAAGGGAGCTTGCACAATACATCCCAAGCTAATAAGGAGCAACATCTCTCGTCGAGATCCAGGAATACCAATCCGTGAGAACCATGTGTCAGGAATAAGCATATCTACACTAAGTACATGAATTACAACAGTTATCATAAATTGGGAAACAGTTATCAGATAATGTACTCGCCTGTGATATGATGGATAAGGCGACTGAGTCCAAAAACAGTGCCTCGAGGACCTATAGATGGAATACTGTATCAATATAAGGGTTTGGAAGTAAAATCAAGTCATACTAAGTCAAACTAGGTCAAGGCAAGTCAAAGCAAGTCAAACTAGGCTAATGTTGACTAACAGTTGACTTTTAGTCAACTGGTCAACTCTGGTCAACTCTAGGTCAAACTTGACTAATGTTGACTAACAGTTGACTTTGGGTCAACTGGTCAACTTCGATCCAGTTCTAATCAATTTTATGCTATGGTTGACTTCCGGTTGACTTTTGGTCAAAATAGTCAACTGTGGTCAACCAAGGTCAAAACTAGTCTAACCTAGGTCAAATGTTGACTCTACTTCGACGTTCAGTCAAAGTAGTCAACCATGGTCAAACTAGGTCAAAGCTAGTCTCTACAAACATCTACAAGGTCAACACATTCAATTTCAGTGGTTGTGAAATCACTGGAATCGATGGATCACAAAATACCACAAAAGGAGAAAGATTATAATAATATGGTAAAAACCTACAGATGTTGTCGGATGATGAAACAACCATTACCAACGTGTCCAAAATGGTCAAATCAGCTAGGATAGCCTGTCCATAAGTCCAATTTGGACACAGGGGCAAAAAGATAATTTTGGATCAAAACGGTGTCCGTGTCGGACCCGCTTTGCACCGAAAAATGTGCAAGAATACTATTCTACCAAACCTAACAAATTATATGTCCACGAATTCAGAATGGCGATACGAATCCAACGGTATATCCAGAATTGGATTTCGTTGACCCGATCTCAAATTGGTCCGTTGACCAGGATATTGAAATTCCGATTTGCACGGAAAAGTGTGTCGGGGCCAATATCCTCAAAATTTAGTAAATTATATGTCAACGAGTCCAGAATGACGATACGAACTCAACAGTATATCCGGAATTGGATTCCGATGAGCCGATCTCAAAATGATCTGTTGACCCGGATATTGATATCCGACTTGCACCGAAATACGTGCCGGAACCAATGTCCACTAAAATTTAGCAAATTATATGTCAACGAGTCTAGAATGGCGATACGAACTCAACGGTATATCCGGAATCGGATTCCGATGAGCCGGCGTCAAAAAGTCCCGTTGACCCGGACTGTGGGGCCCGCTTTGCACCAAAATGCGTGTCAGGGCCCACGTCCTCTAAATCTAACAAACTTTATATGAAAACGTGCCAGAACGATGCCACGAGTTTACTGGTGGTGTCAGAGATTGAATCCGGAGTCTCGGGTTCAAAAATAGAATTTAACAAGTTGGAAATTACGAATTCGGACGGCCAACTCTGGTATCGAATTCAACCAATTAAACGTGCTCACAATGAAACAAAACTAGAGGGGTAGGAAGAGGGTTATACCAGCTTCGTATAGAAACTAGTAGCACGCCAGACGGAGCTACGATGGAGGAGATACGATCGACGAAGTCGGCTCCACGAAACTGTCCAAAAATAGTTCAAATTAAAACATCAACTTGGTGGCCGGTTTTAATATATCAAACGACGAAATTAACGGACAAAAATTGACAGGAGTGAAGGGGTATATACCGAGATTATGACGGAGCAAAGAGTTCGTCGATCCAACGGTCGAATTGTCCAGAAAATTTGCACGAAGTCGCTGCCTCAAAGCACGAATTCTGAAAATTTCCCGCGCGCGCGTCGACGGAACTCCGTGCAAAACGCACGAATCGTCTAGACGACGCGTCCCGGAGGACGGTGGCCGCCACGGGAGGGTGCGCCCAGGTCGCCTGGCCAGGGGTGGCCGGCCACGACGGCCGTGGCGCCGGCGGTGGCGCCTGCGCGCGGCCGAACCCGACCATTTTCGGCCATTGCTGGCCGCTGCTACTCCTGCCATGCATGCTGCTGTTGCGGCGCTGCTGGCGCAGGCACACGCGCAGGCACGGCGACGCTGGCCTGGCACGGCGGCGGCCATGGACACGGTGCAGCCACGCGACGGCGGCGGCGGAGCGGTCTTGCGGTGGTGGATGATGGTGGAGCTAGGTGGTGGCGAGATGAAGAGATGGTGGTGATGGTGTTGAGGTGAAGAATATGATGATAAGAATAAAGAAGGAGGAGGAGAAGGAGGATGGGCTGGTGGTCGGCCATGGGTTGTTGGTGATGGTGTTCGGCCAACATGGGGGTGGTGGAGCTTGCTGTGTGTTGTTTAGAAAGTGAGAGAGAGGGAAATGAGTTGTGTGTGTAATCATAATATAAAGAGAGAGAGAGAGAATGATAGAGAGAGAAAGAGTAAGATATTTAGAGAGAGAGGGTTGAGTGTGTTCGGCCACATGGGGGTGATGTGGTCGGCTGTAGAGGTGAGGGGGGTGATGTGAGGAGAGAGAGAATTGTTTAAATGAAGAGAAAAGAAGCGATATTTTATATATATATATATGTGTGTGTGTGTGTGTGTATATATAATAGATAGGGAAAAATGAGATATTGGTAAAGAGGAGGGTATATTTGAGTAGGAATACAAGAAAAAATATCAGTGGGGTGTATGGGCAAACATGATAGGGCCTACACCAAATTGGGTTGGGTGTTGGGTCAAGTTGGACAAGCTTGGGGCCAAGATTTAATTAAAATGATAAATTTAAAAGAATTAAAATCATGGATGAAATGAAAGAACAAGGGAGATCAATTTGGTGGTACGCTAGTAGCACGTGCACAATAGGCTCAAAACAGGCCATGGCCATATATTGGGTCGACTGGATTGGACCGATGTCGGATCCCAAAATTAAATTGGAAATTAAATCAGGTTTTACGGTAGATAATTAATTGGCCTAAATTGAACCGAAAGTTGTACAAAGGAAATGGAGCACAAAATAGAGTGTCTGAGTGGGACACGAAGGTCATGGGTGAAGAGCGTCTCGAGTAGATCATTCATGAGAAGTTGGTTCCAAGGAAAAGACTAGTCTGGTGCTCCTAAATTAAAAGTCATAGTAACGTACATATGATGATCAAGAAAAAGAGTGGAAAATTAATTATTAATTAAATGGTCTAAATTGACCCAAAATTGCGCAAAACAAAAAGCGTACAAGGGAGCAAGTTCGAGTGGGACACGATATATCAACATGAAGATAATCTCGTCTACTACAAACATCAAGAATAAAGTTTCCAGAGACTGGCTGTCACGCCCCGCTCCTGTAGGAGCGATCGTCCTCGCTACGGCATGATGCCGTACGGGCCTAGGTTGCGCCCGTGCAAGGCCAAGTCCAGAAATGGCCGATTTGAGCTAGGCCACAGAGTCGCACTGAGTGTTCCCATTTTGCAGCGAAAAGTAAACGAACACAAGTTGAAGCGAATTCAATCTCTTTATTGATATTCAAGAAGTTACAAGCGGCGCTAGGCCGAGTTTACAAGTCGCTCAAGCTCTCTCTCTCTCTGAAACATAAAAGGCGTGCCAAGTGGCTTACAACATAGAATGATTCATGGCGATGTTCCGATACATTATGTTCTGTATAGGGTGCTTCAGCTTCTGCAACGTTCCAAGGCCCCAGAGATAGCTCCACGCCTTAGCACGTTCGAGGAAAGCTCCGTACCTGCCGATGTTTCCTGTTTCCTGTAAGCAGACTGTGGGGTTATCAGTACATTGTTATGCACTGGTGGGGAGGCTAGCTCGCCCACAATATTATCATTACCAAACACGTTTCATTTCCTTTTGTGCACTGTCTATCATTCATTGTCTTTCTAATCTTGCCTTAGGATCAGTTTCATAGCATATGTCGTAACCTATCCCGTGTTGCCAAATTCAAGTGTCGCATGGAAATACATGCACGACTTATCCATACTTACCGTCCGGCCTTCCCTGTCCAAAGTAAACCAAGTTAGTCAACAATTCATGTGTAATAACATAACGTGATTCTTGGAAACATTCAATATCAAGGGCGTGTCCCTGCCTCAGTTTCTAGCGTATCGTAGGCACGTTCTAGCGCGTCGTAGGCATGTTCAAGATGTCACATTTCCAGCATGTTCAGGATGTTACATTTCAAGCATGTTCAGAGTGTTATATTTCAAGCATGTTCAGGAGTGTTACAGTTCGAGCATGTTCAGGAGGCACTTGTTCATTTTACTTAGACTACTTTGATTTCAATGTAAGAACTTGCACGTGGATAGCCACCAGCAAAGCCAACTTAATCTATATGCACTGGTCGCTGGCATCACAAGCCATTTGGACATATCCTCTTGGTAATTCTCAACTTAGCGTAGGGTGATGGCTGGTACACCCCGTTAAGTCTCTTGAATATACCCTGCACTTACGTCTCCTGGTGCCCAAGCCCGCACCCAGGCAGACCGTAAGCCCCGTTTTGATTCCGCCTAGGCCGGCCACGGTTTTCCTCCCCATCGCCCGTGCCGCAGAATCCTTCCTCACGACGGCCACGGTATTCTCCTCCATCGCCCGTGCCGTTTGTCCACGACCATTTCATATTTTACTTGTCATTTAACATAACGGCTGTCTTCGAGCCATAGGCTAACCCTTAGCCATAATGCGTTATCGACCAGGTTGGCGTCCGTGCAGTGCGGGTAGCGAGCCCCGTTGCACGTGCCCGTCACACCTGTCGCTAACCATTCTTTTCTTTCTTATCTTTCATGTATTCTTTCTTTTATTTCTTTCTTTCACTTGTTCGTTCGTTCATAGATTCACTCATGTATTCATTCATTCATTCATTCATTCATTCGTTGATTCATTCATTCACGCATTACGCAACTCCCAGTGTGGGAGTCGCCTTGGCGACCCATCGGTCCTATAGCCTTTCAATGTTGCTATACTCTACTCGGAACGACTATATTGATAGTCTTCCCGTTTCATTGTTGTAACCCATTCATTGTTTCATTGTTTGAATGCATAAGGGACTTGAACGTAAGCTTGTGCCTTAGCACGAACGTGGAGCGCAGTACGAGAGTTCACATTTTCCAAGTTCCTTTCCATATTCTATACAAGCATACAAGATGGGATTATTCCCTTAGCTAGGTGCGTTGAGTCATTTATTAGCATGCACGGTGTTATCGCCTAGCGATTCTTGTGATAGTGTCCGTATTGTTATGTGTCTAGGCTAAGCAAAGACAGGTTCATCGGAGCCACCCACCTTAGCGATGTTCGTATCGGCCGAGCGATACTCCGAGCGCGCCTTCGAAAGTCTAAGTCTGGATTCATCTTGACGGGCCAATGCAAGCCTTGCATCGATTCTACATCTGGTCGAGGCCAACTCTTCGGGTCGACGGCTCGTTTAAGTCGTTGAACTTGCCGTTTGAATCGACGTTCCGCTAGGGCGGAGCGGGTCGTTACATAATATACCACTCAAAATAAGTCTCGTCCTCGAGACTTTCTGAGTGCAGGTTATCCTACCATTCCTTAACTCGTGTCGTCGTGTTTCTTAGACAATTTCATCGAACGGCTCTATCGTTCGATGGCATCGAACCATACTTGATATCTTTCTAAGTTCCGTGTCGCACGCGTTTGGTCGATTTTATTGAATAGCCTTTCATTCATTTTAGAGTTGATGGCACTTATTCAATTCAAGTGTTTCTTCGTCTTGGTTGCTATTTCTTCGTGTCATGGGACTAAAAATGGTTGCACGAGGCATGTTGTAATTTATCAAGTACGCGGATCGTGGGTTGAGGCAAACTCACTTTCGTTTATCTCGGTCATTGAGATGACCCGATTCGCTTCTCAAGCGTTCGTGTCAACGAAATCAGTATGATTTCTTCTTAGCGGGGTCGGCCAAGTTTAAGTAATTTTTGTCCTTATTCAAGACTAAGTATTGCACTATCATCGAGTATATCTTCCTATCGATGGTTCAATTCGTTATACCAACTTTTACTTTCACGATATCGATTCCATACCATTCACTTGTTTAGGGCTAATCTCGTCGTCGTTACGCACACTCTGCCTACACGTTTCTTGATTCCGAGCCACGCTCGTACTAGTATCGATCCTTTACTTAATGCAATTTCAAGATCTTCGACACTCTTCCATTCCTCAAGTCTTGCTTGAACTCAATGTATCACTTGGCTGGATCGTGCACGCGTTCTAAGCGTCCCCAAAATACATGCATTCAGCCAAGCCGCATGATCTAGAAATTTGTCATTCTCACTCGAGTTGCATCGTGCACATACTCAAGCGTCCCTGAAATATATGTATGTCAGCCGAATCTCGTGAGGGGTATTCCTATATTCGTGATTCACATTATCCATCCATGCCAATCCTCAAGATCAATCTTTTGATTGATAACTCATGAAACAGGACGTCTCGCCTAAACGCTAGGCTATCTTTTCGAGGCTAAGTCAATGTCAGGATTGGAATCATAGTTCTCCAACAATAATGCCAACACTGACCCCAATCCTAGGGTCAAACCAAAGTCAGTAGTACGGGATTTTCTACCCAAGCTTGCGTCACTCAGATTTCTAAACATCGAGCACGATCACCTATTCGCATCAAGGCATTCGTCGCGCACCGCAACGAATTCAAATCCATTCAAATCACTAAATCAACATACTTCACATATCCATTCTAACCAATTCATGTATTCGATCACGAGTTCATCTAGCTTTGACAATATATTGTGCCCCAATCTCACGCGAGTTCGATTATCCACGGTGGTTCATGAATTACCATGCAACGCTCCCGTAGAATAATCATTCTCATCGGGGTGTAACTCTTGCTTGCGTCTAGACTAATTCATTCTCGATACGCAGATTGGACCTACGCAATCCTCAAGCTCAATCATCAAGCACACCGAGTCATTCTCAAGTTCACCTTTACGTCACCACAAGTCGAAGCACACAAATTGCCACGCCATGCTAGTTCAATCACCCCTGCTGTATGAATCACCATATCAGCGCTCACGCGGAGTGATCGCCCTAATCGGCGCGACGCATGTGCGAGGCTGGAGTTACGCTCGCATAAGACAAGCATGTCGACGTTGGGGTTATCGTCGAAGTAAATCCAAGCATTCACATTTTCATCCAAGCCAAATCAATTCGACAGTCTAACCGTCATGCGTTCAACTAGAAAATCCTCGAGCCAAGTCTATCTTTTCTTCGACACATTTTTAACATCCCAAGTATAGCATCCAACGAAATAATGACATTTGCACGATCGTCATTCGCCGAGTCAGAGTACCCACGAGTTATCGTATATCGATCTTTGATACGCCTCAATACCATCGACGATATGTGTAACCTGACGATCTTCCTTTGCAACCGATTTCGAGTCGTGCGTTGATGCTGTTGTCCGAGTTGGATATTCCACAATTTTATTAATATTCAAGATCAAGTTCAACTGCTATTCCTCAAGCTAGTTTCAAGATCGTTGTTCAAACTCAAGTCACAATTCATTTGAATCGATCCGAAATCGTACGCGCGATCCTCTAAGTTTTCTCGATCAAGACCATTCATTTTCATTCATCGTTCCGAACCATTTTCTAATTCGAGTTGCCCATTGACAAGTTGTCCAGCGACATCTCGTTCGGGACTTTTGAAGTCACGGCCAACTAAGCGTGACACGTTCTAAGGCTTTGCGCGATATCATCGCTTGCCGACATACTCGTTCTATCCGCATATCCTTTAGTCTCGCTCGAACAATTTCTCTGTTGTCCATACACCACTCAGGGTTCGAGCCACTCGACTAGTCATCGACACTTATTCTTATTCTTTCTTGAAGCTATCACATACACCACTCGGGTTCAAGTCATTCTATAATTCTTCAATCATATTCGCATCATTTGCTAAGATATTTTTCAGATTCGTTTGACGAATCTCTAGCGTAATCGCTCACGTCGCCTCGACGTACTAAGTCATTCGCACTAATCCTCAAAATCCAAGCCAATCTTTCGGGTACGCCTAAGCATTAACTCGATAGCGTTCCTATCGATAGACACTCAAAGTGTATCTCCGTTCTCGATCGAGCGATACTTGATATTGCTCGCAACCCGATTGCACCCAAAAGTCGAAGTGCACGACATGCGGACTAAGTTGTGCCGCATAACCATCTCGTGCGGACTATATTTGAGTTTGCACGCTCATTTGCTAGGTCGATGCAAGACTAGTCAAGCACGCACGCGACATGTTAACTTAGCATGTGTTCTCTATCGAGTCAAGTTTAACATCGTTCGGCATTGTTAGCGTAAGGTTATTCAAGCACGCCATGCGTTTGCTAACTTCTAGCATTTTAGTTTTTCTTCGACTCAAGTCCGTCGTGGTTTGGCACAAAGGCCTTCACCTATCGATCCCGTTTAACCGAGTACTGGTATGAGCTTTTGAAAATATTAGACTTATTGTATGGAACATCCCAAGGCACAACGAGAGAGAGCGTATACTTCTTTATTTCCAACGAGCTTTCAAAACTGAGAAAATTGAAATAAAGTCCAAGGACGTAAAGCCGTGCTCTGATACCAATCTGTCACGCCCCGCTCCCGTAGGAGCGATCGTCCTCACTACGGCGTGATGTCGCACGGGCCTAGGTTGCGCCCGTGCAAGGCCAAGTCCAGAAACGGCCGATTTGAGCTAGGCCACAGAGTCGCACAGAGTGTCCCCATTTTGCAACGGAAAGTAAACGAACACAAGTTGAAGCGAATTCAATCTCTTTATTGATATTCAAGAAGTTACAAGCGGCGCTAGGCCGAGTTTACAAGTCGCTCAAGCTCTCTCTCTAAAACATAAAAGGCGTGCCAAGTGGCTTACAACATGGAATGATTCATGGCGATGTTCCGATACATTATGTTCTGTATAGGGTGCTTCAGCTTCTGCAACGTTCCAAGGCCCCAGAGATAGCTCCGCGCCTTAGCACGTTCGAGGAAAGCTCCGTACCCGCCGACGTTTCCTGCTTCCTGCAAGCAGACTGTGGGGTTATCAGTACATTGTTATGCACTGGTGGGGAGGCTAGCTCGCCCACAATGCTATCATTACCAAACACGTTTCATTTTCTTTTGTGTACTGTCTATCATTCATTGTCTTTCTAATCTTGCCTTAGGATCAGTTTTATAGCATATGTCGTAACCTATCCCATGTTGCCAAATTCAAGTGTCGCATGGAAATACATGCACGACTTATCAATACTTACCGTCCGGCCTTCCCTGTCCAAAGTAAACCAAGTTAGTCAACAATTCATGTGTAATAACATAACATGATTCTTGGAAACATTCAATATCAAGGGCGTGTCCCTGCCTCAGTTTCTAGCGTATCGTAGGCACGTTCTAGCGCGTCGTAGGCATGTTCAAGATGTCACATTTCCAGTATGTTCAGGACGTTACATTTCAAGCATGTTCAGAGTGTTATATTTCAAGCATGTTCATGAGTGTTACAGTTCGAGCATGTTCAGGAGGCACTTGTTCATTTTACTTAGGCTACTTTGATTTTAATGCAAGGACTTGCACGTGGATAGCCACTAGCAAAGCCCACTTAATCTATATGCACTGGTCGCTGGCATCACAAGCCATTTGGACATATCCCCTTGGTAATTCTCAACTTAGCGTAGGGTGATGACTGGTACACCCCGTTAAGTCTCTTGAATATACCCTGCACTTACGTCTCCTGGTGCCCAAGCCCGCACCCAGGCAGACCGTAAGCCCCGTTTTGATTCCGCCTAGGCCGGCCACGGTTTTCCCCCCCATCGCCCGTGTCGCAGAATCCTTCCTCACGACGGCCACGGTATTCCCCCCATCGCCCGTGCCGTTTGTCCACGACCATTTCGTATTTTACTTGTCATTTAACATAACGGCTGTCTCCGAGCCGTAGGCTAACCCTTAGCCATAATGCGTTATCGACCAGGTTGGCGTCCGTGCAGCGCGGGTAGCGAGCCCCGTTGCACGTGTCCGTCACACCTGTCGCTAACCATTCTTTTCTTTCTTATCTTTCATATATTCTTTCTTTCATTTATTTCTTTCACTTGTTCGTTCGTTCATAGATTCACTCATGTATTCATTCATTCATTCATTCGTTGATTCATTCATTCATGCATTACGCAACTCCCAGTGTGGGAGTCGCCTTGGCGACCCATCGGTCCCATAGCCTTTCAATGTTGCTATACTCTACTCGGAATGACTATATTGATAGTCTTCCCGTTTCATTGTTGTAACCCATTCATTGTTTCATTGTTTGAATGCATAAGGGACTTGAACGTAAGCTTGTGCCTTAGCACGAGCGTGGAGCGCAGTGCGAGAGTTCACATTTTCCAAGTTCCTTTCCATATTCTATACAAGCATACAAGATGGGATTATTCCCTTAGCTAGGTGCGTTGAGTCATTTATTAGCATGCACGGTGTTATCGTCTAGCGATTCTTGTGATAGTGTCCGTATTGTTATGTGTCTAGGCTAAGCAAAGACAGGTTCATCGGAGCCACCCACCTTAGCGATGTTCGCATCGGCCGAGCGATACTCCGAGCGTGCCTTCGAAAGTCTAAGTCTGGATTCATCTTGACGGGCCAATGCAAGCCTTGTATCGATTCTACATCTGGTCGAGGCCAACTCTTCGGGTCGACGGCTCGTTTGAGTCGTTGAACTTACCGTTTGAATCGGCGTTCCGCTAGGGCAGAGCGGGTCGTTACACTGGCATCCCTGATGCTCTTGAATTCCAAGTCACGGTAAAGAGCATTTAATGATCAAAATTAATTAAATCGAAAAGAAATTATCAAAAAATAATTCATTTAGAAATTTCAAAATAATCCCAAAAATTCAGGGGGCTTACAAAACTCCCATCGCCACCATGATCACCATCGTGTCCACCACACTCCTCCCCAATCCCGTCAACCGACTGCCACCATTGGCAGCCACCAACACCACCGTGGCACCACCGCCACATCTTCACCCCACTCCAGCAACCACCCGCGGTGCCGCCTTCATCTCCGACTACAACAACCAAAGCACCACCACCACCACTCAGAAAGGGAAGGGGAAACCCTTACCTCCGTCGTCCGTTGTGAGTAGTGCGGCCAGCCATCGTACCGCACCGGCGTTCTCCGCCTCCCTCGGTCGTACGGTCGCCGAATCCCTCCGCCCTCTCGCCGCCTCCGGCCAGGCGCACGCCCAAACCCGGAGCCCAGAACGCGGTGCCGTCGAATCTTGCCGCGCGCTGCTCCCCGGCGCTGACCGCACCTAGCCGTCGCCTTCCGCCGGAGCCGTCCTCTGAAAAACCTCCTTCTCCGCCTCCGCCTCCGCCGACGTTATCCCTTGCTATGCCGGCCGGGAACCCCCATCCGCCCCCTCCGACTTCCCTCATCCATCGCGTGACTCTCTCGAAGCACCATCCGCCGCCTTCCGTGCAGTCGTCCGCCCGAAACCACCGCGCCGCCGCCGCCGCCGTCGGCCATGACGCCAGAGCCGCTGGGGAGCTCCTCCCACTCCGCTCTCTAACTCTCCTTCTTCCCAAGTACTCTCTCTCTCCACCATTTCTTTCATCCACACTTTAAAAGAATAGGCTGTCATTTCCCATGCTATTTATTATTATATTAGAATCATTATTATTATTATTATTATTATTATTATTATTATTATTATTATTATTATTATTATTATTATTATTTACTGTTATTATTATTATTATATTATATTATATTATTATTATTATTATATTTATTAGCTGTTTCTTTTCTCTCTTACTTTTCTAAGAGCCAGCTTTTATTAGTATTATTATTATTATTATTATTATTATTATTATTATTATTATTAGGTGGTATTACTAATTAGAGCTACTACTATATAATTAATTATTTTATTTATTTATTATTATTCAACAGTTATTTGAAATAAAATCTTAAAACTAAATATTGATATCTTTATATTGTTGTAATATTAGTATCCTTTTATTTATACCAATTACTTATTAATTTAGTAGATGATTTTGATGACAAAATATATCTACAGGGTTATATATAAATATTATACTTGGCTTGGCCTTATTTCAAAATATGGTTTTAGAACCCTATATGATTTTCCAGATTATTAATATTTATCTAAATTATTTTTACTAATAAAATATGGTTTTCTATCTATAAAAATATGTGTTGACAAACATAGAGTTAGCCTAAAACGATTTTTGATTATTAAAGTATTTACCAAAAATATAATTTACTAATAAAAATCTACTTTTAACTATTATATTTTTTAAACATGGTATAAACATCTTTTCTACAAATCCATCGGTTATCAATTCTTGATCATGACTAAATCGTGCCCCTATTTTCTCATGGACTTCGGGCTTCTGCACATCGAACATGGCTACTGGACAGACATGACTTGTCGGATTATCGCACCACACCAGGCGACACACCAGGTAAGATACCTTGCCATAATTTACTGTTTATAATTTGTCTGTATTTTATTTATTGCATATCACTGTGAATTTATTTTCAGTTCTTTTAGCTGTACCATTATTACAGTTCCTGCTTTGCTGCTTGCTCAGTGATATTAGCTGTACCTTGTTATTTATCCTTTGATTGCATATGGACCTAGAGTTAAGGGACTACCACTAGTTTAGTGCATTACATAAACTTTGACACGGATGTGCCACGAGATGTGTGAGTTGTGAGTAGCATATAGCCTACGGACTTGCGTGTTGGCTGATCACTGATGCGTATAGGACGTGCGTTAGGTCTAACTGTCAATAGTTGTATGTTAGAAGACTTGACGGTTAGTAGTGTTACATGGTCGTGGATGCGACATGATAGGTACATTGGGTAGGGAGAATATTTCCTTGTCGTATGGGCTTCGATTGCACTTCCCTTGTAACCCGGAAGCTCCGCTGGTGATACGGGTATGAGCCTCTCAGGTTGGCCACTGTCGTTTTTGAACGTCATGCGCTTAGGTCACTGGTGCCCAAGTGGGAACTATACCAGATCCCATTTACAGCCATGGCTCATGCAACGAAAGGTTTGTTCTCAACTGCATGTTCACTTTAGTATGGTTAGATTACCTTATTGTTGTCTTGTCACTTACTTTTGTTTGTGGCATATTTTATATTCAGTATTTATATGACATCCACCTCAACTGCCAAGTCTTCATCATTGTCATCATCCACCTCAACTGTCTCATGCTCTGAGTTTGCAAGGTACTTAGTTTCTTTCTCACATTCATCATCTGCCATATGCATAACATATACATCTACCTCCCCAACCCCATGATCAATAGCATTATGAGCCATTTCAAGGACACTTGAATCATTCTCAAGTTGTTTTAGACCAGAATTTACATCCTTACATGTCTCCTTCCAGTAATACATCATCTTTCCTCTGTATAAGAACTTAACCCACATATCAATTCTAATGAGTGATACAGTATCGACCTCAAACCACTTTGAAATAACTTTTCCATCAAAATATTGCAGATTAATTTTAAAACGACCTGTTAGCACAACAATAAGTGATAAATATTTATGTGATAAATGTAGATAAATTACTGTTATAGTAAAATCAAATATTGATGTCTATGTAAATATGTGATATATTGCAAATTACTGTTAGCACATTAATATCTACAAATTAAAACCCAAAATTCTCCAAAAACCAAGCAAGATCAGTTAAACCTAAATTAAACAAAAGAACCCTAATTCAGGGCTCCAGGTGACTTCTGTTTTGCATCCAGTTTCAAAATTTAGGGTTCTTATCTAATTGAAGCCCTAAAGCAATTTCTAAAACAATTCAGGGATCTACGTGTCTTATTTATCTACAAATAAATGCATATGCGAGAGAGAAGAAATTCCTAAAACAAGAACCCTAAAGCAAGAACCCTAAATTCACTTCGTGCTCAGCCGATCGGATTTTCATAATGAAAAGAAAAGAAAAGAAAAACCCTAAATTAAAGATTCGAAGAAGACGGAAAATAAGAAGAAGAAGAAGAAGAAGAGAGAGAGAGAGAGAGAGAGAAGGGGGGGGGAGAGGTACCCATCTGCGAGCGGCGCCTCCGCTTCGTCTTCAACCGATCGTCGTCGCCTGTCGTCGTCGTCTCGTTCTTGGGAGAGGAAGAGAGAGAGAGAGAGAGAGAGAGAGAGAGAGAGAGAGAGAGAGACGGAGAGAGCGGGAGAAATTTCCTAGCCCTTATTTTATTCGTGTATACGTGGACTGCACACGTGTACACTTAGTTTAAGAGTTGGCTTGCCACATCATCTTTCTGTTAGCACAGGAACGAAAAGTTAGCATATGGACTGTAATACACCTTAATTAAAATATATGTTACTTTTAAGTAAGAAATAATAAATAGAGTATTTTACTGTTAATAGGGCCTAAAGTTGGAATACCACCCAAACAATTGAGTGAGAGATGACAACGAAATATTATTTTGATAAAGGGTGTTGATTGTTTATATGTTGAAAGTTCTGCTGCATAACATGGCCCACAAGTAAGAAAAAGCTCTCTTTTCTCGTGTCAGTAAACACGTGCTGATTCTCTCCTCGTGTCAGTAAACACGTGTGATTGGTGAGTGGTGAGCAGATTAAGAGATGCGTGAAGTGATGGTACTATTTTGAGCGACGTGTAAGAGAAATTGTGGCGTATAATATATAATTACTTTCTCTTTCCCTGTTTATCTGTCTATCTATCTATCTATATATATACGAAATTTAGAATTTGCGAAAGAAGGAAAAAGAAGAAAGAAAGAAAGAGAGAAAATCGTTGCTCCCGGAATATATATCTCTACTATATTTTTATTTTTAATTCATCGTTGGCTTTTCTAAATTCGGTAAGTAATCCCCCGTCTCTTTCTTGTAATTTGCCCAAATAACTGATATTTGTAGGGTTTTTCCCTTGTTCTATTTCTTGCTGCAATCGATCGCAGAAATTGGTGAAACTAGGGTTTAACACTTGTATGTTACTTTGATGTGAATGGACCTAATTCCACATGGTTGAAGACTTGAAGTTGGAACAAGTAATTGGTGGTGCTAATTTCCTGTTGCCTAATTTGTTATTTTTTTTTCTTGGATATTACTACATAATTACTGATTTTTATGCTCATTGTGGATGCTAGGATAGATTAAAGATGTTTTTTTTTTAGAAAGAAAGAATAGATTTAACTATCTCATTTTAGGGAAAAGAGAAACCGACAATTTCTATTTGCTTAGCTGCATATTTATTGTTTTGTCTCATACATAATGCAAAAAACTACACATACTACTCTGTTTTTAGATTTAATACATGTTAAAGCCCTTGAGCTGTGGCAAGGATTGAGGGCTTTTATATTATTCCAATAGTAATATATTGGTTCATTGGTCTCGGCTAAAGCAATTTTCTGTAGCTACATGTCTATACAAACTCTTAAGGCTGTGGACGTTATGCTTGCGGTGGGTGTTTCTATATGTTAGTTAATTAATCAATGTGCCCCAGTGCTCAAGCTTTTAGGTTACAGATCGGCAATGTTTATCAAGCCCTGATGCCTCTCTTTCGTGCCGATGCTCGTGAACGTTCTCTTTCTGACTATTCAGGACTTAATGCGCTGATATCATGTTAGTTAACCACTGTATCAGAAACTTGAGCTGTTAGGTTGCGAGCATAATGTACACCAAGCCTTCGAACTATGGACATTTTGTAGAATTAAATATAACAGCGAACGGGTTATAATTTTCTTTCTAACAATATGTTATTTGGTGCTTTTCTCTTTAGGGTTGTAAATTGGATAAACTGGGATCCTCAATCAACTCAGTTATTACTGTTCTTCAAATTTATTCTATCAAGTTCCACAACAATGACGATGGGAACTTTTGATTCATCTCTACAAGTTCTTGGCGGGACTGTACCTAGCTATTCCTGCTTTGGTCTAAATACTTGTGTCTCACATGTAACAGTGCCCTTTAGGGCTCTTGTGAAGTCTGAAAAGAAAAGGTGTTCTTCTTACTTGGGATCACAGTCTTATTCAAGATTATTTCAAGACGGCAGGAGGATACACAACATCTCTGCCAAAACTTATCATTTTGGAACTAAATTAAACAACAGGTCACAGTTAGTTAAATGCCAACGGGCAGAGGGTATCCCTGGTATAACAAGTGAGGATGGGAGCAATGGGGCCTGGTTGAAAGATGCGGCTAGTAAGACAAATCAGTTCCTTGGTGAGGTGAATGGACAGAATTTTCTAGGGGCCGAGGAGTTGCCGCAACTGAAACGTGAAAACGGCTGCATTGTTTCAAATAGTGATACGTCTGAAGAAACTAAATCTGCATCACAAAAGAGGATAGTGACCACCATTGAGGATGAAGCATGGCGCCTGTTACAGGAATCTATTGTTTTTTATTGTGGTAGTCCTGTAGGAACAATTGCTGCCCTGGACCCAACACCATCTGATGGAAATGTTCTAAACTACGATCAAGTCTTCATTCGTGACTTCATACCTTCCGGGATTGCTTTCCTTTTGAAGGGGGAATATGATATCGTTCGAAATTTCATCCTTCACACTCTTCAACTGCAGGTATTATACTTTCTTCTATTCAATGTGAATATTTGATGTCAAATTCGATGGTCATACTTATTGTTCCTTTCAAACCTCAGAGTAGATATAGGCTGTTTCTGTTGTCTTTTAGGTTCATCTGTGGATATCCATACATGCATTGAGAATGTTCTCTTTCGAATTGCTAGAGTTATGCTTTTTCTGTTAGGACAATGAAAAAAGTGCAATGGGGAACTTCTACATGTCCTTGAAAGCATTTCAATTCAATAAGACACCCTAAGAACATTAGAAATAATCTCTCCATTTCATAATAGCTGACAGTTTATCTTGCCTCTTAGGTTTTCTTATATTTTTCATATGCACACATTACTGCTGTCACCTGTGAATTTACAATTTGTTGATGACAGAACTTACTTTAACCATTAGAGTAGTAGCCCAATGACTTTTTGTATTTGATGCTAGTATCTTGTCGATTCTTTCATCCTTATGGGCTTTGCTTTAACTTTTTTGTTAGAGTTGGGAGAAAACAATGGACTGCCATAGTCCGGGTCAAGGTTTGATGCCTGCCAGCTTCAAGGTGCGGACAATTCCACTTGATGGTGATGATTCTGCAACTGAGGAGGTCTTGGATCCTGACTTTGGAGAGGCTGCAATAGGACGAGTAGCACCAGTTGATTCAGGTACAGTGACTGGGTAGCTCTGACAAACCATCTAAGATGGTTTTCATTCCACACCAATCCTGTTCCTTAAATTCAAACTTGTTTACACAGTTTTTCTTTTATGCGAAGTTTGTTTGCATTGAATGCTTGTGTGTAAACTTTTGACCTTCCTTTGATCCTGCCTCTTAGGGTTAGTTTGGATTGCAGTTACATTTCATCCCGTTTGCTCAAATGTCCATTTCCGGAAGTTCGTTAGGTAGTCCATTCGAGCTCCTACATGAATGGCATGTCTGACAAAATGCCCATCCGGAACGCAAGCCGTTTGGCTTCCCTATTGCGTTTTGCACCAAATGGAGTTTTGGATGAATTGTAACTGTAATCCAAGCTACCCCTTAGTTTACTCCTTCAAGTCTTCTATTCATTTTTTTAGTTTATTGGAGGGCCTTCACGCCATCACATTGATACAGGGCTATGGTGGATTATACTGCTAAGAGCATATGGAAAATGCTCGGGGGATCTCTCCGTTCAGGAGAGAATTGATGTCCAGACAGGCATTAAGATGATTTTAAAGCTTTGCCTTGCGGATGGCTTTGACATGTTTCCAACGTTGCTAGTGACAGATGGCTCTTGCATGATAGACCGTCGCATGGGAATTCATGGTCACCCTCTTGAAATTCAGGTAGGTTGAACTGAAAGTAACTATAGTAGATTATTCACATACCCTCAGGAATTTATCTCTTTCCTATTCGATATAATAATTTTAACAGTCAGTGGAAAAATTAAAATACACTGAAGTTTTAGCTATGAGATCTAGGAAATTAAAGAGTATGCTACTTGTGTCATCCAACAGAACCAAAATGTCATGTATATTTATGTATGCAAATAACATGTACTGGCCATCGTGGTTCCCAGGATTGTGTTGAGAATACACGCACTGCCAACCATGGTTATTTGAATTGTGCACTGAAAGTACTTGAACACTATGCTGAAGTTGATTTCTCGTTATTGCATGCTTGTTGGTGAAGTAGCCCTTTCTGTCATATTTGCTTCATAAGTATCTTATGCACCAAAACACAGCTCTCAGACATTATTTTTAAGGATCTCTTACAAACTTAACGAACAAAGAAAGTTATGGATTATTTTTGTTGGAGATTCATCGGTTCTTCATGAGCACCCAATATGGTAATTTCCAAGAGAACATCAATTACGTGCTATGTTACTTGAGACGAATCAATGCCATTGTCTTGTACATTCATCAAGTGGCTTATTAAGATTACCGTCGCCTCTCATAAGCTTTTGAATATTACTTTGTGGTTTCCAGTTCACGTTATCATTGCTGAGATTAAATCATCTAGTTAACTTCGGAAAAACTCGGCTGACCTAATATGTTTTATCATAATATGTGGTTATATATATATATATATATATATATATATATATATATATATATATATATATATAAGCAGTTGATGCTAACATATTAAAACTGTTAATGCAATTTCTTCCCCATTTATCGAGAATATCAAAGAAACCTACATCTCAAATCTTTGGAGTTTGCTATATGAATCCTCCTACATTCATCTTGTAATGGTTCTACCCTTTTACAGTTATCTAAGGTTTCATTTCATAGAGATCTTTCAAAGCATTTAACAGTTGTTTTCTACATAGCATAGCCCTCATTTGTCCATGATCAGTAGCAAAAATGTAACACATAAGCAAATAATTCTTGGGGTTTAGTTCGACATCCTTATTATGCAGGTTTTTCTTGTTCTTCTCATTTTCACTGTAAGAAATCCAAGTGGATCGTAAGTATTGTGCCCTTAGGACTAGATGTGTTTAATTGTGTATTATGTTGGAAATGATTGGGCTTAATACCTATTTTTGACCATTCACTAACTAGGAATTGTATAAGTGTATTCTAATAAATATCAAGTGTGGAGAAGTTTCTCAACTGCTGCCTTCATCGCTTGGGCTCTTTAGGCTTACTTGGGCCAGGTTAAATATGTGCTTTCAAAGGACTGTTCAAACCTAACGAACTGAAAAATCTGGGTAGCTAATGAAAGGAAAATCAAAAAGAGAAACTGTGAGTAGCAGCTTAGCGAGAATGCAACTAGCATAACGTGTCATACAAATACAAATCTTTATTCCACTTTCAAATCATTCTTTAGCGCTTCCTTTCGCCGTCTTCTTTCAGCCTATTGCTACATTTAATTATTATCAGTTGACAACTTGATCATTCATGAAGGTGAGTCAAATTGGTGTGTTACCTATTTAGATATTTCAATTTTTCAACATCAATACTTCAGAGTTCTGATGAGGGTTGATGGTTAACTATTTAGATATTTCAATCTTTCAACATGCCTTATGAGCTGAGAGCAGGATGAATGCAGCAGCACCACAACTCCAGAGTTGTGATGAAGGTTAAATATGTATATATTTAATATCAGTTTTTTAGTTTTCTTTTTTGAAACTATAAGTAACTCACAAGCCAAAAGGAAAAAAAAGGGAAAAAAAAAGAAAAAAGAGTGAGGATAGTGTTTGCTGAAGTGGCGAGAATGAGCTCTTATGTGCTAATTGAAGAGTTAGTGATTAGGAGGAATTAATGGATGAAGCTGACTGTAAATTATTGAGATGGGACTTCTTATCAATTGGTATGGACTTAATGGTTTTATTCCGTATTCGTAGGAATTTATGTGCTATTGATAGGGATGAGGCTATGACATGGAGCAAGCACGGATATAGGTGGTGCTGAGGTAGGGCCAACGTGTGATTGAGGGTGATTATATACTTATATAGGAATGCAAGGAGAATAGGACAATTTATTGTCTGTTTCTAAATGCCTGATTGATGCTTGTCGTGATTGTGGACTTCGGTTGAATCTTATACGACATTCTGTAATCCCTCTTTTAATCAGACAACTTCCATGGTATAGGATCGCAATTTGGTATCTTACAGTTATCTATTTAAGTATGTTAAAGTCCCTGCCACCTTTTCAAATCCTACTGCAGTTGCACGAGATTATACTATTCTAACACGCCCCTGGAATTGGACAAAGATGGATTCACACACCTTATATATTTAATAATATCCGCTTAAAATGTATGCCAAAGAGATTGATTGTAGGGGATTTAACAAAGTACTTCTACCGGCATTAAGCTACATTTCTAAGGCAAACTACTTGGTACAAAAACCTTGGAAAGGGGCGGTTTTTTTTTCTTCTGAGAAAAAGAGTTCCTTTTCGTAGCATTTGTAATATCTATCTCAGTGAGACCAGTGTAACGACATGTATTGTGGGGGACAACTGCGAAAGTTGAACCTCACAAGCGCGAAAGCAGAATGGAGCCGATACCGTGTCATCAAATATGGAGGATGGCGAGATGTTGGTGAGGACTCGTTGAAGTTGGCGCGCCGAAACATCGATGAATGGAGAATAACTACGCCGACCGAAGTCGATGCCTTGATTGCCTGAATCCAGGAGCGTGTCCTAGCCATGGACGATCATGAATCCACGAATTTCTCTGAATCCACAAAGAATAAAAAAGATAACTCTTTTGAGGAAAATTTTAATATATCATTGTTGATTCCTCGTGGAGGCTACAAAAGAGGCTATATATAGCCAATCAAAGAGGCATAAAGAGAGAGTCCAACCTATTTAACTATCCTAATGTCCAAACAAGACTTGTAGTCATGCGTGACTAATTACGAATAAGCAAATCAAACTGTCACGCCCCAGAACCAGAATACTGGAGAGCGGGGGCGGACATAGCCAGCTACGTATATTGAAATAGAATACATCTCAACTATACGGTCACGGCTGTCTAGATATGAGGGTTTACTATACGCCAGCAGTCTCTTAAGATCAAGCCTATTGTCTTAATCTCCAGCAATTAACAGAGTTACAAGATGTTAGAGCATCAAATATATATATATAAGGCGTCCCAAATATTACATATCAGATGATCATGAAGCTAGTCGTACAAAATGATAGGACTAGCAAGAGTTCGGTCATACATGATCAACCCTAGGATTTGTTAATCATGTTTACAGCCCGTAGGCAGACAGTAAATAAATGTGCATCGAGCTAACAGGTGCTCGTAGGCTAAACGCCTCAAAAGAATAAATTTACATATAAGTGGGTGAAACAAAAAGGGAAAACCCACTCGTAGTCCGGGTTCCGTCTAGTGTTCACCATTGGGCTGGAAGCTTGGTAGATCCTCGGGAGCTGCTCCGAAATCTGGCCACACAAAACCAGCTGGGTCAAACCCCAGAAAGAGCAAGTGCCACAAGGAGGCCACAAATAAGAACAAAAGCCAGCATATCAGAACATAAAGAATAAAAGAAAGTACAAGTAGTAAAGTACACAGGGCGATAAACGACTAGGGACGTGGAACCATTCCGGGAGCCAGGTTACAATCCTTAAACCAAACAAGGACCGGGATTGTACCCCTTCGCCTGAATAGCTCATTGTCTCTACCCATTTATCGTTAGAGATAAGTAAAACAATCATGATCAAGAGTTCCAGGTACAGGGGCTAGACAAGACTTAGACAGAGCTGGACACCATTCATTCACAATCGGCCAAGCAAGTACTACGGCTTACTACTTTAACTAACTAGGGTTATCACAAGCCTAATTACTAACAAGATGCAAGTGAGAATTTCCAGTCCCAAGCCCTGCAGACCATCCAGTTATCCTTCTGCGGGTTGAGAGTTATAGGTGGGTACATTGTCCGGGAGACAAATGTACCCTTAGGTGACTTAGAGGGTGCAACACATGACAGTGTGCTGGAAATGTGCTCTACTCGTCGGCAAGCTACAAGTCCATTAAAGCGCCCAGATAATGAGATTGTCTGTGACTGGGAATTCTCCATGTTCTAGTTTGATCTAATAATTAGCCTAATCCAATTTAGCGCGAGTCCCTGGCCGTGGTACCCAGGAAGTCACGTCCTAGACATGATGCAAGACAAGACAAGTGGATTGTACAAGCAAGCAAGCAAGCAGGAGCACCCACGGTGTCAAGTTGATTATACGAGTCAAGTTACAAGTTACAAGTCAAGTCAAGTCAGGTCAAGTACAGGTCAAGTCAAGTACATGTCAAGAGTGCGCCGCCACGGGCCACTATCAAGTCAGGTTGGTCATGTCAGGAGTGCACCACTACGGGTCACTATCATGTTATGCTAGTTCCTTGTCATACCATGCCATGTACAATAGTCATTCCAAACATATTAAGTAAAAATCAGTTCGTGACAAAAGGCGTAAGGATATAAAATGGACGTAAAATATCTAATAAAATACCAATATATATAGGACTATAGAAGAGCCAAGCTTAAAGAAATAACAATTCATCATAGACAAGTAGGTTGTGCAAGGGGGTCAGGGGTTGGGCTGCGCAGGGTATGTACTGCGCATGGAAGAGCTGCGCAAGAGTTGCCTTGCGGGTAGACTGCGCAGGGGGTCAAGGGACACAGGGTTAAAGGGGCACAGGGGATGCCTTGCGCATCAATTGGATTGCGCAAGGGAGGATTGCGCAAGGGTAGACTACGCAGAGTATGGACTGCGCAATGGTCGAGTGCGCAGGGGTCACTTTGTGCATGGCTGGCTTGCGCATGGCTAGCTTGCGCCAGCGCAATCCAGCGCAGCGCAAAGCACTGGCTGAGCCTATGCGCAATCGGCCATGCGCTAAAGAGCACAGGCCGGGGTGCGCAAACGGTCAAGTGCTAAAGAGCACTGGCCGAGAGCCTTCACCAAGGCTGAGATGAACTCCTCAAGAACACCAAAAACTTCAAATCTTTATAACTTAGCCAAATCAAAACCAAATCTAGATTTTCAAAGTTCTAACTTGAGTAAAATCGAATTCTCTTCCACATGGAAGCATCAAAACATGCAAAAATCGAAGTTTAATGGATCAAAACCAAAGATTTTCGAAAATGGTTAAAACCTAGATCTAGAAAAATGAAAGCTCCAAATCACAAAATGTCAAGTTCTAAAGTTGTTCTCCATGGCCTAATCTAGTTAATGGACAAATAAAAAGTGGTGCTTATTTGATGGCAAGGTGCACTTGCCTATGGGTTGGGGAGTTGTGTGGAAGAAGGAAGAAGAAGAAGTAAGAAATTAATGGAGTTATGGAGGAGAGAGAAAATGTTGGTAGGTTTTAATGAGGGTGGTTGTGATGGAATGGAGGTGGAGAATAGGCTAAGGTGTTCCACTCATGATGAACCAAACCAAACCAAACCAACTCCACAAAATAAAACCAAGCCATGGTCCAAACCCATTTACGAGAACCCGAATCCACAAGTCGAGAAAATAAAATACGTGCCAAAAATCAAATTACGAGTACAAATACGAAATACAGGAAATGGGGGTGACACAAACTCCATCAGATGCTCTGCATGTGCTTCTCGGTTATTATGCTTAATAAGGAGTAGTTTTTCCACATTAGACTCCCTTGCTTGAAAATAACTCGTCCTCAAGTTCTTCCTTGAATATTGAACTCGTCCCGTCCACAAGGCGAGATATCACGAACTTCATTCTCTTGCTCTCAGACTCCAATTTTTCAAATGCAGAAATTTCTCATGATCTTAATCTTGGGTTTGTATTCTAGTCCTCGGTGAGCATGAAGGGGATATGGATCCTCACACAAGTTTAAGTTCTCCAATCCATACGGTTGCTTCACCACAAAACCAACATCATTATCTATAGCATTAAAGGGAAATTGGTGCTCATAAGCCTCGAATGAGTGCAGTCCGACAAAGGCACGAGATAAGGAGAAAACAAGCAAAGTGCACAATCAAGACCAAGTATTGCTTATCGTTTGTGCTACAAAGACAATCCCGTAATGCTATTGATACTTGTGCTACATGCGAAAACTTCGGAGATGGAGTATCGTGATAGACGTGAGAATGCGCTCAACAAATTCTTTACTAATTATCAACTATAGGAATCTTGGTGGCGGATCAAAAGGACCCCTAAGGAAAGGGTCATAGGTGGCCGGATAACGGAGAGCAGTGACATGTATAGGGGGCAACGTCTCAACCGTATACGAGCCTTGGGATAATGCCAAAGGACGTCGAGAGGAGATCATCGACCTCAGAAGATTGTGTCCCCTTGGAAATGGCAGAGTGAGAGTCAAGACTTCCTCTTATGTCCACCAAAGGTCTCTCCTCAATTGTCTTCAACTCGAACTTGCTTGGGTCATCTCCATCCATAACTACAACCTATTTTTCCTCCATTCTTGTAGCTTTGGGTAGGTTCAATTCTATCAATGGCAAGAGGAACACGTTCTCTCGGGCTTATCATTGTGCTCACGCTCCGATTGGATAAGAGTTGGACCCTTAGGTTTCTCGTCAACACTCTTAGAGTCATGTACGGTTCGATATTCTTGGGCGCCTCTCCGAGATCGATGGAAGGGAAGTTGCTAGTAATCAGAAGTTATGAATCGGGCTCGAATCATTATTCGCATCTTCTTCCATGAATCCATGGGCAACTTTCTACGGGATGCACGAGATAATTGTTCCTTGCCCTACCATGATAAAGCCCTTATCTTGAATCGGTACAAAATCAACTTAACTTGATTCCACGGTGGGATCTTCATATGCTTGAAGAAGTGCTCTACCTCAAATATCCAATCAAAGATTTTCTTGGCTTGCATAAGCCTATAAAAGTACAAAATTTATATTCTCTTTCTGTAAGCAATCGATGAGAATTGACGACAAGAGTTGTCAGGGAAAGCCGAAGAGGAGGTATGTCGAGGATAATTGCTATTTCATGCCATAATCAATGTTGTGAAGGTGTCGGCAACGACACGATGAATAACGAGCGGGGTCTTGCGATGGACACTGGTACTAGTACTTCAGTTTGTAGAGTTGTTGCACCATGTACAGTTGGATGAGACTACAAACAGAGAGTTCGTCGACGTCTGGTCATTTTCAGAGGTGAATGGGAACAATGCAGAAGTGAGGGGCCTCTACTACTGTAGTACGGAACTGCGGGAGGAGCAACCATAGGGCTTTGCAACGAGGAGGACGAGGATGATAGGTGTGCTACCAGTGGATCTCGGTGGCAAATGTCGGTCAAACGAGGAACAAGTTCGAGGAGGAAAAAGTCTTTTGTAGAGAAAATTTGTAGAATGTAAATGGGTTTTAAGTGAATAGGTTGAATGAGTTTCGGATCATAACTTAAGTTAAGCGGGTATGTAGATAAGTTAAATGGATTTTACAACAAAATGAGTTTAGGCTTCGGGTTTTAAAACAAAATGGGTTTGGGTATAGGGTTTGGAGTAAGTTTTGGGGAATAGGGTTAGGGTTTCTATGCTAAGGGAGGATGGGGTGGCGACGTGTGAAGGAGATGGAGGGAACTGGTAGGTAGTAGGGCAAGATTAGTGATGACGATGGCTCGAGTGGTGGTGGGCGTTCGTGGAGTTGGTGGCTCGGATTGGCTCGGAGGCGGAATGGAAATGATGACTTGCTTCAAGGGCAAGTTGGGAACGGCAAGGGCGACGAAACACATCAACTTTAACATTTGGAAGCTCCCATATTATTATTTTTACTTTAACATGGTGATGAAGATGATGATCGAGTTTGTGAAGGCAATATTGTAGGTGATGTAGGCAATGTCGATGATGTGGCGAATTGGTGGGAAAGGTAATCGAGTGACGAAGATGATTATGGAGGGAGATGACGAAATATGGTGATGAATCTGGTCGAGGAATGCGATGGTGGCGGCATAAATGGCGACGATCTCGAATCTTGAGGCTATGATACCATCTAATGTGGAGGTGATCGTGAAAGTTGAACCCGAGAAGTACGGAAGCGAAAAACGGAGGATGGTGCAATGTCGGTGCGTGACTTGTTAAAGTTGGCGCGTTAAACGTCACATGAAAAAAGATAACTATGTCGAATGAAGTCGACACCTTGGTTACCTAAATCCACAAGCGTGTTCGAGCCTACATATGATCCTGAATCCCCGGGTTTCTTGAAGTCAGCCAAGAATCAAAGAAACTCTTATGAGAAATGCTTTAATATATCATATTCAATCCTCATGGAGGCTACAAAGTGGTTATCGTTGTCGTTGTCGTTGTCATCATCCAAGTCTTCTCCCATTAGAATGGGGTCGGGTATGGAGCGTAAGAAAACTCTATACACGATTTGATAAGTTTTATGACCAACTGTTGACATGATGTCAACCTTCTATGTCGATGCCAAATTCCTATCACGGTAGTTATGAGCATGAGAGGGCCATTCCATAAAACTTAGGTGTCCAGTTGCTAAGTAGGTAGACCTACATTTTGGATTGCATTGCAGTTTAAGCTAATGAAACCAATGAGCAACCTCTAGTTCCCCTAGACTATAAAGAGTTTAGATGAAAAGATAATATGATACAATTTGCTATATTGCATTATCTCTAGGGCACATTATGCCAAAGAGTGAAGGAATGACATACAAAGAGGCATAAAAAGAAACCCAACCTATAAGAAATATGAAAACTCCAAACTATTCTAATGTCCAAACAAGGCTTGTAGCCCATGCATGACTTATTACAAATAAGCTAAGCTAATTAAACTCGATCGGGTGCTCGGCATGTGCTTCTCGGTTACGCCACCCCACGCCAGTATCTATGCCATCTTCTATATACACAAAAGCGTGCAAGCACACACACAAGTTCTTCACTTTCCACACCACACATGAATCTGCTTTCCCTCATGAGAATACCAGTCTTCTGTAATTTAATCAGCTGCGAACCCATCATTCTTTAACATTGGACTTCAATCATCTTGATGGAATTTGTCCTGGGCTTAGCTTCCACCATTCCAAATTATTGTGATTGACAGATATTTCTGGTTGAAAATGTGTTGGAGAGACTTGATTGCTTTTGAGTGGTAGGGAAAGAATTAAGATTGCTATGTTGAAATGAATTTGGACTAATTTAAAAGTATTGATGTTTCAGGCACTCTTCTATTCAGCACTTCTATGTGCCAGAGAGATGCTTGCACCAGAGGATGGTTCCGCAGACCTTATCCGGGCACTAAATAACCGGCTGATAGCATTGTCTTTCCATATTAGGGAATATTATTGGGTTGACATGAAAAAGCTCAATGAGATTTACCGTTACAAAACTGAGGAGTATTCTTTTGATGCTGTGAACAAGTTTAACATCTATCCTGATCAGATTTCTCCATGGCTTGTGGAGTGGATGCCTGATAAGGGAGGATACCTTATAGGAAATTTGCAGCCTGCTCACATGGATTTCCGATTCTTTTCTCTAGGAAACCTGTGGTCCATAGTGAATAGTTTGGCAACAACTCAACAATCACATGCTATTTTGGATCTCATAGAAGCAAAGTGGTCCGATTTAGTAGGAGAAATGCCCTTCAAGATATGTTATCCTGCGCTTGAAGGTCAGGAGTGGCAAATCATCACCGGCAGTGATCCCAAAAACACGTAATTCTTCCAGTTTTAAATATTGCTTTACTCTAGTTTATCTTGCTTTGCCCTATGCCTTATCTGTGCTTCTGGTGCAGGCCTTGGTCATATCATAATGCAGGTTCTTGGCCTACGTTGCTCTGGCAGGTCAGCAGTCTTTTCTCTCTTCATAGTTTTTCTTATTCATGTTTTGATGATCGTGTTACAGAGGAGACGGTCCTTAATAGAGCTGAATGGAAGAAAATGATTCAAATGGACGACCCAAAAATTTGGAATAAAGACTGTTGCTTTATGTTTTGATGGTTATTCTTGTACTATTATAGTTGATGCCACAGAAGGAAATTAAAATAGAAAGTGACTAAGCGGTTTTCATTGGTAGAGGTAAGGATGATTGCGATGACAGTTCAGAAAAATAGTTGGTGACTCTCTGAACCCAAGTGCAAGGGGACAACAATCTCACCCAAATGATCAAGGGGACCGACTCACCCAACATTTAGAAGTGTTAGCAAGCAAGAAAAGAACAAATCATAAGCTGTCTCCCTTGTACAAATGTCTCCTATATAATATATATAAAACCTAGGACTCATAATCTTTAATAAACCAACTACCACCATGCAAGGAGTGCCACTTTGACTTCCAATGCCTGCATCAGTTACCAATTGGCTTTTGAATGTATGCTTCCAACGGCTACATGCAGTCAATTCATGTCTGAGCCTCCATGACCTCACAGTCTGCTGCTTCTGTATTGTAACTCTCGCTCCTGGCTTCATTGCTGTATTTTTAGTACTATTAGAGTACCCAGGTTTTAGAACCCATCTGTATTGTAGTGGAAAACAACTTCACTGCAAATTATAGTAGCAGTATGTGAAGGACACAAATGCACTATTAATGCTTGTCGAGGGTTTGCATTAATTTGGTGATCAATTTGTGACAAGTGATATTAGATGCATTAGCAAGCCTGTAATGTGATTTGCATGGCATTTCCAAATTACTGATGTTATCCAGTTGTTGGATCGAAAATATATTCTCAACACCAATGAGCTAAAAATGTTTAGGAAAAACAATTGATTGGGGGTCTCTTGCGGAAATATATAGTGAATGTTGGAAGGGTTTTTTTGAGACTAGAATGTTGGAAGGTTAAGTTGGTTATAGATTTCTTATCCGGGTTAATTTTATGGAGAAAATAAGGAGGTACTAGTCAAATGGGTTATTAGTAACATCATTTTGCATCTAGATTATGTTGTTCTATTATTGATATAAAAGAATGTTGGAAGGTTGTCGGAAGTTGGTTGTAGATCTCGTATCCAGGTTGATTTGATGGAGAAATATGAGGTGCTAGTCAAATAGGTTAGTGGAACATTTCTAGACTAGGTTGTTCTATAAATAGATATAGAAGAAAGAGATGGGAAATTCTGTGCAAGGATACACCATTCTCCTTGAACAGCATTCTTAACTCAATCAGCACTGAGTACAGTTGGTGGTAGTCTCTTTGCTTTTTGTTACACAAGTATTCTGTTGTTTGTTTACTGCTGATATAATCATGCATCTTTGTTCTGTTGCAGCTCACAGTTGCATGCATAAAGATGAACAGGCCAGAGATCGCTGCAAGGGCTGTAGAGGTTGCAGAGAAGCGGTTAGGTCTGGAGAAGTGGCCAGAATATTATGATACTAAGAGTGGACGTTTCATTGGGAAGCAAGCTCGTCTATATCAAACATGGTCCATTGCAGGGTTCTTGGTGGCAAAGCTACTGCTTGCCAAGCCAGAAGCTGCTAAGATTCTATGGAACGAGGAGGATGCTGAGATCATCAATGCCTTCAGTATCATGTTTGACTCCAACCCACGGAGAAAAAGAGGTCGGAAAGCCTTAAAGAAGACCTATATAGTATGAGTAACTGGCGTTAGGATGTTGTTAGCAACAGATTTGCATTGAGAAACACTTGGCAGCTTGAACTATGGTTGTATTGTTTCTCTGTAAAATTTGTACATATCTTTTCATTTTTATTTATAGTTCAATTTTCACAGTGGACGAGATGAATTTATCGACACTTGATATGATTTGGATATGATATTGAGATACATTTAACTTAATGGTTGTAATGTTTCTCTGTGGGAGTGCTAATAACATGATCCCTTTTTTCTTGTTTTTCCCTCTCATCTATTAGTTCAGAAGCAAAGACTGATTGTCAATGTGCACATGTTGAGGTAAAGGAGAGAATAGCTCTCAGCAGTTGTGAGAGGAACTTGAGAGTTGAATTTTTTTTGGTCAGCTGTAGTAGCTTGGACTATTGGCAGCAATAATAGATTGTTATTTGTTGGAGCGAAATCTTGTTCATTTATGGTAATTGTCCCTCTCATGATGAGAAGGTTGCAGTGAGAAAACCTGTTAAAGAGTTTTAATGTGGCAATTATCTTGATCCAAGGGAGCATGTATGATAATTTGACCATCTTATAGAGATGTTATCCTCGCAAGAACAAACAAACAAGAAATGAATTTATTTATATGGGAGAGACGATCGACCTATAGTGCTGTGCTTGGAGAGGGGGGAAATGAATAACCATTTTCTTGTTGCAGCATACCACCACACTAGCTAGCTTATGAAGGTACTAGTCTAGTCTAGACTGCAGCATCAAGACTCTACACATAGCTAGTCTTGACCACAGACAGAAATACGCAAAAGGAATGATATATGATTGGCAAAAAATGTTCAATTGCATACGTGGGGACATGAAATATAAATAATGACTTTTTCTAAGGGCACCACACTTTTTACTTGGGGACAGCCCAAAAATGTTCAATTTTTTTTTACAAGTTTGACATCCATTTTTTTTTTACTTGGGAACAGCCCAATTTTCTCCAGCAAGTGGAACTGCCAACTTAGTGGCAGTCCTAAGACTGCCAGCAAGTTGGCAGTCCTAACATAAAGGAGGACTGTCAACTTAGCTGCAGTCCGCGTCGACGAAGACACCCATTAACACCTCCCACCTCCGTCCCGTGTACCATTCCCCACACACAGATCCTTCCCCTAGTAGCCTCCAAATGGCCTCCGCCATCCGCCGGATCCGCTCGCCGACGGCCTCCGTCCTACTCTGCCCCCTCTCCCGCCCCTTCTCATCCACCTCCGACGAGACCCTAACCATCGAGACCTTTGTCCCCTTCACCGGGCACAACTGTGAGCCTCCTTCCCGCTCCGTCGCCACCTCCCCCGACGAGCTCCTCTCCTTCTTCCACGATATGGCGCTGATGCGCCGCATGGAGATCGCCGCCGACTCCCTCTACAAGTCCAAGCTCATCCGTGGCTTCTGCCACCTCTACGACGGCCAGGAGGCCGTCTCCGTCGTGATGGAGGCCGCCATCACCAAGAAGGACTCCATCATCACCGCCTACCGCGACCACTGCATCTTCCTCGGCCACGGCGGCACCAAGCCATAATTTTTAATTTTTGGGCTGCCCCCAAGCAAATTGTGGGTGCTCTCCAGCAAAATCTCCACCTGCTTGGACTGCCTCCAAGTAAGGGCTGCCCCAAGTAAAAAATATGGTGCCCTTAGAAAAATCCTAAATAATCTATTGAGATGAGATTGAATTAACTATATATACATCAAGCATGGCATGGCAAACACACCATTCCCCACTGCATTTATATTTATTAATTTATCAAGGAGTACAGACAGCACTGCAAAGACGTATCTATCTATCTATCAAGAACAACTCATGGAAATTAATGAGCTATATAGGAATTAACTGCAACATTCAAACTTCAAATATAGATCTTACGTACGTACTGTCGATCTAGCTATAACTACAAGATAGATTCAATTTTGAAAGAGGCCATACGTCGCGGATATCCTCCAAGTGGTTTGTGCCAGTGATCGATCGAGTAGTTATAATGGCTGCTGCTGCAGTCAGTGTTTGTTGCCATCGTCACCTAACCCATAAAATTTTCATCAGTTAACCTGCATCCTGACAAACTCTTGGATCCCTAGCTAATATATGCATGGACCACAATTTTGAATGGTACTTATTTGGGATTAATTTGAGTAACTAACTTGGATATCACTCACCTGCTACAAATTAATGAATCGATTCGGTAAGGAACAAACAAACAAGCATTACATTACATATATACATATATTCATGTTTAATTATTAATAATCTTAAGTATCTGACTAACTCCTCCTTCACGACAGCCTGCATGCATGACAACAGATCCAATAAAAACATTCGTGTTGACCTCGATCGGTCTCGTTGATTGATACTGATTATAAATATGTATTAATTATATGGCTTTATAATTGGAGGAACCCATATATATATGCACTTGGTGCAAGTGTGCCTATACATAATATAGCATTTACAAGATATTAATATTAGTATACTACAAATAACTACTTTCTAGGATCTGATGACTTAATGTGATCCCAAGACTCAAAAGCTAGCCTTCCTTATTAATTTACTGGGGAAATATTAGTATTCTGCCTGTGATTAGAAGAACTGTACGCTGTCAAACTCTGCAAGTCTTATATATATATAAGATTTATTTTGAACCAAGAACTGATATATAAAATAATAAAGAATAGGATAATTATGATATTAGCTCAATTCTGCTTCAGAATATTAATGTTTATCTTGCCACTTCATATATACTGTTAACAGCTTAATTTCTAAAATCTAAAGATTTGTTGTCACACTCACCAACCATCACTTCCAGTGGGGGCATCGGGTTGTAAGCAACACATGCTTTTTGTTGTTGCTATGTCTACATCTTTGCCTCCTCCTCCTGTCCTGCCTTTCCATCCCATCCATCAATGGCTAAGAGCATCATTAGTAAGGCCCATCCCATTTTCTACATTCTAGATTTAGATTTAGAACGTAGGAGCTCATTTTGTAGAATAATAAGTCTCATTCCTAGTCTCAATTTTTACAATTTCGGTTCCAATTCATCCATGGGTGCTAAGGGTTGGGCCTCCCAATTTCTAGATTCTAGATTGTAGAAATTCGTTTTGTAGAATAGTAAGTTCCAATTTGGAGCCCAACTTTCTAGATTCTAAACTTTATATTATTTTTTTCCTACATTAATTTTTGACCACACAATTTTTGGGACCGGTGCTCACTTTATCATTTCCTACAATTCTCATACAAATCCAACGCATTCTACATTTACCTTTTTTTGGAAATTTTGGACTCCAAATTGCATTGGAGAGTCTCAACTACTAATGATGCTCTAATGGAATATTGAACATGATCACCATACCAATGTTGTAAAAATCGGACCGGACCGGCAGTTGGACCGGATCCAACCGGTTTAAGCCAAAAAATCGGTCCGGTTCGACTAAAACCGGGTCTTTTAAAGAATCGTCGATTTTTTGTCAAAATCGGGTTCAACCGGTGAACCGGCCGAACCGGTTCACATTTGAACCGGTCAATTTTGATTATTTTTTCATTGTAAAAAAATTCAAAATAAATTATCATGTAAAATTTAGACCATTTGATTCTTTATTTGGTTTTAATCAACCTTATAGTTGTAAAATTAAACCAAACTAACATACTTATGACCAAACCAAACTAAACCAAGAAGTAAATATAGATATTTTACCTATTTGAACCAAACCAAATCAAGTCTATTGAACTGCAATTGAATCCCGGTTGAACCCCGGTCTGATCTATACCAAAAAATTTCGGTTCGATCATCGGTCCAATTTTTAAAACATTGTACCATACTTAATTATCTAAGTATTTAATTAAGGCACACACACACACACACATACACACCCATCCATATATATGACCACAAACCACCCTACCTACCTATTTGTATTCATTTACTGAGAGAACATCTACAGGAAATAAGAGGAAAGAACATTGCATTTATGTATGCTTCAAGTTCAAATATAGGTCTACTGTGACAAATTCAACTTTTGGAGGGAAACATCCAAGTCCAACTACTATTTTATTCTTCTTTTTTATTGCTAGAGAGCAACTGTAGCTCCTTAACTGTTACCTAATCTAATTTGTATTACCATTAATGTACTAGCTGAAAATTAGAATCCTTCCTCTTCTGGCCACCACCTCATTTTAGATTTTGACCTTTCATTTCTTGTTTCATGAGTTTGATTTTTAGGTTTAAGTACTAAACATCATTCCAACTGTAGGAATTGAATTTAAGCACTATATATCCGACTTATTTGCATCAACGAGTTGTCATAACTATAATCCTTTGGATGATCGATCAATCACTAGTGAATGTGTACTTAGGGGTGAGCATTATTCGGTTTTGAACCGAAAATCGAACCGAACCGAATCAAACTGAACCGAACAAGAGATTCGGTTCAGTTTTAAAAAAAATCGATTCGGTTTCGGTTTTGAAAATACTAAATTTTCTTATTCGGTTTCGGTTTTGGGTTTCGGTCCAAAACCGAAAACCGAATAAAATATATATATATATATATATATATATATATATATATATATATATATATATATATATATATATATATTAACAAAAGAAAAAAAACACAAATAAACCCAAAAACCGAATAAACCAAAAATCGAACCGATTTAATTCGGTTCGGTTCGGTTCGGTTATTGACAAATTCGGTTCGGTTTCGGTTTTGCTTATTCAATTTCGGTCCAATTCGATTTTCGGTTATTCGGTTCGGTTGGAACCGAATAAACCGAATACTCACCCCTATGTGTACTCACTTTTGACTAATTAAGGCTGTGGCATGTAATGTAATGCTTAAATGTGTATAAATGATGACTGAGTGATCAAGATCATGCGTGGAAGTGAGCTTCTTGAAGGTTTCCTATGTTAGAACAATGAGGTTGTATTAATTTGACCAGAGGATTCGGATTTGGATTCGGATTCATCTTCCGGCACCTGATTATATTCAAAAGTCTAAGGGAGGAAAATAGGATTAAAAGCATATAGGTATGATTATAAGAGGAACCCGAGGATTATACTCTTGATTTATTAGAGTTATTTGGGTCTGAATTTCGAACTCCTAGTATCTGAGCCAAGGTGTATACATACATATATAGCCATAGTACGACTGTTGCGCGCACACTTATATTATGTATTTGGATTATTTGCCATCACATTACAAGAGTAATTTGGTTGAAACTTACTGTACTGCCGGTTGTAGACACAGTGTTTGGTTACTGAAAGCCACAACCAGCTGAGCTGATCTACACTATACAATAAATATTTGGAAAATGCTAATTAGTTTACTACCAAAAATTTACAACTTTCTTACAACCCACCCCCACCCCCATGCTAACATGGTCACTCCCGGTCCCCACTCTCCTCCAATCAAAGAATGCCACGTAGGCGGTTGTGAAGTTTACAACCAAAATTGGTTAATTGTAAGCATAGCATTTCCGTAAATATTTCTCTATGAATTAACTTTCTTCCATCTTGCAAATAACCTCCTAATGAGATGTGAAAGAAAACCTTTTTTTTTGGGTGGGATTGTGGGTGGGTGGGGGATTATCAATCATAATCTTTCTGATGTTAGATTATGTATTGTAAGCTTCAAACCATCTCATAACAGGAGTTGATTATCCTCATGAATCTTCAGTGGTAAGAATTGTAATTAGTTCCAAAATGTAGACCCGTTTTGATAACAAAAACAGATGCACCTAAGCTGTGGGTCCCCGAATAATGGAGAATGAATAATGGTCATCATCTTCTTCTTCTTCTTCTTCTATTTTTCTATTTCCTATTTTCTGGTTTTGTTTTGTTAGCATAGAAGAGGAGTAGGAGGGGTTCTATTAATTTAATTTAATTTAATTATGTGCTCCATTTTCTTTTTCTTCTCGGCATTTCACTCACTCACTCACTCACTCTCAAACCCTAATAAATCCCTCTTCTCTCTCCCCGTACATTTTCTTTTTCCTAAACTCGCCAATAAAGCTCTCGTCTTGCTTCTTCGTTCGGATCCGGAGTCTCCATTCACTGAGGTTCGTCTTCGCTCACCACCCGATTTTCTTCTTCTTAGTGTTCCGGAACCGAGTACTAGAGCCTAGAGGACCGACTCTCAATAGAATCAAAGATGATATCTTCGTTTTATTGTACTTTTGGTTTATTGAGTTGATCGATGGCGCTTTGCCTGCTTTATTATTATTTATAATTTTCCAGCCGATTGGTTTGGTTATTTTTAGGGTTCTGAGGATTCGGTTTGCTGCAGTTGGTTTTTGTAGTTTGATCCTCCAGTTCATTAGGACTTCTTGTTATCAGCGATAGTTTCTAGTTTGATCCACGCATGTTTTCAAATATATTTTTTAATATAATTTATTAGTGTCGGTGTTCGCTGCAAAATGTAGTCCGAATGAGTTGGATTTCTTACATTTATAGACAAATTTGTCGTATTGTTGATTTTCTTTTTCTTTCTTACGAAAAAGGAACAGGGGAGCTACCAACCTATGGATTAATCATTACTTTTTTTTAAGAGGAAGTTAGAATTTCACCTACTGTTAAATTGATTTCATGCGTTGATGATGATTTGGTATTTTCTTAGTTTGATCAATACCTTTTATTCCTTGTTTTAGTGAATCGTTGATTTTGCATTTAGTAGACATTGTAAGCTCTTGTGGAATCTGAATTATTTTTCTTTGATTGGTTTTGTTTGTTGGCAAAAATTGGCCTTAGTGAATTGATTGGGATAGTGGAACCATATTTATCTGTCGAATCATGGATATATCATATATGCCATTGTGATCTTAGGCTCAAAAAGTTGAAGTAATCAAAAATAATTTTGATGACTTTGTAGATATTTTAGCTATTGACTTGTGCAGAGCGACATTATTTTGCTTTAATCTAGTGGGTCTCATACTGATGCATGTGGCCACTGAATCCTTAACATAATTTTGCATCTGGTCTATTTTTAGACTACTATGCTCTAGAAGTTTTTTGCTTCTTATTTCTCAATTTTTGTGAACTTGATAATTTGAATTTTCAAAGTATGGAGTTTTTATTAGCGTAACTTGAAATAATAATGATTAAATCAATAGTTAGTATTCTGTACTTTTAGTCATCAGGTATATACCAATGTAAGTTCATAACTTCTTGAGTCTTGGAATACTATCTGCTTGGGAGCTTTCATCAAATGTTAAATGCTGGTGTAGCTCACTGCATCATAGTGGCGGGAACATACACTTATTTAACTGACATGAGGAGCTGAAGGAGAAACATTGTTTTGAACTGACATGGAAATTCTGCTAACATTGAGATCTTATAAAGTTGATGATTAATGAATAATGATGCGTCGGGGTAGTTATTAAATATTAAGGAAACTGTTTTTCTTTTATCTTATTATATTATGACTTTAGTTGTATAGATGATGAACAATTGGAGATTGTGAATGATATACCTATTCATAGCATAATTTCCCTACTTCTAATTGTCTGCATAGGTCCAATGTTTAAATATAATATTTGTCTGACCACTAGTTAGGCTGGGTTTGGTACAGCTTATCTGGCTGCTTCAGCTTATTTTTTGAAAAGAAGAAGCAAAAGCTGTTTGATAAGACCAGCTTATGCTATTTTTGGATTGGACAATTCATTAATTGGGCAGCTAGTGAAAGCAGGCTTGAGGCTGCTTTTCAAAAGCCGCTTCTGTTTTTTGAGTTTGAGAAGCTGCAGCAGTACTAAACCCAGCCTTAATCATTTGTCTTTTGTTGCAATAAAGGTGTTCTTCATTTGCCTTGAATGAATTTTTTCTTGAGTGGCTCATTCTTCTGTTATTGGCACGTGGAATAGCTTATTTCTATTCACTATTATCTTCTTTAAATACTAATATAGGTTGGTTGGTTACTTTGCAGGATTTGATTTCTTTTATCCGTTGACTTATAAAATTAGCTATGCTGACCACCCTTCAAGACCACCCTTCAAGTTTCAATTCTCACATGCCTGAAGGAAATCTATACAGATACTTATTTCTCTAGTTCGAAATTTTGTGGGGTGATATCCTAACAGATGGACTAGCTGTATGGTCTTAAATTTTGTTCTTTAGATCAGACTTTGTCGGACTGATCCAAGAAATGGGTTCATCTGGTGCTGTGTCTGAGATAGTTGAATCGAAGGAGGAGCAGAACATGGTTCATCACTTTAAGGGATCTGGTGCGTTAAGCATTAAGCTGAAAGTGGAAACAGACTCAAAATCTCAAACCTACATTGCAGATGGTGACCGTAATCAGATACTAAAGGAGATGGATTTAAGAACTTCATCTAGATCTTTGGGCCCTTCTCATCAGACAACGCCAGACAAATTGCGGAGAAATACTATGAAGAAACCTCTTAAAGCTGGGTTATCTCCGTCAGGAATTTCTGAGTCTGCGACTTTGAAACAGGCACTAAGAAGGGTATGCATCTTGCAGGCGTCGGAGATTGCTGCTGTGAGAAGGTCATCAAGGCCAGTTAGCTTACCTGATCACTCTGAAGCTGGGGCAGTTAGAATGTTGTATGCATCTGGAATGGTTCCTACTATTGAAACTGATGAAAAAGGAATAGAAATATCTGTTGTGCCAGAAAAGATTGCCATGGCGCTGTCAGAAAAAGTGACTGATGCCTATAAAGATCATACTATGGAATCATCCAAGCAGAAGGTTATTCCTTCTTCCCATGGTGGGCTTCGAACCACATCCAAGTTACAAAAGACCAGAATTCAAGATGTTATAGCATGCACAGAGACTGCAGATGCTCCATCAGCTTCAGGGAAAGGTAAGGCAATCTCCAATACATCTTTACATAGTTTCCAGACGAGTTCCAAATCAAGCAAGGCTAGCAATAGCCCGCGCCTGATCAAGCCAGGTTTTAGGAACAAAACCAATGTTAAGAAGAAAGAGAATCAGGAACCAGATTCAGCAGTTGGTTATTCTGAGAATTGTAGCAATACTAGTATGAAAGGTACTGCCCCATCAAAAAGTAAACAAAAAGAATCTGCCTGCCCAGCAATCAGCAGTACGGTTCCTCCTGATTGCATGGCTAAGAATACAAACAAGGATAATGGTGCAAGCACTCCTGATGTTGGTCTAAATGGCTGTAATGGTGGTAGAATTGTTGAGACAAAAATGGTTGAAAAATCAAGATCAAGAGAAAAGGGAGAATCTTCACAAAGTTCTAAAAGTAGCATTGGTGATTACAGCACTAGCACTAGCATTAGTGATGATAGCCATCAGAGTGCTACTAGTAGAAATGGCAGTAGGCCGCACATGTCAAAAGATGTAAGATGGGTAGCCATCCATGACATTGCAATGCAACATGGAAGTTTAGGGCTAAAGAATTTTAGGCTTCTCAAGAGGCTTGGTTGTGGAGATATTGGAACTGTTTATCTCGCCGAGTTAAGTGGTTCAGATTGCTTGTTTGCCTTGAAAGTGATGGATGTTGAATTCCTGGCAAGCAGAAAGAAGATGCCGAGGGCGCAGACTGAGAGGGAGATCTTGCAAATGCTTGATCATCCATTTCTACCAACCCTGTATGCCCATTTCATAACAGACAACCTCTCTTGTGTAGTTATGGAATACTGTCCTGGTGGTGATCTACATGTCCTTCGACAAAGGCAACCTGGAAGGAGCTTTTCAGAACCAGCTGCTAGGTATGTTGCTTCAACCAAAGGCCTTAGATAGCTTATTGTAAGCAGACTCAGCACAAAGAACTACAAGAGCTAGAAATGTATAATTCCAGTCACTGAAGCTTTGTTTCACTACATCTTATCTGACAGATAACTATATTTCAGTTTGTTTGTTTTTGTTGACTCCTTGATTATCCAATGTTTTTTCTTTATGAATATAATTATTACCTGAGAATTGCAAATTCTTCTACACTTATGCTGTTAGATATGTCAATCAAATAATTAGCTGGCTACGAAAAAAAGAAACAAATGTCTGTTCTTGCTGATGCATTTATCTTGTTACAATACTTATGTCTACATGCCGTCTATTGGGAATTATAACATAAAATACCTCACTGGTTAGAAACATTGTGTGCTAAGACCAATAACCTGTGAAGGATCGTCCTCATGTAGACAAAAAAATGGTTGGATGCTTCGGATAGGATGGTGATTGCTGTGTATCAGCCATTATTCAAAGCATTATGCAAGCAGTGATAAACAAAGTTAGCATTTTTTAGAATAGTATGTTTACCTGTTCTCTTTATTTTATGTCATTGCCAAATAACTGTCACAATCCAACATTTGTCGTCCTACACAGCTGTCCTTGTGAAACCCCAAGATTTAGTTCCACATCCAACATGGGATAAGAGTTTGATTCACTTATATTTGAGTGTTTTGGTCTCAAGTCTACATCCAAGTTAGCCATTTTGACAAGCTGGCCCCGGTGATGATGCACATGTGGCCCATACACGTCCATGTCCTGGCGGCCTATGGGCCCGGGCGTGAAAGTTCTCTTACCTCTGTGGTATAAAAGAGCAATTTTCTTTTTGATGTTATACCATGCTCAGAATCACTTTTTGCAAGTGATGTAGTTTTTTCTTTTCTTTTCTTTCAAACTATGGGTAAAAACTCTTTAGTCATTGCTGCAGACTAAGTTGTTGCATTTATTTCTACAGATTTTATGTCGCTGAAGTTCTTCTTGCTCTGGAATACCTGCATATGCTTGGAGTGGTGTACCGTGATCTCAAACCAGAGAACATCCTAGTACGAGAAGATGGTCACATCATGCTCTCTGATTTTGATCTGTCACTCAGGTGCTCGGTTAGCCCGACTCTTCTCAGATCCTCCTCATTAGGCTCCCAAGAGCCTGCAAAGAGGCCTTCTGGACCTTGTGCGGAGAACAGCTGCATAGAGCCCCTCTGCCTTCAGCCTTCTTGGGTTCAAGTTTCTTGCTTCACCCCCCGACTAGTCTCTTCCACAACGGCTAAGAACTGGAAGGTTAAATCTGAGCAGGTTGGCCAGGTCATGCCACTCCCGCAGCTTGTGGTGGAGCCTGTTGAAGCACGTTCCAACTCTTTTGTTGGGACCCACGAGTATCTAGCCCCTGAGATTATCCGAGGAGACGGCCATGGGAGTGCCGTAGATTGGTGGACGTTTGGGATCTTTCTTTACGAGCTACTGTTTGGTAGGACACCCTTCAAGGGGCCTGGGAACGACGAAACCCTTGCCAATGTGGTTTCTCAGAGTCTGAAGTTCCCGGAGAACCCAGCGGTTGGTTCTAATGCGAGGGATTTGATTAGAGCACTTCTCGTAAAGGAGCCAGAGAACAGGCTGGGGTCGGCCAGAGGTGCAGCTGAAATCAAACAGCATCCATTCTTTGCAGGGCTCAATTGGGCCCTGATCCGTTGTGCTGCACCACCCGAGATACCCAGAAGCTATGATATTGTGACCCCGATGGCGGTGCACAAGAAAAAGGAAAGCAAATGTCTAGATTTCAGGAGCAATGGAGATGTAGGGTTCGATGTTTTCTAGCTTGCACACAGTAATTCTCTCAAGCTAGTTAGTTGCCTATCAGGTTCGCCTTTCGTTTCTTTGCTTCTTCTTGTATGTACCTGATGGCTCTCAAGCTAGTTTTCTAGCCATTCTCTCAAGCTCGCTATATGTAGATCCATATATGGAAGCTTTTCCTTCCTATGTTAATAACATGGATATCAATTTGAAGAAGGAATAATTATTTTCCACATGCTATCAGTAGAAACTGCTTCAACTATATTCTTCTTCATATTACCATTATTATAGATCGACGTTGTTCTTTCCTTTTGATTCGATGGTGATGCTATTATTGTTGCCATAACCTGCGATAGCATTCTGGAGAACAGTTCAAATCTTTGTATACCCTAATGCATAACATTAAAATTATTAAAAATAATAATCGAACAGGTAACAGATTATATATATATATATATATATATATATATATATATTCCTAGAAATTTTAATCACATACCCATTAGGCTTACTTGGGCCTGTTTTGGATCATTGCTGCTTTTCAAAAAGTAACATCATAAACAACTTTCGAAAGCAGTCCCTCATTTGCTTTCAGAATATATCCAAACTTTTAACTTTTTTTCTTTGTGAGTCGCAGGAGATTACACGATGACAAAGCAAACACATCAAAGTAGGGGTGAGCATATAACGGTTGAAAACCGAACCGAACCGAACCGAAATATGACAAACGGTTCGGCTTTTCGGTTATCGGTTCGGTTTTCGGTTTAGAAATTTAAATTTTTAAAATAACGGTTCGGTTTTCGGTTCTTGATCCGGATAACCGAACCGAACCGAAAACCGATTTAGATTTAATAATTTATCAAACTATCCTCAATCTACATATACTAATATTTTGTAACCCTTAGCCGATGGCACTCTCCTCTTATTCTCTGTCGGTACTTTTTTGAGCACTCTCTCTCTACCCTCAATCTATATATATATTGATATTTTTCACACTATGTAATATATAATTCATTAATACAATAATACCATATTTTTAAAATAAATTGTTATTTAAATAGGCATATTTTGCTAAAAATTGAAGGTCCGACACATTGGTCCATGAAACCGAACCGACCGAAAACCGAACCGAATTAATTCGGTTCGGTTTTGTTCGGTTTTTATAAAAACGGTTCGATTTTCGGTTTTGAGAAGTACGATTTACGGTTATTTCGGTTTTCATATATACGATTCGATTTAAACCGAACCGATGTTCACCCCTACATCAAAGGCAGTTGAGAGTAAATCTCAAAGCAAGCACTCTTAAGGCCTGCTTTGCATTTGCTTTTGTGGGGAACACCCATTTCCAAGACCGTCTTTGGCCTAATGTTACATAAACACCCAGTTGAGTTGCTGACATGAATGGCACACTTGACAAATGTTCATCCCAAAATCTAGGTCATTGAACTTTTTCCTACTATGTTTGCTACAAATAAATGTTCATCCCAAATGTAAGTCATTGAACCTCTACAAAATAATTTCGGATCAAACATCCAAAGGTGGCTCTTTTGTACGTAACATTCCAATAAATGGGAAATTTATGTGTGGTGGAACAAACCGGGACAATTGGGATGCAACTTATGCAAAAAAAAAATGGCAAAATTAAGAATATAAAGATAGAAACTCCTTCGTAAAGTTATTATATTTATAAAAAAAAAACTGCATAGTATATGATGGTTGCCATGCTCCCACTAACAGATGATCATGTATGCATGTTACAAGTCACAGGCATATAATACGAAAACTCCGAGGGTTCACCCTAGAACTTTTCATGTTCCAGAAGGTTTTTTCTCCAGCCTTACATATGTTAACATATGTTTAAATTAACTAGGGATGTAATATGTAAATTATACATCTCTCCACTAACATAATTATTAACTATTAATAATTACATACTTACGACTATAATAAATGTTTACTATCTCAAAAAATAAAATTATACATAAATATTTTATACCATTTAAAATGAATTTGAAGTTAGAAAAAAAAAATGCGTGCAACGCTCACGCGTAACTTCTAGTATACGTAGTACATTATTTCTAGAAATATAATTCATGAGACTAGTATTTTCGAAAATATAATAATCTTAATAATATAGTAATCCGCTTACCAAACGGTTACAGTGGCATAAATTAGCATGAAGTACGGCATAATATTAATAATATTGTAATGGTTTTAAGTTCCCACTTGGCAAATGTTTATGAAGTACAGCTCAAGATAAATAATAAGACAATTTGGACAAAAGCCCAAATAAGAAGTGGCCTATTCTTTAGCCCATTAGTACTATATCAAATGGTCGGGCTGAACAAGGGCCTGGGTTAGCAACTACAGTCTAATTAAGGCTTTCTTAAAAAAAAAAAAAAAAAAAAAAAAAAAAACCGAAATTTCAGTAAGCAGCAATTCAGGAATTTTTTTTCCCTCCATGCCACCGTACAAACAGAGGATCAAAATAGAACAAAGGGACTGAGGAGGATGCCTAAAATCGATAGCATATCGTCGGAAAATCCTAATCTTTTTCAAATAATTTAATCATACAATATTTAAAAAGAGAGACTAAATTTAGCACCGTACTAACACATTTAAATTGTTTTTGTAGTGCAAGTTACAATTTGCATAATAAAAATATCTTCCCGTAAATGTCAATTGTGCATCAATGCCTTCCATATGTGGCGCTACTGGGATTGCATTTATCTAAAACTTAGAATCATGAGAATAACTTAAGTACAACTATAACGTCTTATTTTTGTTTTGTTTTTCCCAATGTTTTAAAAATCGGACCGGACCGGCCGGTTCAACCGGTTCACCCGTGAACTGGTCATTTTTTCGGTCCGATTCAGTATTGACTCGATTTTGTTTAAAATTTAGTATTTTTGTAAAAAATTAATGGCCATAAGGAATTAATTTGGACCACTTAAGTTAATCCAGTGGTTGAACCACTAGTTGAACCACTAGTTGAACCAACTGGTTGAACCAATTTAATCCGACCCAATGTCTTGGCCGGATCAACCACCGGTCCGATTTTTAAAACATTGGTTTTTCCAATTGCTGACCCGGAATCATATCATAAAACACACATCATCAATTGATCCAATTTACTTAATTAATTTTCTATACTTTATGGGATCGCCAAATGGGTCCGGTCCCATGCTGAAACAGTCAAATTAGGTCTTATTCTAGGTAGTTGATTGATTTTTGTAGCATAATATATGGACATTAATGATATAAGTACATAATGACTAAATAATTAAAAGTGAATAATGACTAATTTCCGGACCCCATACGGAACAGCAGCCACCACCCCACCCATGGTAAGAGCTTGATCGACGATCGGCCACGTGTCCCAAGACACATTGCAGGAAGCATCGACGGGTAGCATTCACCCACGTTGGACGCCGGCCATGGGGTTCCCGTCAGCTCATTCGTCAGCGGTGGACCAATACCTAACTCTATAAATAATGCGCCAATAGCCGTCTCTTTCTCTCTAGAAAATTTCATTTTTTTTCCCTTCCATTGATCGAGTTCTTGCTACCGATCCATGGCGTCTAAGCACTTCAAGTACGTGATCGCCGGTGGAGGAGTTTCAGCGGTGAGTTTTGGATCCGATCGCCCGTTTTTTGGTGTGATTTTGATCCATTTTTTTGGGTATTTTTTTACTTAAGATTTTAATTGGAGATCGGATCATCGATTGATTTCTTTTAAACTACTGTGAATTTGTTGGCTATATGTTAAAAAAAAAATCCTGAAATAATTATAATTTTGTTTTATTTATTTACAATGTACTTAATTAGTTTGGATGATTGATCCTTGTGAAGGGATATGCCGCCAGGGAGTTTGTGAAGCTCGGGTTGAACGCAGGGGAATTGGCAATCATATCGAAAGAGGCTGTATGTCTTCGTTACTCTCAAATTTATTCTTTTCTCGCTGTCCTTGTATGTATTTTTCTTGAATAATTGAGCTTTGTTCTTATAAGTGCAAATTAGTGGTTGATGTCCTATTAAAATAATTAATAAACCAACCATTGAGTATGGTATCATGCTCAGTGTTGGATACGACACGAGTCTCTAAAATATTTACACACGCAAAAATCGTCTCTAAATCTGTACTTGTGTATCTTACTCTTTATCTGAGTATAATAGAGTGATTCTCTTAATGTTTACCATAGGATCTAATCAGCCCAGCCAGCCAGGATGATACCTTATGTCTCCACCTACTAATCACTATATATATATATGTGTGTGTGTGTGTGTGTCCTTTTCTCCGGGCCGGCAAGCAACGCCCAGGGGGATTCGAACCGTGCCCATCCCCACGGGACCACCCGGTGTACCCAACGGAATACACCCCCACAGACTATATATATATATATATATATATATATATATATATATATGTGTGTGTGTGTGTGTGTGTGTGTGTGTGTGTGTGTGTGTGTGTATTGTAATACCGATACCGTGATTTGCGTGGAATAAAATTTACCCTTATTCCAATATATATATATATATATATATATATATATATATATATATATATATATACGGTATACCATCATTTTTGCATCCCCAAAGCACATGTCTTGGGTACGAATCCCTCCTCGGACGGCTGGGTGTCTTGTATAGCCATGACCCGACTTGGAGAAAGGACACCCAACAAATATATATATATATATATATATATATATATATATATATATATATATATATATATATATATTGCAGATGACCTCTAGCCTAGTGGTTAAGAGAGATGCATGCGGCCCGAGTGGTCAGGAGTTCGAATCCCAGTAGGAGCGACGATTCCAGAAACAATTTACCTGGTTCCAAAATATATATATATATATATATATATATATATATATATATATATTGTCTTGTAAATTTAGGTCAACATTAGGTTTAGGAGGTTGGTCAACTTAAAATTTCATTAATGAGCCTCCAATATACGAAGTCATATTTGCAAGATAAACTAGTGACCCTATGTCTAACTATGAGCTACTAATGACATTAAGAAATTCAATAATACCAATGGGTTGATGCTTTTGCTAGGGGAAGGGAGGTATACCATGTTTGGAACCTGGGAGGACGGAGGGAACAGTAAAGTAATCGGCCCTTAGATAATATATATCCAAGGAAAGTGAAATTGAAACTTCTCAGTTCAAACATGTGTTCGCATCATGCTTACCTAAGTTAACTTTTTCCAAAATCTGAATTTATTGCGGGTTATTTCAAGATGTTACTTGGATATATGTTAAATGTAAAGCAAAGAAAGTATCATGTCTCTCCTTTTGATATATGAGAACATTTTGATATAATCAGCAGTCCCCTAATGTGTGCTTCATACTTGATTACTACTCACGGAAGATATTGACATTTTCTGATGGAATTGTTCACTTATGAAGTATGTTACGCAGCATCACTGTGGTTAATGTTATTTTTCTTGAAAATCTTGATAGATACCTAGTGATTCAAAAGTATAAAATATGTTATTCTTTAAATGGACGTTCTAAAAAAATGTTGTTTTTTTAGATAACGAAAGGTGTGAAGATATTAACAGAACAAGTCCTGAATATAAAAGGAGATTATTATTGTTATAACACGATGAAAGATAACAACAATAAAGACTCCAATCAGTTTGCATATGATAACTCTGCCAACGAGTAGCAAGCTCGCAACAGTTAGAAACTATCAAAATTGTGGACTGGAGTTCATGTAAAGCACCAAAGTAACCTTTATCATAGACAGGATCCCCCACCCAAAAAGTTTATAGTAGGAGAGAGAGAAATGGCAATTAAGAAGAAGACGAAGTAGACTTACCTGTGGACACCTTTGTTAACTTCGTTCGATGTGTCCCCTAATCATCAAACTCCTAACCCTTATCGAGTCTTTGATGTGGTCCTTCCTCACTCATAAAAGTCGCGCTCATCGCTGTTGTGACATGGTCTATACTGTTTGCCACCCCTGAGATATATGGTCTTGCACCGAACCATCACCCTCTCGACCTCTTGTTTAATGAAACAAAGTGAAGAGCCTTCTGCTATAGCACCACTACAATGGTGTTAATCAGAACACTGACACTGCCATTCTGGACCTCATCACCCATGGGTGTGTGGTCTCTTACCAACTCAACATCCTTCCTTCTCCCTTGTTGAATAATGCCATGGAAATGCAATCCCTGATATCCAAGAGTTTCATGGCCCCTTTATTATTATTATTCACCTTGGTACCTTGTAGTCCATTTTCACTGTCGTGTCTGGCAATTTTCAGTTCTCGATCAACTTCACTAAGGTCTACCCCCTTTATTGATGAAATGTCATGCCTCGACACCATGATATCGCAACAGTTTCTAATATAGGGCATGGAATATGATATCAAATCAGTTTCTAACATGTTATTATTTTTTAGATTTTACTTGGGAGTTTGCTCAAAAATTGATGCTGGATATATACAATTATCTAACATTATCTAGTCATTTCTTTTCTTGCGTTTCTCGATACACGTCTCTTGTCCAACATTTCTATATTTGTTTGTGATTTTACAGGTAGCTCCTTATGAACGACCAGCACTTAGCAAGGCATACCTTTTCCCCCAGGGTAGGTCATGCAATATATTCTACCAAGACTGCGAGTTTCTTTGTTTATCTTTATACTTTGACATATGACATTGTTGGTATGTTAACTGAGAGAAGCTTTATTAGGTCACTTTATCATTATATTACTGCTAACAACACATTCCTGTTAGAGAATGATGAGTCTTTTACTGGTTGATATAATTTGCTAAAGTACTTCAATGTGTAGAAGCCTAGAATAAGAAGGTATTGCATGTCCACTGCAGTATTTACTGTTTGTCTTTTCTAAATGCTGCATACTGGAAATAATCACATGTATTGTTGCTTACCTCCCGTTTAGTTAGATCTACAATTTCTTTACTTGCCACTCTTTATGAATGTCAGGGTGTTCCCTCCCTTGATTAATACTGCAAATTGAATATAGTCTGCATTGTTGACATCTATTATCTCTTAACCTCTTAGTGTTACCTTGATGATACTTGAGAAAATTATTATTATGTATGTGCTAATGAAACTTAGGTGACTTGCAGTGTTACATTTCCTCGTCTTATGGCTAAGGGCAAAAAAATAAGATGCTACTTTCTTTAGACAATATTCCTTCAGAGTTTGCTCTATTCTTTATGTTTAAATTACTTATCAAGGCAAACTCAAGAATTGGTGTATTGTAGTTTCATAAATTACCAAATTTACTAAATGCAAAATGGGATTTTGCATTGAAGACTAATCTTTCATCAAGTGATAGCTTTGTTTCATGAACATTTTTATTTTTTGTATCGAGTTCTTGTAGTTCTTCCTGAAGTTCCTCTATTGATTCTTATGTTTTGCAGGCTCTGCAAGACTTCCGGGGTTTCATGTATGCGTTGGAAGTGGGGGCGAGAGACAACTTCCTGAATGGTATACAGAGAAAGGTGATTCATCATTCTTAATGTTTCATATCAATGCTTTTCTGAGTTGCATATAGTAATATCTAGGAGTTGAACAACTAGCGACATTGCAATTTACAACATTTTTCAATTAAACATGTGAGTGTAGCATAATCTATAAAATTAATTCTCCTACATGCAATTAGACATCTGTTCAGTTGTTATGGGTTGCTAACTGTACCAGTTATACCTGCAGGCATAGAGTTGATACTCAGCACAGAAATTGTGAAAGCAGACCTCCCTTCTAAGACGCTTACCACTGCAGCTGGTACAACTTTCACCTATGACAACCTGATCATTGCTACTGGTTCCACGGTATGTCTAGAAATATGTATCATGAAGTTGCTTATAATAATCTTCTTAAATTCAAACAAGACTTGTCTGCAATCTGCATTTTCCTTTTGGCATGACACCCTTCTTAATTACCTATGTGATTGCCTACACGGTACTTCTTGTAAGCGTTAAATCATACCCTTACATTTTTGTTGCTACACTGCACGACTATTCACCAATTGTCTCCTTTCTAAAATGAAACGTTATGGCCAATGAACCCATTTCAAAAGGAATCACCTATGTCATTCAGGTTATAAAGCTTAGTGACTTTGGCGTCCAAGGAGCAGATGCCAACAACATATTTTATCTGAGGGAGATTGATGATGCTGATAAGCTTGTTGCAGCTATAAAAGCAAAGAAGAATGGAACAGCTGTGATTGTTGGTGGAGGATACATTGGTCTTGAGCTGGGTGCTGCTCTTAAAATGAATGATCTCGATGTCACAATGGTTTACCCGGAACCTTGGTGCAGTAAGTTTTCCATCCCTTTGACTGCTGCAATTACACTCTTAAATTGTATTTCTATCTCTTGCATAATAGCTACAACAATTTGTGTGAGCATGGTATTACTGATCACCTGTAATTTCTCAATCATGTTGTGGCAAAGCTTAAATAATCAATCTAAAAGATTCTAATGCTGTTTAAGAGATCTGCCTTCCTTTTAACCTCAAATGTATACTTAGATTGTAGTGTCTATCCTTGTTTCTTGCAGTGCCTCGGCTTTTTACTTCAGGAATTGCTGCTTTTTATGAGGGCTATTATGCGAATAAGGGAATTAAAATAATCAAGGGAACTGTAGCTGTTGGGTTTGATTCTGATGCTAATGGTGATGTATGTTTATGACCACATTGAAAACCAATATTTTCTTAAATAAGAAACTTTTGAGCATTGGATGAGTTTTTCCCCTTTATCTTTACCAGGTCACGTCAGTGAAATTGAAGGATGGAAGAGTGCTGGATGCTGATATTGTTGTTGTTGGTGTTGGCGGAAGACCACTTACAACACTTTTTAAAGGCCAAGTCGAAGAAGAGAAAGGTGGAATCAAGGTCAGAACCACAAAGTGTATCTTCACTGCTTCTGTTTTTATCCCCTAATTCTTTTTATATGCATATGAATACTGGCTTATTTATTACCGGCCTATAGGTTTCTACAAATGAATAACCAAGATTTAATGAGGTAGTATTATTTTCATCCAATTAGCCTTTTACATTTATGTAACATTATGATGAGGATAATATTAATGCGCTTGGGAGAAAGATATGTCCCCTGAGTCACCTTCTCCATTCCAGTCCTGTCTATTCCGACTCTTCATAATTGTGAACTCACATCTTTTTTAAAGCTGGCAGGTAACGGCAGCATGTAGATATTATAGGATAACTGTTTCATTCTTATTGTTTCTGTAGTTTTTAATGCGTTACTGCGGTTTTTGGATTTTCCAAATGAGTGACAAAGATAAGAATCACGACCTTTAACGACTCACAGTAGTGATGCATGCACTTGTTAGCAGTTGGCATTGTGCATTACTTAAAAGTGTATTTTTTTTTCCATTCTTGGTTTCAGACTGATGCCTTCTTCAAAACAAGTGTACCCGGCGTCTATGCTGTTGGTGATGTCGCCACCTTCCCTTTGAAGTTGTATAATGAGTTGAGGAGAGTTGAACATGTTGATCATGCCAGAAAATCAGCAGAGCAAGCAGTGAAGGTAACTGGACTGCATTATAGTTATGTAGAATTTACCAGGAGCATAATAATGTTGTATATGTGAATGTTGCTCCTCCCTTACAGGCAATTAAGGCAAATGAGGAGGGCAAACAGATTGAGGAATATGACTATCTTCCATACTTCTACTCACGTGCCTTCAATCTGTCTTGGCAATTCTATGGTGACAATGTTGGGGACACGGTTCTCTTTGGCGACAACGATCCTACTTCGGCTTCTCCTAAGTTTGGTTCTTACTGGATCAAAGATGGAAAGGTGGTCGGGGTTTTCTTGGAAGCTGGCTCCCCAGAGGAAAACAAAGCAATTGCAAAGGTTGCTAAGCTACAACCATCAGTGAGTGACTTGGAACAACTAAAGAGTGAAGGTCTAGCCTTTGCCTCAAAGTTCTGATGCAGCAATAGGAAGGGTATTTGTGTTGTTTGAGTCGATCATGCTTCCTATATTTACATTGGTCCTCTCTTTTATTTCCATTAATATCTTGGCTTTCGTGTAAGCTTTTATGGTCTAGATACTATTATCATAAGTGAGTTTTAAGAAAATATATTCGTTATATGGTATTGATCATTTGCAGACTGATGCTGGATTCTCTTTATAATGTTATAGCAATTGTTGAAGCTCAAATTTTCTCTTCTTTTTTTTTAAATCCTTTTCTCTTGCTGGAATCCTCTTTGATGCGTTGTGTAAATTGTCAAATGGACGCCAAAGCAATGAACTAAGGTTTTAGAAGCTTTGCAGTTTGTTAAAGAGACATTGCCATTAACTGCAACAGAGGGAAAGCCGTATTATTGTAAATATTACATGGGATCCATCTCGATATTCCAAGTATTTAATATTCTTAAACCTCTCTGACAAAATGCCAAAATGATGTTATTTTGCAAAGAACTGCTTTAGAACATTCTTAATATCCTTTGATGACCAACTGGAAATGATAAAAAGATCTACAGTTTCCCATCTCATTCAGTGAAGTATCCTTTACCAAACATGCTTTAGTTAATCAAACATGTATGTGCTTTCGGGAGAAAACTAAAAGCACAAGCAGATATGATAAGCAATCCCAAACCCAGCCTTACTTAATCTTCTCAAGATACCACCTTGTGGACACATGAAATTTTGTTGCGTCTTTTTACAGCCTTTTAGAGCATCTCCAACCCTATTGTCTTGTTTTGTGTTATCCTATGTGGCATGAGGCACATGACAATGTCTTTCCTATGTGGCAAGATGACATTCACACAAGACAATGAGACAAAAATGTCTCCAATGCAAAAGTTTGAGAAGACAATAAAATTACTTTTTTTTCAACTTTCAAGACAACTTTTTCACTTCTTCTTTTTTTTATATATATTTTTATTCATAATTGATGATGTGGACATAAAGTCATTGTGAAGTGTATTGTCTAGATCTAGACAACCAACTTCACATTCTCTTTGCCATGTCATTGCCATGTCAACTTCACAATTTATTTCACATTTGCATTGGAGAAGTACTTTTGAAAAAAATGTTTGTCATTCCTACGTGGCAACCATTTTTTCCAAACTCACAATAGAGTTGGAGATGCTCCTAGTTGATATTACTATCCTCTGCTTCCTAGCTGATCCCAATTAAAGTCCTGGGAGAATGAATTGTTTGTCTACTGTTTTTCTTGTTTCTGGATTCCTCACGGTCCAATATGAAGTTGTATATATATTTCAATCCCTTTCAACTATTACAACCACAACACTATGAGATGAAATACTTTATCCCAAATCTTAGGGTAGGTTGCAATACGACAACAACTGTCTGGACCATGTCCCCCAAAGTTGGCATTCCATTATTGTCCAAATTGCTTTCAACCATTACTATTGATTACACATGATGATTAACAAACAGTTGGGTTGAATTGAATGTATCTGCTCGTCACCGTGAGAATCTGCCCCAAAAGTAGCAGGCTATTTTTGCACGGACACGGATACGAAAAGACATTTAGGACACGGCACCTATTTTCCTTTCAAACAACCTAGCCATTTAGGAGTAAACACAAGTCAATGTAGGTTAGCTCAGTTGATACGAACCCTTTTACTGTAAGATATCTACATTTAGCTATTGCAATAATTGCTGGGGCCTAGATAGACTTGTTTGGTGATTCAGCACTTGGTTGATCGATCAGGAGTGGCGTTGTGCAGTGTCGCGTTTGTGGGCAGCCATACGACAGTGGACAGATGGAAAATGCTCTCCTCCATCAGAAATTCATCTACTCTGCTCTGCGATGCCACTTCATGGGATTTTACAAGTTAAATGATGAATCCTCCTATGTCACAACTCAGAAACATATTGCCAGAAATAGAATTTTTACTAACATGTATTCCGAGAGATCGGTTTTTCCAGCAAGTATACAAAAACCAGATCCTTGTACAAGATCAAGTGGGAGGTAAATGATGATCCGTGCCAGAATTCAGTAACATTACTAAGAGGAATAGGTTTTACTAATATGGATGTCCGACGAAGATTTGTCCCAACAGTTATACAGAAAAACCAGATCCTTATATAAGGGAGGCATGTAAACATTATTCATTATGTAGAAATATTCTATAACAAGAATTATGCAGTGGCTGTGTAAGGCCCTCGTATATATTTACAGTATCAAGTTAACTGAGAAATATAAAGACTATTCATTATGTAGAAAAGCAATTATGTGATATTGATGAACCACTAAACTTTTAAATGCATAAATTATCAAATCAATTGCTGCTCAACTGAAGCTGCTTGTAATTTTGTGGCTTTATCCCTATAATTAGATACTGAAATATGCAAGGTCAGCTACATTCAACTCTACCAGAACGGCATGGTTGTGTCATTGCAAAAACAGTATGGAGAATATTGGCTTGAACCAATAGGCTGCAACCACAAGGCAAAATCATTGATGTGTGCCATGAAAACAAAGTCAATTTATTTTGACATTGCAAAAAGAGCCATTATTTGATTTTGGGCAAGAACAAGTCTAACATCTCATCTCCGTTTAACACAGAAATGAGTATGGTACCGGAAGAAAAGCAAGTTACAGGGTGCAGCATCAGTAAAAATCAGGTTGCCAGATGAAGTTGCTAGCGACCACACAAAAACCTTTAGTTTTTCTCATCAGCAACAGCAGCAGAGGTTGGGGACAAACAAGAGGCAAAGCGGTAACTATTCGGTGTTGGTGGTACCCTGGGTGAGAGATTAACGAATTCGAGTGCTTGGGTTCTCAGTTCCACTGGATAATCAGCAACACAGCCAATCCTCGGGCCAGCACCAGTGCACCATTTCAAGGACAGTTGGTTGCCCAGTTGGTATGAGCGTGCCTCTCTCTTGGATTTAATTCTCTCCAGAATCGATTTCTTAGGCACATCTGCCCTTGGGCTCTGGAGTCCTCCTGATAAAGTTCTTTTATAGATTCCTTTAGCTTCACCAACTTCATCACCTGCCTCGGCCTTAGAAGGTACACTTGGTTCTGCAGCTTGACTCTTCTCCATCTTAGTAGGCATTTCTAGTTGGGGAGGTTTGGGGAACACTATGGCTTCAGTCTCCTTTTCAACTTGATCTTGTTTCGAGTCGTCATAGTAGTCTTCATTAGATGAGGATGGTACCTTAAGATGAGAACGATATCAGAATTAAACTTATACAACTACGAAAATTTTCTGGGAACAAAAGATAATAGCAAGGATTTGGATACTCAAATGTTACGAGAGAATGATAGATCTTCTACCTCAACTTCACTTAGGTCAACTCCTTTTTCTCTGAGGAAGGTTAAGAAGTTGCTGAGATTCTCCTCGGAAGGCTTATAATGTCCACTGTAGGCCCAGATAGACTGCAACATCAATTTTGCCAATTATGAATGCAGGTTAACTGGTACATGATAAGTAAATGTACTATATTATGATGCGTATGGCTGAGCAAATAGATTGAATTACATAATTTTCAAATACTGAAGGATGGCACGCTATGCTAATTACTTCTTCATTTTGCTGACAGATCATTTAGGACAGATGATCTCAGAAACTTGGATACGAAACTAGAGGATATTTCAATTGGAAGATTTCTCGTTCTTTTTTTCCTTTCTTTTTTAGATCAATTAAGAACATTTTCTTGTATTCCCAAGTACCCTACCTAGCTCGGATGTTTGCTTGAATGGTATATGAACGTCTCTCCATTGAAAATTATTATCCAAATGTAAAATAATGTGAGGCTGTAATAGAAAGATTTTGCTCAACAGAAGTGAGTCATATATCATCATATTGGACAATCTGTTGGGTATCTTGGGTAAGGGTAGCCCCCTAAAGCACAAGACAAGAGAAAGAGGTAGACAGAAAGTATATCCAAAGAAAAATTGTGGTGATTTATACTTTTGAAGGCCCACACGATTTTAACTTTGCATACATACATTTGTTAACATGCAGAGAGAAGTGTTTAAAACAATGGGCACTTGGTACTAAACAAAGTTCGACCTTTAGGCACGTGGAATTTATCTATTTTACCTTAAGAACTCCATTTTCTACAGTGAATCTTCCAGCTGCTAAAGTGACACCTCCAGCGAGGAAGCTCGAATGGTGAAACAGTCCTTTCTTTTTCTGGATAAATGGAAATAATTAGCTATTGTAAGTAATAAGATAAGGTAGAGTAGTTGACAAATTAATTCTCAAATGGACACCATAGATGCAAATTTAGTAGAATAAACAAACAGTCACTACAAATGCAAGGTTAATTTAGTGTGTATTGGCACTTACCTGACCAGCATACAAATTCTTGGAGGTGCTCATCACAAAAATCCACTTGGCTCCTTTATTTCCATTAGTGGTATCAAGAAGCTCACCAGTTTGTTTATGCACAATTTTCCCCTCTACGGGCACATACTCATAGTGTTGTCGCTCTTGCTGTAGACAATATTCTTAGTTGTGTCAAAACTAAAATATAAAATATGTTTATCTTGATATACAAAATTAATGAAAACTGAAAGCAGTCATGAGCGATTCTGTAGGGAAGTATTGAATATCTTAATCATGATTCTTAAAGCAGAAATTCATGATTCTATTTTCAAGAAAATCAACACCACATTGGAAACAATGTATTACGAAAAACATGATAAATCTAGTCTTAAGCATTTGGGTTAGGAGTGTCGAGCACAAAAAATTTGTTTCTCACCAGTGGGTAATAGACTTTCAACCATTGAGAATGATTGATGCAAAGTGACTCAATCCCAGTGGTTCAAAGAAGACAAATCACATAAATCTATTTATTGGATATGCCGTGCATCAACATGAGTTGGTCCCTCATAAAGTTAGTAAATTTCCCCTCCCAAAGGATCTAGGGAAATCATGTCTGAATGCTCCTTAACATGACAGATCTGTGTCTTTCTGCTGATAACAAGAACATCTACTTTTCTCACACTTCTCTCATTTACAAGAATGCTCTTAATCTCCCATTTAAACAGAACATGTGTGCACGTTGCTGTTAGCTTAGTAAAGACTTGAAAGAAGGCATTCACTGGGTGAATTTTGGTAAATACACAACTCATATCACCTAAACCTTAGCAAGTTATCATATTAAAATAAAGAGTTTAAATTTAGTTTCAACATCAAAGTATGACCTAAGCAAACCTGGTATCAAATTCAATGTCATAAAGATAGTTCTAAGTCATAGTTCTCAATTTAAACATTATTCAGAACATTACAAGTGGAGACTCGGAAGCAGCAGCTAAAAGTTGTCAATTTATTGTAGACAATCAGGGTGTAAGAGGCATTCATCATGAAAAATAGAGATTGAATTAGGCTAGTTATGTCTGGCAGTGGCTGATCTAGAAAGTGAAAGATGGCTTACAGGGCCCATGTACTTAATGCATTGCTGCCGAAGCAAGGATCTAGGGCATTCTTGTAGTTCTACATTTCTTCCATCACCGATGTCCAACCTAGAAAAATAATAAAATGTGTTACGTAATGCAATATTTATGGAATTTCTTAACATGCTTTCTTCGAGAGAAGTAAGATAAGTAGAAGAAATCAAATTTAATCTGATTAAGATTCCGATATGTATTTACAGATGGTTGATATGCTACTAACAGAGGTTTCAGAACACCCACAAGTCAGTATGGAAGATAAGCAGGTGAACTTTTCTAAACCAGGAAATGGCAAATCATATAACAGTTGCAGAAGAATATCTCATTCACCTTTTGTCAATACAGGCTGATGCCTGCTGATAAATCAAGCACAACTGCAGGCTGTACAAGTTGCTCTACAGGAACTAGTGGTTTGTTTAGGTCGTTTTTCCAAACACAATGAATGAATCACAATCACAAGATGAGAACATGGTGGAGCTTCCATCCGCAAATTATTGGTCCCCTACAAATGGGACTAAAAGTCATACATGTCTTTAGCTTGACATTATCAACTTAATTAAGCATCCAATCTTGATTTCCCTGAACTGAACAGAAAATAACTGAATGATTTATAGATTATTCTCATTAAAAGGGCCATATTCTTCGTGCAACATTTCCTTAATTGGGCCTACCAACCTTTAGCCAAATGGATCACCCATCAACTAATAATTAGAAAGAAAGTTCGTACACATGTACCCTCATACTTTAACATTTTTTATTTTGTTAAAGCAAATTATTAGTCTTCTTGTCTTACAGAATCCAATCATAGACAGGTCCTTCAAAGAGGATTGACATAAAAGAAAGGCCATGGCTTATCTCTTAAACAAACAAACCCAAATAGTTAAAGACATCATAGGCACAGCTCAACTCATTAGCAGAAAACAAACAACCATGAATAGTTTAAGCCATCAACAGAAATATGCTTAGTTATTTAAAAGAAAAACAAACCACACCAAATAATTTAAGAAGAAAAATAACAGATAATGTTGCTATCAAGAGAAACCTACCACCCAACAAGCCTAACTAGTTAACAAACAACCTAAATATGCAAATTCCAATAACTACTTAGTATGCTAAACTTAAGATAAAATTTCTCACGTAGCAAAAAGTTTTGGCTTCTCACCAATAAAAGAATGGTTGACCAGCATCACTTTCACACCATTTCGAATAGTAGAAATGGAGATTGTGCCCGTACCGATGCCTCGGATCAATCTGTACATTATATCGCATCTAGTTAAGCTTATATAAGGATTGTAACATTACCCATATTCCCAATATTTCATATCTAAGCATTGAGAAGAAAAATATGCTAACTTGTAATATATTTTAATAGGCGATGAGAAATTTCAAAACCTAACTGTACAATACATTTTTTATTTATCTCCTTCAGAATGTTAATGAACTACTATATTAGTAATTTTGCATCATACAAAAAAATGCCAAATATTAACGTATGTAAAAATAAACAAAAGAAGAATAAGAAGAAGTAGACATACAGCCTCAATCCAGTGCTGGAAAGCTAGCGTCAGCGCTTTAGAATCCTTGGACAAACCCTGGCCAACCTGTAAAACTTGCAAAGATAAACTTTTTTTGCGAAAAGATCCAACTTTGCAAACAAAAATTGCAAAGAATCGAAAAAAGAAGCAACCTTGGAAGCATTCAAGCTGATCCGGTACCACCGAGAGACCGCCGACTCCGGTTTCGAGAAGTTGAAGAAAGAAACAGTGCTATGGTTCAGCCGAGCGTAATCCAACGCCTGCCACCTGCAAAATGTGCTCTCCTCTTTTACAAAGAAACCCTCAAGAAGTGAGAAGATTGCAGAATGGGGGGTTTGGGGGGGGGGGGGGGGGGGGGGGGGGGGGGGGGGGGGCGGGGGTTCTAGCATTACCAGAACTCTTCGACGATGACGGCGGAGTCGGCTAGCCTGCGCCGTGTCCTGTAGCTCCTGTACACCTTCTGGAGCTTGGTGGCGGCGGCGGAGGAGGAGGACGGCGGAGATTGGAGCTCGGTCAGCTGCGGACCGATCTCAGCCGTCGGTTCTAGGTCAAGGTTGTGGAGTTGATGAGGAAATAAATGGGGAGCTGTCAATGTTTCAATCTCCATTTTGGGAAAGAGTGAAGAGGAGGAATGAATGGAGTTGGGAGTAGGAAAGGAGGGATTTTTATAGAGGGAAAAATGTGAGGATTTGTCAAAACTAATAAAAAGTGGGTTTTTTTTATTGTTTGTGCATATTGGTCCCTACTAACCTATGTCGTTTCAATTTTGTTATCACAATCTTCTTTTCTTTTCTTTTCTTTTTGGTTCGGTTCGCTTTAAATAATAAATAGTATGATAGGATAGTGAAAGGGTTGAAAATGCATGCACTAGCTTTGGCTCGACTCTTTTTTAAGGACCTACAAAATAAATTGGTAAATTTATAGGCACCTCATATTTTATTCGGACAGTTTTTATTTTAGGACAATCCAATATGATAAAAAAATTATTCAAGATAACACAATTTTACTTTGGACTGTCCAACGAAATTGACAGTTCTAACATAAAGTAGGATTGTTCACAAAATTAACAATCCTACTTTATGTTACGACTGTCAACTTTGTTGATAGTCCAAATTCAAACTATCCAAATCATTTAGGACTGTCAACAAAGTTATCAATTCCAGGGCCGGATCTAGCATAGGGGTGGGATGGGCTCCAGCCCACCCAAAAAAATTTTTAACTCTTTTTTTCTTATATTTTTTCATTTTTGATTTTTTTTATGTATGTTAGCCACCTCTAGTCCATCCGAATTTTTTGTAGCCCATTCCAATTTTAGTGTCTGGATACACCCCTGGTCAATCCAAATCCAAATGTGTGAAAATAAAAATTTAGAGTGACAAATTTGTAAATAAACTAAAAAAAACTAGACTGTCGTCAAATAAAATTTGAGATGTCAATAAAATTTGCCAATAAATTCAACTCAAACTATACGGTAGGGGTTATTGAAATTTTGCATGATGTTTTGCAAAATCTATCGATTTGCATTTAACGGATAACATAAGATATTGGTGTACATTAACTAACGTTACATGTATAAGCATAGGAATCATGCCACTTGAAATCAAGATATTGATATTAGACTTGCGAATAGATTCATAACCTTTTAGAGCCACACAACCAATATTCAAACCAGCTTTAGCTTGAGGAACACATTTTGGATCTCTCAATTATATGATGGCGCAAGTCACGCTCATGACAACCTAGTCGAATTAGGAGAAGCTATAGGTACCATTGTAGGTTAATTAATTGAGGAAGTAGGGGCTCAACTAACACTAATAACTTATCCTACTACTTTTTAGACCATGTTTGGTTTCGAAATCAGGATATTGAAAAATAAAAATCATTTATCTTCTATATTTGGATGTCCAAGAAAATAAAAGAAAAACAATTATCAAAGAAAAAAAAACATTTATTTTGAACCGTGGCGTGTCCAGACTCGCTCTACCTTGATCTGGGCCCAGGTTGTGTTTGAGATTTTAGTTTAAAGTTTGACTAGGCTCGATTCAAAGCATTTCATTGGCCCGGTCTGAGCCAAATCCGATCAAAACCGCGACGGGTCAGACCGGGTTCTGTTGGAATTTCTCCAATATTCTTCTCATAAAATCTGCAAATAAAATAAATTATTTAAGTGTTACCGGCCTCCGAAAAAGTCGCACACGTAGCACTGCCCTAAGAGTTAGCTCGGGTCTATGTGCAGACCATATCCGAATGCTCCTAGTGGTAAAATCTCCGCTCCACCGGAATCTCCTTGCCGCACACGACTCGGAGAGAGTGATCCCTACTTAGCTCTGCCAAGAGCAACAACGAAGAACGGAAAGCTCGGATCGAAAAAACAAGATTTAGAAAAGAGAGTTTTGATGTATATTTCTGTGTCAAACGAAGTGTTGAGATAGGCCTCAATATATAGGATTTTCTCTAACGATTATGGAGTAATGGAGATTTAAGGCAATTTAATCCAGCCAATAAAGATTGAACGTTACAAATAATTCAAATGAAAAACATGTAATACATTGTATTTGGACATGTTTTAATATGTCAAACATTACAAATTAAAGAAATGTGAACCATGTGGTTCAAAGAATCTGGACGGAATTTTAGTATCCAACGTTACAAAAATAAATGAATAGTGACGGTTAGAAAAATTTAATAAGGAGCAAAAAAAGGTTTATTGGGGTCTCAGCCCGAACCCGAAGAGGAATTGAATCGGCGGCGGCGGCGCGCGTGTGTGGCCCAAGGGGCTCCCACACAAGACGTTTAGTGAAGCAAAGAGTAACAAAGCATTATATACACAACCCATTCTCCTTTCCCAACCGATGTGAACTAAAGATGGAAAATGGAACTGAGCTTTTGCACAAATTTGTGTGTGAACCCACACATGTAGCTAACAATCCCCCCCTCCCCCCAAAAGGTTAAGTTCCAGGATAATATAAGGAAGGAAAATGAGATAAGAGTAAGAGAACTTCTGGACAATTGTATACTATGCATAAGTGAGATAGACTACAGCCTTGAATCCCACGTAGTGACTATTGTCTTTGTCTGAAGAAGAGTTTGATGGACTACGCCTTGAATCAGTCTTCTTGAACCAGACTTAGAAAATAGCACACATAGTACGCTAGAGGTACTTGGGTCTATCGGGTGGCGCGTTTGGTTGGCCATTCGCACTTTTACACATTCATGAGAGTTGTGTAGGATCGTCCTGTCCTATAGTCGCGGCCCTCACGACCTCTCATATAGGTAAGTCCTCAAGGGTACTGGGTGATAGGAGTCAACCCTGCATATCATGCTTGGACTTATTAAGAGTTTAAACTCACTCTATCCATATCACAAAATGAACACTGTCACCATAGGGATGGGGTATTAATGTACACATGTACAGCCTCCTGGGCTTTTATTTTAAAGAGAATTTAATCTCAGGTCAGTGTTCCATAATAGTCACCTAGTCCATCTTGTTCCTACCCATTGAACCGGCTTCTTGGGATCTCCAGTCAGACTCGGTTGGGTTGCCACTGCTGGTGAATATACTATGGGCTTAACCTCATCCCCCTCGATGATTCTAGGATCAATGTCCTAGACAAACTCTTCGTCAAGAGTAAACAGACTCTTCGTCAAGAGATCTGTAAAGTTCTTTTTATGACTTTTATAGTCAAGAACCACAAATTTGCCCAAATAGGCTTTTTATTGACTTGAAGTGCAGCTGCAGATGCCTGTTCATCTTAGCATTCACAGAATCATGCTTTAGTAGTTCTATAACAGATTTATTATCATAGTTTATAGAAATTGCAGGAATATGATGAACCGAAATAGTTATATGCATAATAAGATTTCTAAGCCATTTGGCTTCTGTACAGGTAATGTCCAAAGCTATCATTTCAAAGTCTATTGAACTTCTAGCTATGATAGTTTGATTACATAATCCCCAGGAGATCGCAGCTCCTGCTAGGGTAAAATATATCTAGTTTGGGATTTCACATCATGTGAATTAGTTACCCAATTTGCATCTGAGTAACCTTTATGATATCAGGATGTCTAGTATATCTACTTAGTCTCTCAATAGTAAATGCAATATTGGTTCTGATCCTATTTGTTATGTACATAAGGGACCCAATCATTTCAATTGAATGTGCTAAGGATAGAGTATAACCCTATTTGCATTTGTATACTTGCATTCCTAGGATAAGATTTGCTTCACCTAGATCTTTCATATCAAACTGGTTAGTTAAATAATTCTTAGTGTTATTTATCAGTTCCAGTGAAGATCCTAGAATAAGGATATTATCAACATACAAGCATAAGATAACACAACTTCTATTTGTATTTTTAGAATACAAACATTTGTCATATTCATTTGGCACAAAATTAAATTTTAGAATGACTTTGTCAAAATTGTTCTGCCATTGCTTAGGAGCTTGCTTTAGGCCATAAAGAGATTTTACTAATCTACAAACCTTGTTATCTTAGCCTTTAGCAATAAAACCTTCAGGTTGCTCCATATAAATTCCTTTAATTCTCTATTTAGAAATGCTGTCTTTACATCCATTTGATGGATCAGCAAATCATGAATGGAAGCTAAGGCTAGAAGGGTTCTAATAGAAGTGATTCTAGCTACAGGTGAGTAGGTATAAAAAATAATCTAATCCTTTCTTTTGGGTAAATCATTTGGCTACTAGTCTTGTCTTGTATTCCTCTATGATACCATCGGCTCTAAGCTTATTTTTGAAGATCCACTTACAACCTGTGGGTTTGCTACCTAAAGGAAGATATGCTAAAAACCAAGTATTGTTCACCATAATAGAGTTATACTCATTGTTAATAGCTTCTTTCCAGAAAGGGGCATCAGGAGAAGATATGGCTTCTTCATAAGTTGAGGGCTCCTAAATTCTTTTCAATCCTTTCTCTTTTACTCCTTCTAGGTTTTATGACTAGTTCGGTTTGAGACCTAGGTATTTGATCATGAGAACTAATAGATGGAATAAGAGAAGGGTTAGAGAAAGATGAAGGGGTTCTATCCTTGAAGAAAAAATTATTCTTAAAGTAAACTGCATCTCTAGCTTCTATAATCATGTTGTTAGAGATTTCATTTACTTCAGAATGGGTTACAAAAAATCTGTTGGCATTTCTATCTAGGGCATATCCTATGAACACAGCATCAACAGCTTTAGGTCCTATATTCCTCTTCTTAGGTTCAAGAATCCCTACCTTAGCTCGACATCCCCAAACATTGAGGTAATTAATCCTAGGGGTTCGACATTTCCATAACTCATAAGGTGTTTTATCATTAGTCTTACTAGGTATCCTGTTGAGGATATAACAGGCTAACAAAAGGGCTTCTTGCCAAGGATTATCAGGAGCACCTGAGCTGAGAAGCATGATATTGACCATGTCGAACAGAGTGCGATTCTTCCTTTCAGCAACTCCGTTGGACTGTGGTGAATAAGGAGCGTTAACCTCATGAATAATTCCATGTTCTTCACAGAAATTAGTCATTTCGTTTGAGGTATACTCTTCACCACGATCTGATCTAAGAATCTTAATCTTTCTATCTAAATGGTATTCAGTTTCGGACTTATAGACCTTAAATCTGTCTAGAACTTCATTTTTTGTCTTAAGGAGGAAGGTGTAACAATACTTTGAATGGTCATCTATAAAAGTAACAAAGTATTTCCTACCGCCTCGGGTCAAAACCTTATTGGAATCACAAACATCATTGTGGATAAGTTCTAGGAGTTCAGAATCCCTATGGACAGATTTGAAAGACAATCTAGTGTGTTTGGCTTGAACACAAATCTCACATTTGTGTTCATCATCTATAGGAGACTTGAGAATAAGATCTAAGTTCATCATCCTTTTAATAGATCCTAAGTTCACATGACCTAATCTACCATGCCAAACATTTGAGGATTCAACATTTGCAACAAAAGAATGATCTTAAAATTTATTCATATGCTCAAAATAAATAGTCCATCTTTCACAAATCCTTTTCCCACAAACAAATTATTCTTAGAGAAAACTACTTTATTTGCCTACATTACAATTTTGTATAGCTATGGAGTCAGATATAGCTATGGACTTCAACCTAATCTGATTTCTGTTCCAAGTCTCTTAGAACTTACAAATTGGTTTCTAAAGTCTGCAGAGATTATTTACTCAATAAAGATGGTTTATACTAAAAATGGACAATTCAAATGATTTTAGTAATAGACCTTTAAACTTTTAGTTTTCAAGTTTTGATAAGATTGGGTTAGCTGTAGAGGCCGGATCCCAGCAAGCGGAGGTTCACTAGGAACGCTTAAGAACCGGTCGCTTAGACGATTTACGTCTTTTTGACAGAAGGGCCCTTTCGGCTTGTTCCCAAATCAATCTCTACTTTAGAACTTTAAAATTAAAGGAATCTTACTATATCAATTTATTGTTTAATTTAGCCTAAATTAAAATATTGAGTAAAAGAAATTACCCAACTAGTATTGGCACAAGATACTAATAGAATAATGTTTATCTAATGTGTCAATTTATAGAAACAGACTTATGAGGCTACAATAGTTATATATTAGAAATAACAATATATTTGTTATTGATATGACAATTAACAAATATTAAGCAATATCTAGCCAAGATTTATTAAACAATGTGCATCTTAAATGATGACAATTGAATAAGAAAATTGTCTAACAATAATTAATAGTACAAAAATTGTTGACAATATATATATATGAAGATTGTCTAGCAAAATTATCTAACAATTTTCTAACAAAAAATGTCTAGTAGAAATTGTCTTTGTCTAACAATTTCCTTAAAGACACTTATTAGTAGTAGAGAAAATTTGCTAAAAGACAGATTGTTTAACAATCTTAGTTTATATGGATAAACTAATTTAGTATGAATGCATCAAACTTTGCTAGAAGACAAATTTAGTATATGCTGGAAAAATGGTTTGAGCACAGCAAACAAAATAAAAAACTGTTTGAAGGCAGCAAATAACTTTGCTTTATGGTGACAAAATAATAAGTGACAACAAATTTTGCTAAAAAATGTTGCTAAACAAAGCTTGGTACAGTAGGCGAAATTATTTCTAAAGTAAGTTTGGTAAACAAATTAAGCAATTTGTATCTAAATCAACAGTAGAAAATTAAAGGCTAATATATTGTTAATATAGGTCGGCAAAGTTTGACATGAATATTCGTACACATGTAATATTCCAATATATTTGACAGTAAGCAATTTGTATGTTAAAAGAAAGATGTTACAAAGGAGCAATATATAATGAATATATATTGGGCTAGCAATTTTTTAATGGAATATTTGTTGAAAATAAAGAATCGTTAACAATAACTAGGCAATTAAATGTTTAAGCACTCAATCCTTTTGTTTGAAGAGGAACAAAATTTAATAGTGAGGAATATTTATTGGTCGACAAAGTAATGTTTGTCAGTTAGGAATATTAGTTGCTAGGCAAGCAAATGTTCAACAGTAAGAAAAAATAAATGTCTACAGTGAGGAGAAACGACTGTTTCCACTTTGTCAGCAAGTTCTCAGAAAATGAGAAATATTCATCATACATGTCTGACTCTGTACATTTATATTGAATGTAACCTTATAAGCATAAAATAACAAGAAACTCCTTTGAAAAGGTTTTCAAGAAGCTAATTCTGGATTTTATTTAGAGAAAGTGGAATATGTAAATTAAGAACAGACTAATAGTAACAAAGGAAATAAATAGTAATGGATATTTTTTCACAACAAGCAAATTTGTGGCATATATTTTCGTACAAATATTTATACCATTAACTAATTATTTAGCTAACTCTTAGATTGTTGGAATTTCTCCAATATTTTTTTCACATAAAATCTGCAAATAAAATAAATTATTTAAGTGTTACCGGCCTCCGGGGAAGTCGCGCACGTAGCACTGCCCTAAGAGTTAGCTCGGGTCTATGTGCAGACCATATCCGAACGCTCATAGTGGTAAAATCCCCGCTCCACCGGAATCTCCTTGCCGCACACGACTCGGAGAGGGTGACCCCGACTTAGCTCTGCCAAGAGCAACAACGAAGAACGGAAAGCTCGGATCGGAAAAACAAGATTTAGAAAAGAGAGTTTTGACGTATATTTCTATGTCAAACGAAGTGTTGAGATAGGCCTCAATATATAGGCTTTTCTCCAACGATTATGGAGTAATGGAGATTTAAGGCAATTTAATCCAACCAATAAAGATTGAACGTTACAAATAATTCAAATGAAAAACATGTGATACATTGTATTTGGACATATTTTAATATGTCAAATATTACAAATTAAAGAAATGTGAACCATGTGGTTCAAAGAATCTGGACGGAATTTTAGTATCCAACGTTACAAAAATAAATGAATAGCGACGGTTAGAAAAATTCAATAAGGAGCAAAAAAAGGTTTATTGGGATCTCAGTCCGAACCCGAAGAGGAATTTGAATCGGCGGCGGCGGCGCACGTGTGTGGCCTAAGGGGCCCCCACACAAGACTTTTAGTGAAGCAAAGAATAACAAAGCATTATATACACAACCCATTCTCCTTTCCCAACCGATGTGGAACTAAAGATGGAAAATGGAACTGAACTTTTGCACAAATCTGTGTGTGAACCCACACATGTAGCTAACAGGTTCAACCCACTTAAACGTGATCCACGAGGAGGGGATTTGGTGGTATGCTTTTATGCAGTTACTCTTTGGGGATCTCCCTTTGTCTTCTGTTACTTGTTTGTTTGTAGGGTATGACCGTCTCTGAGTATCATTGGCCAATTAAAGGCTCGGACAAGCTCTTAGTTGAAGTCCTTAAAAGTCTGGAGAAGTCCTTCAACTAGCTAGTAAAACGTTTACAGTGATTTATTAAGTTATCAATGTACCTATATACCCTCATATACATACATATTAAGGTGGTGTTTGTGGCTCTAATTATCCTTGGACCATGATTGGCATACATATATATTTTGAGAAAACAAAGAAAAAGAGAGAGGAGATGTAGAAGCTTCATATAGTTTGTGATATGCGCGCAATGACATGTTTGTCAGCAACATATATAAAAGAATTAAACCTCATGATTTTCTTAATTATTAACGAAAGGTATGCCTTGATGCAATATTAAACATTTGAATTCAGTCTGACAGCTAACTTGCTAAAAAATTAATGAGATTGGTCATGTAACAGCAAACAATTAACCCTAGCTAGCTATGTCTCAGTAGCACTCCAATCTGGCATGGCAAAAAGCGTACTTGACCGACCCACAGTGCATGTGAGCTCTGTAGTCATAGATATTGTTCCAGTTGGTTTGTGGTTAGCCACTTTACTTACATTCCAGACATCTTCCAAGAATGTGAGAAGAAGATCAAGAAGAAGAAATAGATGTGTCCTTTAGTCTATGTTATATTCTTTGACTCGTGTGGACTGTGGATGCATGCATGTTTATTTTCATATTTAAAAGAATTTAATGGGGGAAAAGGAAGAAAGAATAAAGAGTAAAGATGGAAAGGTGCTTACCTTGAACTTTCTGAGCTCGTCACAGGTTTGAGCTAATTCCAAAAACAGCACCACTGATCAAGTCAAACACGCACTCACTAATCAAATCCAAAAGGTACATACATAGTGCACGGAAAGAAAGAAAGAGAGGGCCGGTTAGCTCTAAAATAAGACAGACCGACAGATGAAAACAAGTCTTGCCAACTGATCCGCTGGCTGGCTGGCTGGCATTCCTCTTCCCCAAATTGACAAATTTCGAAAAATTGCATCATAAGCATAGCAATTTTAAAGAATAGTATAAAAGAAACGAAGTTTGGAGAAATTGTAAATTAGGAATCGTTATCCTATAAAATAGGACGTAAAAAAAATACGTCCAAAATATGAACGTAAAAAATTTGAATGCTGATTAACCACGTAATTCAGCTAACTTAAGATAACCAAAATTTATTAGAAATGTAACTTAAGATAACCATATTTTACTTGAAATATAACGTCCCAAGTTAGGGCCTTTTTTTTTTCTACGCCCGAAAGTTGGGCGTTTTTTTTAAAATTTGTTTAGCGCCCCCAAAGTAGGCACAAAGACTCCGTCTCTTTCTAATGGTTTGAATATAATTCTGGATAGTCCTCCCTCGTAATTAGTGATATATGACGTATATGGAGAAAGCTTCCTTTTCAAGCACTTCTTTCCTTGTGTATTCTATGAATCTAAGTTATTAAATATATATTATACATGTGTTTAGATTCTCAGGCATTTTGCTTGCCAATATATAAGGATAAGGACTACATCGGCATGGGCTCTATGTGGCGGAAAAAAAAAAAGCTCAACTTTCGGGCCTACAAGAAAAAAAATCCCTAATTTGCAGCGTTATATTTCAAGTAAAATTTGGTTATCTTAAGTTATGTTTCTAATAAAATTTGGTTATCTATTAATCCGCGTTCAAATTTTTGACGCCCATATTTAGGGCGTATTTTTTTTACGCCCTACTTTAGGGCGTAACGGTTCATGATTTGTAATTTCTCCAAACTTTATTCTTTTTATGCAATTCTTTAAAACTACTATACTTTTGATGCAATTTGCCGTTATTCTTAACCTCACTCGATAAGACAGCATGTCGATGCGGCTGTACGCAGGGGCGTAGCTAGCTAGTCCGGAGAGGTCATGCTTGTGCCCCTGTTATTAACTTTCTTTTGTTGTAAATATAGTACTTACTGTTATTTCCGGGACGTAATTTTCGATGGAAAACTGAGAAATGAAACGATTGTCAAAACAACGTTTCGATGCAACACTTTAAAGAAGGTGCACAACAGAGATCCTTGCAGGATTCTGGGTTACGAAAATCTAAAAAGATTTCGTAACAACAGCAAACAAATATAGTACTTCTAAAAAGAAGGTACTAATCTAATTGTTAGCAGCAGCAGCAATGACAGGCGATGGATGGAAGAACAGCTTGCTGGGATGAATGATCACCGGCCCTCAAAGCTTGATTCGTCCCACACGAACAGCTTCCAGGAACCAGCAAATTCGACGGAGAACTTTGGAACACTCCGCTCTTCTGACTCCTCGGATGGCAGCGGACTCCTGCTTCTGAGTGGCGCTGGTGCTCTGCTTCTCTTCTCTCTCAAACTCTATGTGAAAATTCGTAAGGAATTTGTGTTAAGGAACACTTGTTTTTTTCGTGTACTGAGAGAGAGAGAGAGAGAGAGAGAGAGAGAGAGAGAGAGAGAGAGAGAGAGAGGGAGAGCAGAGAAGCTTTTATATCCCCGCTCTGTAACCGTCCAGTTAGCAACATGTTCGGGATGTAAAAAAAATTGTCCCGAACATGCTGTAACTGCTCAATCGTGCATAGACACGATTTGAGCTAAATGGCGCACAGCGTGCACTACTTGCACAATACGCGCACAACGCCAACTGTGCCACGCGCGCACCGCGCACACAGAGTCAACAACGCAACCTGCGCACCACGCACACAGCGCCACTAGTGCAACTTGCGCAAACGTGCGCACAACGCGACCAGCGCAACGCGTGCACCTGCGCCACACGTGCAACCTGCGCCAACAAAAATGCCACATTACGCCTTATGAGCCCATGCGCCCGAGTCCGAGTCCGAGCTTAGCTCCAATGGAATAAATTCCAAGAGTAAAAAGCATTAAGCTTACCATGGAGTCTTAGCCTTATCTCCTAGTAAAATCACCCACATGGTTTCCTCCTTAGGGTTACCATCCCATGTGCATATCCCAACAACACATACCAAGTATATATGTTGAGATACCTCATGATGCTTTTTCAATGTTGGACTAAACTTCACTAGGCATGTTGAGAGCAAGCTCTCTACATGTCAAGAAAAAACTCCAACAATTACTACCATGATCCATGCCGTGTCCGGGTGTCCCCTCACCCCTTTCTCGCTTGTACCGTGTTAAGCATAGTACCATGATATGTCCTTACCATGACAATATATCATCGATCCCCTATCTATATTCCTCCTCTCTCATCTATCTTTAACAAAACAACCGTTCTCTCCTCTTCTCTATCCAGAACCACCTCCAAATTTCTTTTCCCTAATCACCATCATCTTGTCGTCGTCAACATCAATGTTTCTGTCGGAATTAGAGCTGTCAATTGGGCCGGGCCGGCCTAGCCCGGCACGAGCTCGGCCCGAAAAAATTGACCCATGGGTCGGCCCAGCCCGATTAATCGTGGGCCCGGGCCGAGCCGGCCCCGTATAGTGGGTCCTGCTGGGCTGCATATATTGGCCCATAATATAGGTCCGGCCCGGTCCGAAGCCCAAGCCCGACCCGGCCCAGCCCGGTCCGAGGTCCGGCCCGAAGCTCGACCCCCGGTTGCAACATCCCCTGCACAATCTCTTTGATTGGTCCAAAATCCTACCAGCTAACAGCATTGTTGTCACTTTCACAAGAAAAAGAAAAGAAAAATATGTACATAACAAACACTTATAGTGCAGTAGTGAATTGAATTGAATTGAAATGAATGTTTGAACTGAATTGAAATTCAATTCAATTGGTTTCAATATATATTAGTTGTAAGTTGCTGCAACAACAACATACATACATGCATCCATACATCAGTTTAGTCAAAGTCGGCCCAGTCCCTTATATTGGGTCGTGTCCGGCCCGGTCCGGCCCGTCACGAAGCCCACCGTGCTGTGAGTCATGTGCCGGGCTGGACTTAAACTTTTCATCCATAGTCCGGCCCGGCCCGCTACAATTCATGGGCTCAAGAGGCCCGGCCCACTCAAATTTATGCCAGCCCGGCCCACTTGACAGCTCTAGTCGGAATCAATGCCAGCAACAGCATGAATAGATAGAGAAACGACAACAACCTCCTGCTGCTGCCTACAAGGCTCGCACTTTATTCTCAGGAAAAATTCTCTCAATTGCTACAAGTTTGTTTTCCGTTCCAACGCTGACATAGGTACCTATAATTGTATTTCAATTCAATCTTTTTTTTATCACTATTTTCCACTTCTCCACCATTGTCATTTTCATAAGTTTTAATTAATTTTCACAAGTAGACAATATGGAAGAATCTGGACAAATCACATTGTTGATGAACAAGAGGGATTCATATTATTACACAAGTGCTTCAAAGTCCTAGGATTCGTAAGTGACTAAACTGATCAAATGATACCTTAATTAAATGCGTAAAAGAGAACAAAATCCAAGTTGTATGTATACATTTGTAAGATTTCTGTAAAACAGGGAAGTCGATGTCATGTTATTATATACGTGCCAGATGGACGTTACAAACTTTTTAAAAAGAGAATTAGTACGTACGCCATTAAATTTTTTTTTAAAAAAAAAGGAAGTTGCTATATATACATTGTATGCATCTCTACTACAGCTAGCCACAACTCCCAAAGTGTTGTCAGTCTCGGACATGAACTTGCCGTTACTCGATCTGCACAACTCTTGAACTGCAGGTTGCTATACCTTTCTCTTCAGCCAGATAGATTTCAATGCATGTCACATTTTTTGTGACATACATATACTCTGGGTCAGGCCCAACACAAACTCGATCCTAGCTACCTAGCTAGTACAGGTCGAGATCATGGTTCTGATCACAATTTATCACTACACTGATCCTATTCTGCTCGAGAAGTATGTTTGTGGTTCGAGCTCTACCAACTTCTTCCTTGCCAGTTTGGCAATCCTCGCATTGTTACGAGCTTGGGATAGAGTGAGAAGTGTTCTCCAAATTGAAGCATCAGCTTCAATTGGGCCGACGACGCTTCCAATGAAGTGTTGGGCCTCTTCCAGCATTCCTGCAGAGCCCAAGGCTTCCACCATGCTGGAATATATTTCCTGCGACGGCTCCAGTTTGTATACCTCAACCATGCACGTGAACAGCCGGAAAGCTTCGTCTACGAGCCCCATTTCCCCGCATGCCTTCAGAGCATACAGAAACGCCTTCCTATCGGGGCGTTTTCCCTTCCTGACCATCTTCACGAACTGGCTCAGGGCTTCGGATGGACGTCCCTCGTGCGCGTAAGCCGCGACGATCGCAGTCCACGAAGCCGAGTTCTTCTCCGACATCCGGTTGAAGGCGTCGACCGCTAGTTCCAACTTCCCGCACTTGGAGTACATGTCGATGAGGGAGTTGTTGGTGCTGGGATCGGAGAGTAGACCTCTCTTGGTGAAGTAGGCATGGACCTGGATCCCTGCATCGAGACGGTCGCAAGAACTGATAACATAGCAAGCCAGCTCGTGGTCGACCTGCCCACGAGTCCGCTGGACCTTGTGGAACAACTTCAGAACCATTGCGTGGTCCTCTGCTCTTCCAAAAGCTCGAATCAGAGAACCGCCCCAGCCGGCGATTTCTTCCTCTCCTAGCGACGAGGCGAGCTTCATAGCTTTGTGTGGTTGGCCGCGTGCCGAGTAGACGCTTATGAGGGAGTTCATCACAGGAGCATTCCAACTGTAACCTCTCCTGATCACGCTGCAGTGGATCTCTGTGCCGCTTGTGTGGTCCCCTAGAGCTAAGCAAGCAAGAACAGCAGAAGAGTAAGTGAATTCGTTAGCTCTGACTCTCCGATCGGACTGCATCTCTCTAAAGAGCGCAAGGGCTTCTAGGAATTCACCATTGCAACAGTGGGCCGCGATGATCGAGGACCACGGCACCGTGCCCGGATTCCGGATCCCCTCAAACACCCGAAGGGAGGAACCGAGGATCCCGCATTTGCCGTACATGTCGATCAGCGAGCTAGCCACAAAAGAGTCCGAATCCAATCCGAGCTTCACGACACAAGAATGGATCATCTTCCCTGTTTCTAGATCCTTCACGGAAGCACACCATTTGACAATGCTAGCAACGAGGAATTCGTCGAAGACCTCTCCTCCCGAAGAGCGGAAGTGAACGAATAGCCTAACAGGAACCGTGCCTGATCCTACACATTTAATGTACATATCAAGAAGAGCACTCGTCACGTAACTATTCGATCCGAAGCTCGCTCGGATCACATACCCATGGATTTCCTTGCCATGATTCAGAGCCCCTGAACTACCGACAGCCTGAAGGACGCTGCCTAGTGTGAAGTCATCGCAGCGCGAAGATCCTCTACTCGTCATCAGTTTACGGAAAAACATCAGAGCTTCTTCACTGCGATTACTACGAGCATGGCATGATATCATAGTGTTCAAAGATACCACGTCCTTCTCGAGCATCTTACTGAAGACCTTCCTCATTAAGCCCAATTCTCCAACTCTGCCATAGAACTCCAGCAAGGAGTTCATCAAGAACAAGCAAGAAGCAAAACCCATTTTGATCATATGGCAGTGTATCATACTTCCTAACCCGATGTGGTTACTATTGCACGACGCCTTCAAACAGATCGAGAGAACGTACGTATCGAACCGAATCGTCGTAGCATGAGTAGCCATCTCTGCGAACAACCTTAAAGCTTCCTCCTCGTACCCATTTTTCACTAACCCACTCAACAAGGAGGTCCAGGAAACCAGATCGGGCTGCGGGATCCTCCTGAACACGCTTTCCGAGTAGCCTACCGATCCGCAGCTCGAGTACATTGTCACTAGCCCATTTGCCACGAACAGGTCCTCGAGGCAGCCCAGCTTCACTGCTGCGCAATGCACCTCGTGTCCGTGCTCCAGGCTGCCGATGGAAGCACACGCCTTGAGTGCAACGGAGAGCACGAAAGGGTCCGGTCGAAGGCCAACGTCTGACGACTCTCGAAGCATGTCGTGAAGCAGGGTCAGGACCTCAATGCACGGGCCGTGGTGGGCATAACCCGACATGAGGATGGTCCACGAGGCCGGAGTCTTGTTGGGCATCGCGTTGAATATGGCGCGAGCCTTGCACATTAGGCCGGCTCGAGAGTAGGACTTGAGTAAGGAGAGGGAGGTGGTGGTGGTGGTGGTAGAACTAGTATTGGTAATAGTGGAGGCGGTGGTGTTAGCACTGGAAGAGGCATGGGAGAGTAGTGGTGAATGGGCTGCAGTGAGGGTGTTGAGCTTGCTACGGCGGAGAGGGGGTAGTGGTGGAGTGAAGAGCAGAGTGGGTTGCATGAGATTTTGTATACCGTCATTCTTGCAACATCATCTTCATGATCACCTTAATTGGTAGTGCGCAAAGATGTGTGAACTGTACTAGTTGCAATCAGTCTTGGAGGATGGGGCATGAAAAGAGGAGAAGATAGAATTTTAGAGGGAACTTGGTGGTGGTGGTGGTGGTGTCATAAAGAGGATAATGTATTGTTGGATTAATATGAACCACTGGAGGTGGAATAACCTCAGGTTTATCACTATCTAGAATTTTTTTTTATTTTTCTATTTTTTATTTTTTGGGTTAGCAATATTGGGTCAAGTTTGATTCATTGGACAAAATCGAGCCTCCGGGGTCTGAGTTCAAATACATTACCATTAACCATAAATAACAGCTAAAGATGGAACCTGGAAATTTCTTTCACTAGTGGGGCTTGATTGCAGCTTACAGTGAGGTTATTGTCCCAAGTTATCATACAATTACCAAGAAAAACATGTCTAATATAGTTTGACTAACATGATGCCCTGGCACAGTCAAATCACCTGCATATTACTGATTCTAGATTATGCATTTGAGATATTGCCACACATACAAAGACAATGATAGTGTAAAACAGAACCACCCTTGGCCTTGGGGTTTTACATTTAGGTGTTTACAGATTATGCTCATGCTTTACTTCTACTTGTTCTAACCCTGAATTCCATCTAATGATCTAATTAAATTATGTTGCTAGAAGCTTGAGCCTTATCTGATCAAATTTCAATATGACAAATCCCGGCATCACGATTAACTTATAAATGCTAACATAGGCCTCATCCCAAATTAAGGCACATACACAACAATCAACGCGACATGTATATATATATATATATATAATATATATGATTCTTATATCAGGATTTAGAAGAGAATTTCCAACTCCATTTCACATCACACATCAGAAATAACATCATAGCCTAAGACACTACGACAGTGCAACTTGACTAATAAAATTATTCGGAACCATACTAATCCCTTGAAAATGCTGCAATAATACTAATACGTTAGGTTGTTAGTTCCAATTTTCATGCAATAGTGGCAGCAGCAGTATCAGCAGGAGCAGAACCTTCAGTGGAAGCAGCAGTAGGGGCAGAAGCTTCGGGGGTAGCAGCAGTAGGGGCGGAAGCTTCGGTAGCAGCAGCAGTAGGAGCAGAAGCTTCCTTAGTCTCTGGTTCTGCCTCCCAGAAGGAAGTTTTCTTCCCCGTCTTTGAAACTGTTTGGAGAACTGCATCAGGTTTTACATTGCCTTTCACAATAACCTTCTGTTCCTTGATGTCAATATCGAATGTCTCGACCCCTGAATAATCACCAAACATTTACAGTTATCATTAATCATGTTGGTATTGAATAAGTTGGGTCGCTTTATACACCATTCTCACAGCTTGATCATTACTATGAGATGTAACAAATTAGTTCAGAAGCCCCTACGGAAGAAAATAAATAAATAAATAAATCGGAAGCTAGTTTAGTTGAAACTTTGATAATCCAATCGTTAATATTTCATCCCATATAACCAAATCATTTTCTAAGGACACCATTTTTAGTATCAATACCCATCACAAAGCCTTCATCCCAGAACATTTGTGTCATCCTTTTCTTTTCATTCAGCTCCATATCAGATGGAGCATCCGACACTACCATGTCCAAACAAATCTCAAACATAACAATGTACCATCTTCTCTAGAGAAACTTCGAAGTTTGGACAATAAATATTTAAATAGCAAAAAAGAAAAAGAATAAACCATGACCATTCATAACTCATTTGAAGTGATTCTATAGTCATACTGAGCTCATAACCTCAAAAAATAATTGAATGGCAATATTGAAAACATAATAGCAGAAGACTCAGATCACTACCTTCCATTTTGGTGAGGACTCTATTAACTGCACCAACACATCCTTGACAGGACATGGCAACCTTAAGCACAACAGTCTGCATAAAGAACCAAAAACAATTCTTCCGATGATGAAAATCCAGAAATGAAAAGTGTCTTGATATCTATATTTCCAATATTGAGTATCAACAAACAAAAGGAAAGGCTATAAAGAATTTGCACATGCAGAATTCTTCTTTCTTTATTTGTTTTTGCAAACAAAATGATACTATATCGTTATCGTAAGATGATAACAACATAGCATGGTGTATGATGCCTTCCGAACATATGCCTGGTGTCAAGGTATGATATCACATTAATACATAATAATCTGATCTAAAACCAAGGTTCGCAGTATCGATATCGGACCCGGTATCGGAATCGGTATCGGACTGTTCCAATCCTATGAGTATCGATATCGGCGATATCGGCAGTATCGACTATTTGGTATTGGAGTATCAGATTTTTTGGTATCTGGAAGCAAATAATTATTAATAAATTATTCAAATAGGATGTGCATTAATTGGCTTCAGCTTTTGATAAAGGATATTCAACATAGCTTTATATCAGATATGTAGAGACTAGAGAGAGAGAGAGAGAGATTTAGTTAAAGTTAATATTTTAATTTTGTTTCATTGTTTCTTTGTCCCATAATGGACGGCTGGGCACAGATGTGGATACGTGGAATAGTGGTCCAATGGAATATAAAACGTTAGAAAACAAAAGTTACAGCTCTTGAATAGTGGTCTAGTGGAATATGAAACGTTAGAGAATAAAAGAACAGAAATGTAGTACACACTACACAGTACTACCCAATTAATTCTAAAATTCAGTTTAAAATACAATTAATATCACAAATAAAATTTACTATTCGAATTTGGTCTGCGGGCCGGGCCAGGCCGAAATGGGTCACAGGCTGGGCCAGACTGAGCCACGGGCCGTGCCGGATCGGGTCTTCGGGTCGGGTCGGGCTTCTTTTGTGGGCCTATTTTTTAAGCCCAGCACGTTTAGATAAAGTGGGCCGGGCCAGCCCGAGCCCATGATTAATTGGGCCGGGCCGGCACACGGGTCAATTTTTCGGGCCGGGCCCGTGCTGGGCTGGTCCGGCCCGGCCCAATTGACATGTCTATGTATATTCAACATAATATCCTAATTTTTCAGGCACATATTTAATAACCTTCTAAGAATTCATGACATTCTTTATTATTAATTCTTCCAATCATAAAGAAGTAGTAATTGCTAGGGCTTTATAGTTTATATACATAAAATCTATTCTCTAGTAAAATATGTAATATTTATGTAAGTTGTTGAATTTTATTCCCCAAAAAGTACAGATAACTACCAGTTCTTTCAATATGCTTTCCTCTATGAAATTCATAATAAACACAATCTATCAACTCCCACAATTTTCCCTATCCCCTTTTTCTTTTATGAAAGATATTGATTGATTTCCCAACGTTAATTCAAAGATAAGATGGAACTCTCTCTTCCTTAGTCGTTGTGAATACAACAACCAAGAAAATCCTAAATCAATCAGAACAGTGATATTTATGCATCAATATTACGAATCCACTTATATATACTGGTGGTCAACATACAAAAAAGAGAATTATTACAAATTAAACAAGTAATAATCAAAATAACTGAGATTAATATCGTGCCAATTTATAAACCCTAATATCCAATAAACTAATATGAAGATGTAGAAGAATAAGAGGAGGAGTAGATCACCTCAGCCATGGGAGAGGAGAGGAGAAATGAAATGGGAGTCGGCTCTAGTTGGTTGGTGAGCGGATGGATTGAGTTTGGATTCGCGAGGTTTAAATAGAAGAGAAGCTGGTGGCAGTTAACGTAAATATTGTTGTAGCATTGAGACATTCTTTTTAGGTGTAGTACAGTTGCATCGGCAGCCGTTGATGTTTGATGGACGAATCGCGTCCGTTAGATTGTGGGCCACAAGAGACGTGCTTTGTACTGCAAGCAATTACAGGGGGAGTGTGGCTCACCATGCAGTTAATTAGTTGGTGGGTGTTTGTTCGAATCGAGGGAGAGACAGCAGATTATGTTTTTTTTTAAAAATCCCACAGGCACACAATTGGGAGGTCGAACCTTATCGGTCCCTCTGGATGTCTGCTCCATTACTATTAGACTAAAAAAATTGGACAGACGACAGATTATGTTGATAGAAATATAATTCAGTGTTAGTAGGAGGATAGTTGACCGTCAGCACGATTTATCGTGTGCGATTCGGCAGGCATATATGTAGCATGCATGCATATAATTGAGTTCTTTCATGTTTTACATATTTTTTTGCATATGTGGACAAGGAATGAAATGATTTCCATCCCACCGACAAATTGCCTAGCTGGTTAATATATATTTCACAATCGATATGCCAATTAAAACCAAGGTGAAAAAGAGTTAGGACCGATTCAAATTTATTGATTTAATGAGAATTCTAAGGTGTATATATAATCTACCCATATTCTTATGATCAGTTTGAAGTTCAAAATATTAGAAATACTGGATGTGTGATTATTGTTATCCCTCATCATTTTCCATCAGCCGACAGCTAGACTATCTGACTATGTAGGGGTCGGTCGTTCGGTGTTTAATCATTACGTGTTTCTAAATATAAACTTAGCATAAGGATCTAATTATTATTACATCAACAACTATTTTCTCCCTGTTCTTAATGTCAAGGCAAGAATATAGAAATTAACTTGTAAAATAACTACAAATGTCTTTCTCATATATAGTTAAAGATGTGGTGGCAACAAATAGATGCTTACTTGGCACTAACAATGTGGACATCATAAAGAGTTGAAAGTTGTTGCATTAGAGAAGAAAGAGGAGTTGAAATATTTAGTGCTCATCATATACACTTTTGCTATGAAAGAGGACCAGGAAAAGAATATATATGTGTCCCTTACATACATGATGCTTGGTTCATGTCTAGTGCATTGTCATTGGCCACTAAAAAAAAAAAGGGAAGAATAGACTGAATAGTGGCTATAGTTATCCTACAAAAAGGCTTTTATATACACATTGTGTTGTCATAGGGAAACTTTAAAACCACTAGTCATTTTATGCTCCTCTCAATAGATTGGATGATATAGAGTTTTCAACATTAATAAGAGAAGAAAAAAAGGTCAACATCATACGATCCAAAAATATTTTGGTACACACATGTAAATATGACACAAGAGTTTGTAAAAGTTGGAAACCTGTGATGAGTTTAATTATTTATTTACTGTCAATTATGATGTTAAGTAAGTGAAATTGCTGATTGAATTATTGGATTAAACTATACATATACATACATCATACATAATAAATAAAAATAAAAATAAAAAAATAAATACATACATCATACATGATGTAACAAGGCTTATATATGGACAAATAGTTTAAAAGACAAGTGGGCCTGATTGATTGGATTATAGAAAGGGCCAGGGCTATCGGCGTTCCAATTAGTTGGGCTTTGGTTTGGGTTTTTGGATCATTAGTTCAAGCTATGTACATACAAGTAATAGGGGCCACCTTGTAGGCTTATATTGTACCAAGGACCAATTTCATGTGGGCCTTATGAAAAGAAGCCGACCCACATGGAGCAACATGTGTACATCTCAAGTAGTGGTGCAATGCAGGTGTAGTCACCATGCATGTCATGTCACTATTTTAAAGCTACAAGTAAATTGTTATGGATGGAATAATATTTTTTTTTAAATTGTTGTTGACAATAGTACATCCTCAAAATAGTTAAGCGCTTTAAAAATCAAATTATACCGCATTAATTAGAAAGTGATAAGGGCTAGGGAATCTACTAAGACGAACAATCTAGATAGTTACGAGAATCGATGGTCAGAGGGCCGCCTCATATGTGACCAGATTCAGGTGAACTCTTGGACAAAAAAATTCAGTTGCTGAGTAGCATTCTTCCAAAACTTATGGGGTAAACGATGGATTTCGGACTTCGAATGTGAGTCAAGTAGTTCGGGATTCGAGTTTATAATTAGGTTTTGATAATCCATACCAATTTTAGGTGACTTAGGGTTTAAGTTAGGTTTCCTAATAATATTATGATTTCTTAACTCCTATAAATATAAAATTAACTAGTTAACTAAGATTTCAATGTGTGCTCTTTCTTCATTAGGTTTCAAACAAATATGTGACTCATAGGCCTTCCACTTCAAAAATAAACATGGTTTAGAAGGAACTAGCGTGTTTGCTGCACTATGGTTGTCTTCAAATTAATTCTTTCACATAAAATTAAATGTGCTTACTCCGTTGCTCAAATTTGCAACCTCTGGAGAATATGTCTCACTATATATATATATATATATATATATATATATATATATATATATATATATATATATATATATATAACCGACGAATAGGTTGCTTGTCGCTCTTAAGAGTAATTTTGACAATATGGAAAGGTGGTCGGATTTGCAGCTTAATAACAATAAGAGCCAAATGTTCCTGAACTTGGACCTGTGCAAAATAAGACATGGTTAGGGAAGACATTTCTGTGGGCATTTTGTCGTTCAAATATTTAGGCTCACCAATATCTATTAACTATGCCACATATAGAAAAATTAAGTTAGACTTCAATATATCCTAAAACATGGGTTTTTGAAGATAGGGCAAACTAATAACAGATACAAAATTAAGCTTCAATTTGTATACTCAATGGTATCCCTTTTAATTTGGTAGCACATGTCCTTGATTTGGAACTCAGTCGCCAGCACAATGACAGAAAGCCTAACTAGGATGGAACCTAGCGCGCGCGCACACACACACACACATATATATAGAGAGAGAATAAGGGAGGTGAGGTGTATGTTACCCCTATGCTATTATTATGCACCGAAAAGTATGCAAGTGCATAATGATAGCATAAGGGGTGACATATAGCTACATCATCCTGAGGTGACAACTCACCTCTTATATATATATATATATATATATATATATATATATATATATATACCTCTAGCCTAGTTGTTAAGAGAGATGCATGCGGCCCAAGTGGTCAGAGTTCAAGCCTCAGTGGAGGAGAGTTCGCCACAATTACCCAATGCTTTAATATATATATATATATATATATATATATATATATATATATATATATATATATATATATATAATGCTGATTTTGACTTTTGACTTCTATTAATAGTCTAAGAAAAGTTATTTAATCTGAATCATTGGATGAACATCCAATGGTTCAGATTTAAAATGTATAGATACAAATTTTTTCATGGAATATATTGAACAATTTTCCATATATATATATATATATATTGAACTGCATGAGTTTGTTCTACGTACATATATAGCTAGGATGGTAATTAACGTAGCTGCATGCTTGAGCAAAAGATACTTGGCTCTAGCAAGTTCTTCTGTTGATCCCTAGCTCATGGATATATTCATCCAGTTAAACTCTCGATGAACCGATCGATGACACAAATCATTAGACTACAATTATATTGCTCGAGATTTTAGTAATGATTAACTAAACATTGATCATTAGATCAACTTTAGACATGTATTTGTGTCGATCCCTTGTACTCCAATACTGCAACTTTACCAATTCAGTCTACTCATAATTGGGGCACTGTACTTTAATTAGTTAAACTGTCAAGGCTTTGAATTAAGGATATCAATATTGTTGTATAGTCATCAATGCCGAACTTTAGATTTTGAAACATGAGACTTAACTCTAAAAGTGGTACCCTCAAAGCTTAATATATATATTTTTTTGCTTAATTGCACTTTGATACCCTCAACTATTTTCGTTTTTCAACTTACTATTCCAACTCTTTTTTTTCAAGTTGATACCCTGAATTTTATTTGGACAATAATGTCCCTGCCTAAAATTCAAAACTACACCCAAACCCTCCCCCTCCATCCCCGTTCCCCCCTTCGGCCCCAAACCCTCCCCCCCCCCCCCCTCCCCTGTTCCCCCCTTCGGCCACAACCCGTCCCCCCCCCCCCCCTCCCCCCCCCCCCGGCCCCCGCCTCCGCCCCCCCTCTGGCCAGCCGTTTCCGCCCCGCCCCTCTTCCGGTGCCCCCACTTCAGCCCCCAGCAGCAGCAGCCCCCCCCCCTCCCGCCCGCTTCGGCCACCCACCCTCCTGCCGCCGCCCTCCTTTCCCGCCTCCACCGGAGATGGAGGGGGGACATCGCCGGAGAGGGGGGGGGGGGGGGGAGGGGGGCCATGGAGAGAGAGAGAAAGAGGGAGCCAGGAGTAGTTTGAGGATATTTTGGGTTTTAGGTATTAAGTTGAAAAACTAAAATAGTTGAGGGTATCGAGTTGTTGAGTAAAAAAAGTTTAAGGTATTAAGTTGAAAAACGAAAATAGTTGAGGGTATCAAAGTACAATTAAGCCTTTTTTTTTTCCATCGATAAGTCTAACCTATTGATTCCAGAACTAAACCTCGTCCACTAAGATCAAAGGACACGACAACTTGATAATCCTTGTATATTGTCATGGACCTCATATTAAGTCTCGTGAAGAACAAAACAGAAACACACTCATCAGCTCCGGCCACGAGAATCCTCTCTCTACAAAAAAAAAACTGGAAATTGCTGAGAAACCCAATTTCGGGGTGGGCTTTTATGAAATGCCCACCCGCTGGATAAGTTTTATGAAATACCCAGAATTAAGTATTTTCACGTTAAATATTTCAAGATTCCCTTTTAGATGCCACCCGCTAGAAACTGCTATTTTTATAATACCGAACCTACCCCTCCGCGCGAATTGGTCATCTATATGTATTTGAATTCAAAAAACTCAGATCTGGATTGCGATTTTCGTCTTCTTCTTCTTCACGGGAAACCTGAATTCCATTGCTCTCATATTCAGCAGAGATCGCAAAGATCGTTCGTAGTTCGGTGTGTTTTTCTTCAGTCGAACTCAGATCATCGCTCGTCATCATCATCACCATCATCATCATCTTCATCGTGGAGACATTTGAACTCAGATCTTCAATTGTGGAGAGAAGATCTTTCTTCTTCTTTTCCATAAGAATTATCATCGCTTTGAAAGAAGAACGAAACTCTTTATTCCTGAAAAAACTAAATTACACGTTTTAACACTGGAAATGACCATTCTCCGTCTTAATTAGGACGGAGAATGGCATTCTCCGTCTTAATTAGGACGGAGAATGCCATTCTCCGTCCTAATTAACACGGAGAATGACATTCTCCGTTTCCGTCTTAATTAGGACCGAGAATGGCATTCTCCGTCCTAATTAGGACGGAGAATGGCATTCTCCGTTTTATTTAAGACGGAGAATGGCATTCTCCGTCCTAATTAACACGGAGAATGACATTCTCCGTGTTTCTAACACGGAGAATGGTCATTCTCCTGCGTTTTAACACTAGAATGACCATTCTCCGTGATAAATTACACGGAGAATGGCATTCTCCGTCCTAATTAAGACGGAGAATGGTCATTCTCCGTTTAATTTAGCACGGAGAATGGCCATTCTCCGTCTTAATTAGGACGGAGAATGCCATTCTCCGTTTTATTTAGGACGGAGAATGACATTCTCCGTTTCATTTAACACGGAGAATGGCATTCTCCGTGTTTCTAACACGGAGAATGGTCATTCTCCTGCGTTTTAACACTGGAATGACCATTCTCCGTGTAAATTAAGACGGAGAATGCCATTCTCCGTCCTAATTAAGACGGAGAATGGTTATTCTCCGTGTAAATTAAGACGGAGAATGCCATTCTCCTGCATTTTATGGTTAGCTGAAACTTTGGAGGGCCATAACTTTTGACTGGGAGGTCGAAACGAGGTCCCGTTTGTCGCAAAATGAGCGTATCGTCGAGAAGACTGAAAGTAACAGTTTCATCGTTAGACGGCCTTCCGAAATTTTAGATTCGCAAAAAAAGGATGTTTGGATCTCCGTTTTAGCACTTTTGTCGTTCGTCCCGATCTTTCCGAAATTTTTCGACGAATTTTTGAAGATTTTTGAGGAGAAAACCTAGATTCGAAAGTGAGCAGCGTATGGAAGAAGATGGAGTATTGAAACATTTTTTTAAGAGCAGTTTTGTGGGTGTTTCCAATAAATTAAAAGGAAGGACAAAAGGGTCATTTGGAACCCGCTTTGGATAAGTTTCTCTAATTCTGGGCACGCGATGAAAGTTTTTTTAGCGGTGGGTTTTACATAAAATTTTTTTAGTTTTTGGGCATTTCATAAATCTTCCCATAAAAAAATCCTTAAAAATGTATTCTAAACATGTAAAAAAAGGATTATGCAAATATAGGTATGTTTGATTTTGGACGTCGGCTTTAAATCTTCCGTTGATTCATCCGCATTAGCATGCACGTAATTTGATTTCTGGTCCAGAGAGAAAATTTTGGTACTCTTTAAAATCTTGGGCTTATATACTATAATTTTTTTGGTGCCCTCTAAAATTTGGTCCTAAATAGTATAAAGAAAACTGGTGCCATATAAAATTTTGGGCCTGAAGCAACTGTCTCATGGGACTTATATTAAGTTCAGGCCTGATAGTCACGTCAGCTAGTCCTGTGTATACAAATACGGTTTACTAACCAAGCTTTAATTTATTCACTTTTGGTCTAGTTTGTTACGGGCCATGTGGCGTGTGCCAAGACCCTCGATTCGTAGGCGGCGATGGCATAACCTTCTACTTCCACGGCAAGAAGGATCGTGACTTCTGCCTCCTCGCTGATTCTGACCTCCACATCAAAGCCCACTTCATCGGCAAGAGTGCACCATCCAGGCCCCGAGACTACACCTGGGTCCAATCCATCGTCGTCCTCTTTAATTGGTGACCACCGCATCTACCTCGATCGATCGGTGCACAAAGGACCGCTACATGGGATGACTCGGTCGACCGTCTGGCAATTTCCTACGACGGATCACCAGTTGAACTTGCAAATGAGGAAGGCACGACGTGGCGGTCATCCGACAAGCCATCAACAACTATTATTCGATCAACCAACACCAATTATGTAACGATAGAAGTGTACGGGAAGTTCAAAATCACTGCTAGCCTCGTACCAATCACGGAGGAGGAGTCTCCGATGACTGCTTCGCCCACCTCGAGCTAGGGTTTAAGTTCTACTCTATCACAAATGAAGTGCATGGTGTATTAGGGCAAGCTTATAGGGAGGGGTATGTTAGTAGGGTGAAGATGTCATCGGCCATGCCAATTATGGGAGGGGATCACCAATTCTCTACATCCGACTTGTACACTCCCGATTGTGCGGTGGCTAGGTTCGGAAAAGGCAGTGCCGATAGTGATTTCGGTTCGGAACTGGGTGAAGTCCAGTGCGCCAGTGGTGTTGATGGCAGTGGAATAGTGTGCAAGAAGTAAGAGCTAGCACACACAGTGGCTATCTACTACTATTTGCTATCCGAGAATAAAGAGCGAACAAGAACTATATCGCTCATAACATGTTTACTATTAATTATGTTTTATGTTATGCATACATCAATTTATTGAACTGAACAAGATATCACATTTCCTTTTACTTAGTAGCAAGCAATAACTCAGTAAATCATCGTCATCATTCAAGCATTCTTCTATCAGAATATATGGAGCAAAAGAAAGCTCCATAAATATTATACAATGTTTTATGACAAGATCCGACATTAACTCTCTATTTTTGTGCTATATATGTAGACAATGTAGGTTTGAGCATGAGTGAGAGAGAAATGCCATAAAAGATAGGTGGCTAGCCGGCATGTAGGTAGATATAGCTTTAAAATGCAGTTTAAGATCCGGAAACCAATTATCACCCTCCAAGTTTTCCTATAATATAAACACTACATAAATACTAATAAATAATGATTGGATCGATGGATTCACTCAATGGAAGTCGTTCCATCACTGACCAACGACGGATCAACGACGGAATGACAACTTCCTACGAAAGGGATGCCATGTCCTTTGTTGATTCATCATTGGGTATGTTACTTGTTTGCACGGGTTACCCGAGGGAATCCCAACGATGGATTAGGATCGGATTGTCGGTTCCTTGTTCTTTGTTGAACTAGCAATGGATAATCCATGGCTAGTCTGACTTCTAGGGAGGAATTAAGCTCTGACATACCGCGTGTTAGGGTTCATATTACTCCATCACTAGAGCTATGGTCCAGGCGAACCCAACCCACCACTTGGACCCCGACCTACCATTGGAGTTTTTATTTCAGACAACCCATGATAATCTATCCCTAAAATTTGTAAATTTAACTATTTTTTAAAAAGTAATTATATGCTAGGTTAATTTAGCTAGTTGTAAAATTTGTTAATTTATCATATTGTATTTCATGCTAGTGTTAGGGTTAAAAAAATTTCTTCATATTTTATGCTTGGATTATGGTTAATTTTGCCAAATTTGACATTCTTTTTATTTTTAGTTTACTGATTGCGGCTAATGTGATACATGATATTAGGATATAATATAGGCATTTACAAAATGTTGGTTGGTGGCTTGTACCTATTACCTAATTAGTTTGGATGAATGTGTAAGGGAGAGAGAGGGGGGGGGGGGGGGGGGGGGGGGGGGGTGGTGGTAAGGTGTTGGTTATATTTGTGTACATATTTGCAGTTTTTTTTTTATTGATATAAACAAGAAAAACTCTGCCAAAATTTGGTCAAAGATTATGTGTTTGGTTGCAATCGTATAAAGTAATAAATCTTATACTTTTATCATTGCGTTGCAAGTATACATGCACTAAATAGGATATTGGTTTGCACTAGCTAGTAGTTCCTTGATCGTGGATTAAAAAATATGAGCCTTACATAGAGGATATAAGGATTACATATACTACTCTTATGAATATTCTTATGACTTCTATATTAAGCTTTGCTTTGCAATTCTTATTTTTGGATTTAGTAGGCCCTCTATCAATTTTAGGGTGTGTTTGGTTTCAATCAGATATGTGAAGTGATAGGAAGTGGAAGATGTGGCTCACTTCGAATAAGTGTACTTGTAAGTTGTACTTTTTCATTTACCTATGACGAAACATAGTAAATATTACGTATTGGTAGACACTAAATATTACAACTCATATGTATGAATTCAATTTTGCAAAAAGTTGACCTCACTACATTTGTATCTACTATGAAGAATAATCAACAACAATAAAAAGGTATTTTCTTGATCATACCTGGATGTATAAAAGACAACATGTGTGCAAGATTGGTGTCAATAAATAATTTTGAGACTGACAATGAAGAATTTCTCAAGTACGCCGCTACACGACCGGATTTTACGGATGGTGGAAAAATCAAGCGTCCTTGTATCCTTTATCATAACAGACAATACCAAGAGGTGGATATTATGAGGGAGCATCTCATCGGTAAGGTTTCGTATGTAACTACAACTAGTGGAGCTTCCGAAGTGTCACGTTCGTCCCCTGATTTTGTATTCCTAAATTTTCGGTATTTCAAATTTTTCTTAAAAATTTATTTAACTTATACTATGTTCTGAATTTTTGTGTATTTTGTTTGTTGTGTTTTCATGACTGGATTATATTGATATGGGAGGTTACTCGAATAATTCTTTTGTTCAATGGACTCTTGATTTTATGTTTCTCTTGGATGATGGAGATGGATTGGAGAGCCACGGATTGATGAGGTGATGGTTTGGATGGAGGGCATTTAGACCCACTTCATATAAACCACTTTTTCATTTTCTCCCTCTTCTCATTCCACTTTCTTCCTTTTCTTTCTTTCTTCTTCCACTCTTCTTTCCTCTTCCTAAAGATGCTTGGAGCTTGGCCTTGAGGTATAGTGTGTGGTTTTCGGAACCCATCTTGATGGTGGAGTGAAAGACTTGGCATGGAGCGCCTCTACCTAAGGCAAGTATATCTTGCACAAAGTAGAGAAATCATGATTTTCTTTCATATTTTATTTTCCTTGATTCCTTACATATTATTAGTCTATATTGTGTATTTTTAGATACTCTACATCTTTAGTACTTGTCATTTTCGGTTTTGATAAATGGTTTGGAGTAGATCTAAGTTTTTAGTTATTATCATTATGGTTTTTCGTGAAATTGATCTCTTAAACCTTAGAATTTCCAAAATCTAATTATACCATGTTGTATAGAATTCAATTTCATACGACTTTAAGCTTTGAATTACTGGATTTTGTGTTGTATTGCCGATCTAAGTTTTGGGACTTTATGGTGTTGGCTAATGCTTTGGGGACGATGAACAGTTTCCTGGCGCAGGGTCTGCCTCGCACAGAGTTTGTTTTTACGTGTGGGTTAGCTTTTGAGAGCAAGTATATCATTCATACATGTTAGATGAAGAATCTCCCATCGAAGAATCTCCGTCTTTACATGTTGGTATTAGCTTTCGAGAGCCATGTACATGATTCATGCACATTAGATGAAGAGTCCCCCATCAAAAGTATCTTCGTCTTTTCGTTTTGGTATTAGCTTTCGAGAGGTAGGTACATGATTCATGCATGTTAAATGAAGAATCCTCCATCGACCCATCTTCGTCTTTACGTGTTGGTATTAGCTTTTGAGAGGCAGGTACATAATTCATGCATGTTAGATAAAGAATCACCCTTTGATCCACCTCTGTATTTACGTGTTGTTATTATATTTCGAGAGCCAGGTACACAATTCATGCATGTTAGATGAAGAATCCCCTCATCGAAGAATCTTCGCCTTTACATGTTGGTATTAGCTTTCGGGAGACATGTACATGATTCATGCATGTTAAATGAAGAATCCTCCATCAAAGCATCTCCCTCTCTACATTTTGGTATTAGCTTTCGAGAGGCAAGTATATAATTCATGCACGTTAGATGAAAAATCCTCCATCGAAGCATCTCCGTCTTTATGTATTGGTATTAGCTTTCCAGAGGCAGGTGCATGATTCATGCATGTTAGATGAAGAATCTCCCATCAAAGCATCTCCTTCTTTGTACATGTTTATTTGCTTTCAAGAGGCAAGTACATGATTCATGCATGTTAGATGAAGAACCCTCCATCGCCCCAGCTTTCGAGAGACAGATGCATGATTCGTGCATGTTAGATGAAGAACCCCCATCGAAGCATCTCCATCTTTACGTGTTGGTTTTAGCTTTCGAGAATCAGGTACATGATTCATGCATGTTAGATGAAGAATCCTCCATCGATCCATCTCCGTCTTTATGTTTGGTAATATTCGCATTCGAGAGGTAGGTAGATGATTCATGCATGTTAGATGAAGAATCACCCATTGGCAAATCTTCGTCTTTAAGTGTTAGTATTAGCTTTCTAGTGCCAGGTACATGATTCATACATGTTAGATGAAGAATCCCCAATCAAAGTATCTCCGTCTTTACATGTTGGTATTAGCTTTCAAGAGCCACGTACATGATTCATGCATGTTAGAGGAAGAATCCTCTATCAAACCATCTCTGTCTTTACGTGTTGGCATTTGCTTTTGAGAAGTAGGTACATGATTCATGCATGTTAGATGAAGAATCCCCCATCGACCCCATCTCCGTCTTTACGAGTTGGTATTAGCTTTTGAGAGTCATGTACATGATTCATGCACGTTAGATGAAGAATCCCCCCATCGAAGAATCTTCGTCTTTGCATGTTGGTATTAGCTTTCGAGAGGCAGGTACATGATTTATGCATATTAGATGAAGAATTTTCCATTGAAGCATCTCCGTGTTTACGTGTTGGTTTTAGCTTTCAAGATGAATACATGATTGAGACATGTGTTGGAAAAGAAACGCGGAAACCTTTCCCCAAACCGGAGAGTACCTGCGAGAGGACCGAGCAATACAACGCACGAACCCAAAAACAACCACACAAAACAATCCACGCAGACACAGAAAATTTTTGACGTGGAAAACCCTTGCGGGAAAAATCACGGGACGATCGGAGTCCAACCCTGAGAAGCCTCCACTAATAGAATAGAAGAATTACACCCTCTACAAACTCCTTCCGATCCAAATCGGATCCCTACAACACTCAGAAGTAAGAACAATGATTACAAGGCTACGAAGAGCGAGAACGACGAGTAGAGATTACCCGAAACACGATCTCCTTCGAAAATGACCTTCAATCCTCCGTCTTCTCTCCCGAAGTTGTAATGGCACTCTTGCCTCCTTCCTCTCTCCAAGTTGTGTTACCTTGCGTTATGTTGCGTAATTAATTAGGGTTGAGAAAACTCAACTTAACTCCCCAATCCCGCAACCAACCTGGACCGTTGGATTAGATCCAGTGGTAAAAAATCACCCAGATTCCCGCATCAGCCCCGACGACACAGAGTTCGGCCAGAACTCTGTGTCGGGCAAACAGCACCTAACGCCAACATTCTGGAACAGCCAGACCGAGTTCGGCCAGAACTCGGCCTGGGACCGAGTTCGGGCCAAACTCGGTAGACCCAGTCCAGAACCTCCCTTAGGAGCAGCAGCAGCAGTAGCAACTCCGCGTCACCTACTTTCCGAGCTTCTTCGACACACGAATGGCGCTCGTCGCACTCCGGGGTCTTCTCCACATAGGTTGGGAACCCCACCCACTCCAAAAAATCTTTCCCTTCACAACTATGGGGAGGATGTCGTCATCCCGACGACCTGCCTGCAGTACTCAAACTTCCCCCTTGGTAGAATCTTCCTGAACATATCAGCTCCGTTGTCATCTGTATGAACCTTCTCAAGCTCCGCGTCCTTCTTCTCAACCACATCCCGTATCCAATGATACCGAGTCTCGATGTGTTTGGACCGGCTATGAAAGGTCTGATTCTTCACAAGGTGAATAGCACTCTGACTGTCGCAAAGCAAAGTATACTGCTCTTGCTTCAGTCCCATTTTCTGCAGCAGCTTCTTCATCCACAGCAACTCCTTGCAAGCCTCCGTCGCCGCAATGTACTCTGCCTCTGTCGTCAACAAGGCAACACACTTCTGCAATCGCGACTGCCACGACACCGCTCCTCCCGCAAACATCATCACGTAGCCCGAAGTCGATCGCCTCGTGTCTACATCTCCAGCCATATCAGCGTCGGTATACCCAAACAGCTTCGGCTCGTCACCACCAAAGGAAAGTCTCCAACCAGCAGTGTCCTGAAGATATCGTAGAATCCACTTGACCGCACTCCAATGTACCCTTCCAGGGTTTGAAAGATACCTGCTAACCGTACCAACTGTATGAGCAATATCTGGCCTCGTACACACCATGGCATACATAAGGCTTTCTACAGCTGAGGCATATAGAACCCGCTCCATATCTTCCTTTTCGTCCTCGGTAGATGGACACTGCTCCTCAGTGAGCTTAGAGTGAGCCGCAAGAGGGGAACTCACTTTCTTCGACCCGTCCATCCCGAAACGCTGAAGTACCCGGTGAATGTACTTCGTTTGGGACAAGTGTAGCAGCTTGGACTCTCTCTCTCGGCTGATCTCCATTCCAAGAATGGTCTTCGCTGTGCCCAAATCCTTCATTGAGAAGGCCGCGCCCAGCTGACGTTTCAACTCCGCTATCCTAGTGGCATTCTGACCCACTAATAGTATGTCATCTACATAGAACAACAAAATGATGAAATCATCCTCGGCAAAATACCTCACAAATGCACAATGGTCCGACGTCGTCCGTGCATAACCATGCTCCCCCATAAACGACTCGAACTTCCTGTACCACTGCCTCGGAGCCTGCTTCAGACCATACAAGTTCTTCCTCAACCGGCAGACCAAATGTGACTTGCCCTTCTCACAGAATCCCTCTGGCTACTCCATGTACAACTTCTCCTCAAGATCACCGTAGAGGAATGCCGTCTTCACGTCCATCTGCTCGACCTCCAAGTCGAGACTGGCTGCTAATGCTAGCACCACCCGAATAGACGAATGCTTGACGACAGGCGAAAAGATCTCATCATAATCCACGCCTTTCCGCTGACCGTAGCCTTTGACTACCAGCCTCGCTTTGTATCGAGGGCGAGTAGCATCATCCATCTGCTTCACTCTGAACACCCATCGATTCTTCAAAGCCTTCTTGCCCTTTGGCAACCGCACCAGATCATAAGTGGAATTGGTGTGCAGGAACTCATCTCCTCCTGCATAGTCTCCATCCACTCCTGCCTGTGTTCGTCTTCCATAGCCTCTGCAAAACTTTCGGGCTCTCCCCCGTCAGTCAATAGCACATACTCATCTGGTGAGTATCTCGTAGATGGTCGACGATCCCTGTCACTCCTCCTCAGTGGAGCCACTGGTGCTGGCTGTATACCGACAACCTCCTCCCCTTCAGGAACTGCCTCTCCGGCATGCTCATCCTCCTGAGGGACACCCTGACCACCATCAGCAGGCTGATGATCAAGGTTAGGAGCAACTCCATGTACCGGCTCCTCCATAACTGGATCCTCTGCGATGTCCTCTAGAAACTGCTCGAAGCGAAATGACTCTAACTCAGGCAATTCCTCAGCCTCAGAAGGCGTCTCAGAATCCTGAGTGTTGGTTATGGTCTGATCCTCGACGAATACCACGTTCCTGCTTCTGTAGAGCTTTCCTTCCACTGGGTCGTAGAGTCTATAGCCAAACTCATCCCGACCGTAGCCGACAAAGACGCATCGTCTCGTCTTTGGCTCGAGTTTGGTCCTCTCGTCCTTCGGTACATGTACGAAGGCTTTACAACCAAACGCCCGCAGGTGATTGTATGACGGCTCTTTGCCGTACCATACTTTGTCAGGTACATCACCCTGCAAAGGAGCACTAGGAGATAAATTAATAATATAAGCAGCTGTGAGAAGAGCCTCACCCCAATAACTGCCCGACAAGTTTGCTTCTGACAGCAAACACCGCACCCTCTCCATCAGTGTCTTGTTCATGCGCTCCGCTGCACCATTGAGCTGAGGTGTCTTTGGCGGAGTCTTCTGGTGTCGTATCCCTTGCTCTCTGCAATATACATCAAAGGGACCGATGTATTCGCCGCCATTGTCGGACCGAACACACAACAACTTCTTGCCCGTCTCCCTTTCAACAGAGGCCTGAAACTCCTTGAAAGTAGGCAGCACCTGATCCTTGGTCTTTAAGGCATAGACCCAAATCTTTCTGGAACAGTCATCAATAAAAGTTACAAAGTAAGAAGCACCATCAAGAGATTTTACCTTCATAGGACCGCAGACATCCGAGTGAATCAACTCGAGCAACGCCGGCTTTCTTGAACTTGGGTGACTTTGGAAAGACACCCTATTTTGCTTCCCAGCTAGACAGTGCGTGCACTTCTCCAACTTTGTAGACTTGAGCCCCGGAATCACCTTTCTGTTCACCAAGTAGCTCATCCCCTTCTCGCTGATATGGCCGAGCCGCCTGTGCCACAACTCGGTAGACGCATCACTGACTGCGTTCACCTCCTGTGCCCCCTGTGCGCTCCCCTCCATATAGTAGAGACCGGACTTCTTGCTTCCTCTGGCAATCACCATCGAACCCCTGGAAAGCTTCTACTGACTGTTCCCGAAGAGACTGAAGAATCCCTCGTCATCCAACCTTCCAACCGATACCAGGTTGAAACGGATATCAGGGACATGACGAACATCCTTGAGAACAAGAACCGCACCCGTCTTCGTTCTCAAATGCACATCTCCAACGGCAACCGCCTTCGACACATCTCCATTGGCCATCTTCAACACTCCACAGTCGCCTGTTGTGTAAGTGGCAAATAGTGCCCTGTTGTGAGATACATGTGCTGAAGCCCCTGAGTCCACCAGCCAAGAATTGTCATCGCAGGCGAGGTTTGTAATGACCTCATCACCGACGAGCCTCCATGCATCGAGGCCGCCGCTGTAGTGTTCTCTTCTTGCTTCCCCTTGTCGCCCTTCTTCTCTCTCTTCCAAGCGAAGCAATTCCGCTTGATGTGGCCCTTCTTACCACAATGGTAACACTCTGAGTCCTCGTACCGACCATTGGACTTCCCCCTGCTCTTGTCTCTGCCACCACCTGGACCCCTGCTTTTGCCCCTTCTGCGGCTCTCTGAAACCAATGCCTCTGAGTGGTGGGATGTGGATGAAGTGCCCTGAGATCGTCTCCGCATCTCTTCATTCAGCACCCCGCTCTTGGCAAACTCCAGACTGACCACGCCCTCTGGAGCAGAAGCGATCATAGATACTCGTACGGTCTCCCACGAGTCTGGCAAAGTACACAGCAGCCATAGTCCCTGAACTTCGTCGTCGAACTTGACTCCCATAGAAGATAGCTGGTCAACCACGCCCTGGAACTCACTCAAGTGATCCGAAATAGATGACCCATCCTTGTATCGCAGACCCATCATCGTTCGGATCAGGAACAACTTGTTTACCCGGTCTTCTTCGCATACAAGGATTCTAGCTTATCCCACAACGTCTTCGCGTGCTCAATATTGGCAACGTGGTTGTACACGTTCTCGTCCACAAACTGCCGTATGTACCCACACACTTGTATATGCTCGAATGTCCAGTCCTCCTCGGATTTATCACTGGGCTTCTCGGATGCAAATACGGGCAGATGCAGCTTTTTGACGAACAGCAAATCTTTCATCTTGCTCCGCCAATAGTGATAGTTTGTGCCGTTCAGGTTCACCATGCGCACCGGCTTCGCGTCCATCTCTCCTCTCTGGTTTCTCTGTCAACTACTGACACTCCTTCTGAATTCCAGAACCTGGCTCTGATACCACTCTGTTGGGAAAGAAACACGGAAACCTTTCCCCAAACTGGAGAGTACCTGCGAGAGGACCGAGCAATACAACGCACGAACCCAAAAACAACCACACAAAATAATCCACGCAGACACAGAGAATTTTTGACGTGGAAAACCCTTGCGGGAAAAACCACGGGACGATCGGAGTCCAACCCTGAGAAGCCTCCACTAATGGAATAGAAGAATTACACCCTCTACAAACTCCTCCCGATCCAAATCGGATCCACACAACACTCAGAAGTAAGAACAATGATTACAAGGCTACGAAGAGCGAGAACGACGAGTAGAGATTACCCGAAACACGATCTCCTTCGAAAATGACCTTCAATCCTCCGTCTTCTCTTCCGAAGTTGTAATGGCACTCTTGCCTCCTTCCTCTCTCCAAGTTGTGTTACCTTGCGTTATGTTGCGTAATTAATTAGGGTTGAGAAAACTCAACTTAACTCCCCAATCCCGCAACCAACCTGGACCGTTGGATTAGATCCAGTGGTGAAAAATCACCCAGATTCCCGCATCAGCCCCGACGACACAGAGTTCGACCAGAACTCTGTGTTGGGCAAACAGCACCTAACGCCGACATTCTGGAACAGCCAGACCGAGTTCGGCCCGAACTCGGCCTGGGACCGAGTTCGGGCCAAACTCGGCAGACCCAGTCCAGAACCACCCTTAGGAGCAGCAGCAGCAGTAGCAACTCCGCGTCGCCTACTTCCCGAGCTTCTTCGACACACGAATGGCGCTCGTCGCACTCCGGGGTCTTCTCCACATAGGTTGGGAACCCCACCCACTCCAACAATATGTTAGATGAAGAATTCTCCATTGATCCATCTCCGTCTTTACGAGTTGGTATTATCTGATTCATGCATGTTAGATAAAGAATCCGCAATCGATGCAAGACATTTCCTGGTTAACTAGATCCAATTGAAGGGATATTTTCACTAAGAATTAAAGATATCTTCGGAATAAAGCAACAAGACACAAAACTACAATTCCAAGAAAGAGAGTACGCCAAGCTACATATATAGCCTTCTAATTAGGGTAACGGGAAGCAAGGTTTAACTCAATCAAAATTCATTTTTAAAGTTAAAATTTGTACCATTTGATCTTTGTGGATTTAAACTGGTTTTAGCTCGGAGGTTGAGGATCCTCACTTCTTCCTTTTTTAGCATAATCTACTCCCTTTGCGTGTGTTTTTGTGCAATCTCAAATTAATGGAAAGTTGAAGACGAGATAGAAAGATCCTGAGCAAGTACACTTTCTGGACATGCAGTGTTGAAACGTGCCATTGCGTCTGCCTCCAGTTCAGGTTATTGTCGGACTAGTTCCATTTAGTCCGAACATGTGCACAATTTTGATGTTCAGTACGTCCACTTGATCATCCAACTGACTTTGAATTTTATTCATGAATCAGAGTTGAATGGATATTAATTATTAGGGCTGCAAACGAGCCAAGCCGAGCCAAGCTTTTGCAAGCTTGAGCTTGACTTGACTAAGAATTCATCAAACTCGAGCTCGAGCTTGATAAATTTTTTATTTTAGAACTTGAGCTTGGCTCGAGCTTGTTTATATTAACCTTGAGGTTGGCTTGGTTTAAGCTCGAGCTTGGTTTGATAAGCAAGCTTGATTCAAGCTTAATAAACAAGCTCGATAAGTTCAGAATCAAGCTCGTTAAGCTCAGTGTTCTAAAAGACGAAAAAAGCGGCGCCTAGGCGCTAGGCGCCGGACAGCCTCCTAGGATTAGGTCGGAATCGGCCATCTGGACTGCATTGCATTAAATCGGGATAAGACGACCGCCTAGACGGGTGTAGGCGGCTAGACGGCCGCCTAGGTGGTCGACGACCATGCCAAAAGAATCGAATTTTTTTTCCAGGGCAGAAGACTTACCCGAACCCGTTAACAAAAGGTGAATCCCTATTCCTTTCGAAGGGAGAGAGCAGCATCAGCAGCACAGAAGTAGAAAGTAGCAGCAACACGAGAAGTAGAGAGCAGCAGCAGCAGGCGGAGAGAGCAGCGGCAGCGGGAGCATGTGAGTGATCTTCCTTCTTCTTCTTCTTTTTTCTTCTGCGGCCTCTTTTTCTCTTTCTTTCGATTCTCTTTTTTTTTTTCCTTCTTCAGATTTTTTTTTTATTTTCAGCCGGATATATACTGCTACCACAGTGGCATCAGTTGTTTAGTACTTCTTCTCTTTTCTGATTTTTTCTTCTTTTTCTACAGTGGCAGCAACTGTTTACTTCTTTTTCTTTTACTACAGTGGCTGCAGCTGATTTTTTTCTTCTAATTTTTTTCCTTCTTTCTATTCTTCAGTGGCAGCAGCTGAGTTTTTTATGCACAAAAAAACGTACACCTGTTTAAGGAAAAAATTATTTTCATTAGAAAGTTAAGTTAAATAGAAAAACTATTGTGGCAGTAGCACGGTAGCACTAATTTTATGTAAGCTGAGTTTTTAATTCCTATATATATATATTTATATGCGGCGACCGCCTAATATTAGAAGGCCGCCTAGGCGGCCTGGACGCTAGGCAGTGGGTGGCCACCCGCCTTACGCCTAGCGCCTTTTACAACCTTGGTTAAGCTTGATTTCCAGCTCGTTCAACTTTATTTCAAACTAATTAAGCTTGATTTCAAGCTTAAGTAGCTCGATTTCAAACTTGTTATGTTTGAATTCAAGTACCATATATTAACAATTTATTGTTAAAAATTTAATTAAAAAAGTTCCTTAATATCAATTATTAATGACATAATGCACACAACTATATTGTTATACAAACATATATAAAATTATAATTCAATAAGGAACAAACGAGCTTCTAAACAAGCTCTTAAACGAGCTCATAAATGAGCCAGCTCGCAAGCTCATATACAAGTCAGCTTGCAAGCTCATACGAGCCGAGTACTTATAAGCTTGAGCTTTGCTCGTTTATTAAACGAGCTCGAAAATGAAGCTTGAGCTCAACTTGTTTACTAAACGAATCAAGCTCAAACGAGCTTTTATCGAGCCGAGCTTCAAGCAGCTTGAGAACAGCTTGGCTCATTTGCAGCCCTATTAATTATCAATCAAACAGGTACGTATATGCATTGATCAGATCAGCGAGTGTGCATGGGTCATAAAGATCGACAGATCATTGTCGGCCTTGATGCATTTCTTGTCTCTAGAAAGTTTATAGTACAATAATTTCTTTGAACCGGTCAAGATCATGGCGATCGAAGTCAAGAATGCGTGCGTGCATGGAGCAAGCAAGAGTTGTGCTCACTGCCCAGGTTTCTGCTTTCAGACTTTTGACCTAGCTAGCTACACACTGAAACTGCACATCAAAAACATGTTCAAAATAAATAACATGTGGGAGTTTTCAATTGGGTCAAAAAGAATGAATGAGATCATACGCTACACCCCTTAACTTTATTGGTCAGAGAATTAATGGAGACTCTTTAATCAAGTTCTCAGGTATTGAGTAATATATTCAAATCTATCCTACTATAATATAGAAAAACTTAGTTGGTGAAAATTTTAAATTCCGAAAATACCCTTACATACTTATACTAATTAAAAATAGTTCATCTATTCTACTACATAATAGGAAAACTTAGTTGGTAAAACTTTTGAATTCCGAAAATACCCTTACATACTTATACTAATTAAAAATAGTTCATCTATTCTACTATATAATAGGAAAACTGAGTTGGTGAAACTTTTGAATTCCGAAAATACTCTTACATACTTATACTAATTAAAAATAGTTCATTAATTTTAATAAGGACAACTTAGTAATTAGGAAGACTACCCTTTGGTCTTCCTAAAGAGTCTTCCTAAACTAATTAAGAAATGTTAAAATACGTGCAAGGCACGTGCACATATGCTAGTATATAATAGTAAGAAAAACATTATATATATATATATATATATATATATATATATATATATATATATATATATATATATATTTCCTAAAGAGTCTTCCTAAACTAATTAAAAAATGTTAAAATACGTGCAAGGCACGTGCACATATATATATATATATATATATATATATATATATATATATATATATATATATATATACTAACCAGATTATAGGAAAATAAAGGGTCGATTCTTGTATATGTCAGAATACTAGTAGGGTCTATTAATAACAACAAAAACATGAATACTAATTGAAACATTATTATATTGATGAAAAAAAACATTATCAAATTGGACAACAAAAAACAAGTATAATGCTGCAAAGTCCAATATGATATTAGCGAAACAAAAAATATACGATGTACAAATATAAACAATACTGACGTCATTATTAAAGTGATTTTTTTTTTTTGGAACAATGCCTATATTGACAAGGACCCAATTAAGATCCCAACCTCTCTTCTTTTACAAGAAAATTTAAAATAGTCTAATCTTGGGTGATGATGACAGAGCTGCAGGGCCGGCCCAGTCTAATGCCCAGAACAAAATCCAAAATGATGTCCCTTGTTCAAAAAAAATAAAGTATCAATTTTCTTTGGAAAGATTCAGTATTTGATTATTATGAACATTAATGTTTTGTGCAATTTTTTAGTTTGATTCTTATAAAATATTGCAGAATCTTGTTGTTTTGGACATAGACATAGGCACTTCATGTGGACTTTTATGCACCTCTACAAAACTAAATTATGAAACAAATTAATTAAATACTTTTTTTTTCTTCTAGAGTAACATAGACTCCATCTTTCCAATCTTCAAGTTTCTCATCTTCGCAACGTCATCGATTTAGATTTTAGAATAAATATAATTTGTAGTACAACCATCCATTCGTACCCACAAAACAATACGAAGTATATGTGCGTTAATTTGTATATGATCTTGACTTAAAACAGATGTCTCATATTGTAAGCAATCCAACATAGAATATTCACAATGCAATACACACCATGCATTATACCCAAACCTATCATAATATTAGCACAATATCTTGATCAGAAAATAAAAATAAAAAACTAAATGATCTAAAAATTAATGAAGCTCATAAATTTGACTCTAAATTATAGAAGATAACTATGCTATTATTAGCAGGTTTAAGCAATTGTATATGAAGTTCTTCGTTACGGTAACTATTGGTTCTTGAAACCTAGTAAAATACAAAATCTATAGTAGTGATAACTAAGATTCCATGTACATACCAAGAATTAGAAATTAAAGACTCGACAAAATTTTAGTAACCACTATATACAATATTTAATGACATTATTATATATATGACAATATATGTCGAAAGAGCATATGACAAATGACATTATTGTATATATGTCGATAGAGCACTTACATTTTTGGTTCCATTTTTGTTCGACTCTTCTTCAACTGTGTATTCTTGCATACCCCAACCTGTGCATATTTGCTCATTTTTTTAGCATGTTCCCTTAAAACATGTTGATACCTTCTTCTACCGATTGCTCTTCCGTCTAGCATCACGAAATTACTATTAAATTTTTTCCAAAAGTCATTCAATGCTGACCGTGACGTTTTTCCTTTCTCGGATATACGATTTTGTATGAAGAGATTCACGGCTGCCAACGTTTCCAATTCCCTACCTTTTTCATTTTATGTTCTATGTGCTATTTGTTTTTCTTCTTTATTTTTTTTTCTTTGGACTTTGGGTGCTCATGATGGACAATGGGGGTGAAGGTTGCATGTCCTTTGGACCTTAGTAGAAAAAAAAAAAAAAATCAGAGTTAGAAAACAATACAAAAAAAAAAACTTGACATTTCTTGTGCCTTGGGGCCCGGGCCTAGGCCCTGTTTGCCCCTCCCCCTTCCTGCCTCGGTGCCCCTCTCCCCGCCTGCCTCGGTGACGAGTGTTTTTTTTTTTTTTTTCTCTTTCCTAGAATGTTATGATTAGCATTAATTATTATTATTTTTTTGAGTAAAACGTTAATCTTCATATACATTTATAATAAGACAACAATGAAACATGCTACATGTAAGGTGCAAGCCTGAGCATCACAAGAAAATTATTGTACAGCAACCATGGTTGTTGCTTCTTAGTGGATTCCACTTTAATTATTTATGTAGTGTGTGATTTGCGTTTCAAATTTGTTTCTTGTACAAACTTCAAAACGTGCCACTTACAGGTGACACAAAAGGAGAGGAAGGTGTGATTTGCATTAAAATGCATGTTTCTTTCTCCATTGATTTTTTTTTTTAATTTCTCTCCAAGGAATAACTTGTCAATGTTAATTTATGGATGTAAGTTTTGATCTTCTCCTTCCTTGTATAATCTTTGATGACGAACAAACCTTTAATTTATTGTTTTAATTTTTTTGCCCCAGCCTTGTTGACCATGATGGAATTGGAGAATTAGATATGATAATTCTGCGATAGGAACATAATTCCTAGAACCATAATTTATGAATATCAAATTGATGTTTGTTTGGTGAAGACATTTATGAATTAGCTAGGCCTATATAATCTGCTCCTAGAATTTTTACTAATTTATCATATCCTATAATTTAACGTCGGTGTCGTAGACCAGGTTATTCCGGTGAGGGTTGATAAATGTTGCAATTTGGTTTGTGTTTTAGCTAGGTTGGAAATTTCCTATCATCTGAAAAAAGTCTGTTTATTAATTCTAGAACCTTTTATTCCATTCAAAAAATATGTATATTATCACATCATGCCGATGGAGTCACTATCAATGATATATAACATAAAAATAATTAGGTATTCTTTCCATTCGTAGATTTATAGGTTAATAAACGTGACTGATTGTGTGTCATTAGATAAAATAAGATAAGCACCTGTCCTAGAAGAATTAGGTTTAAGCATCATTTTCCTGTCAGTTAGCTATTTAATTCAAAGGCCACACTTCAACACCGGCATCTACCTGCCGAGAAGAAGTCATGGTGTCGATCGCGTGCATGGTCCAATCTCAAATTAAGATCACGTGTAGCCTGGAAAATTTGTTGGTGTACTTAAAGCGCAACCATATTCCATCTGTCTCATTAAAAACATGGGAAACAAGACATCATCAGGTTAGCCAATTTAGTTCTACATTCATAATTAGGTTCTGTGGAGTAGCCACTGCCGCTCTTTTTGTCGTTATCTAGTCGAGTGGTTTAGAGAGATACATGCGGTCCGAATGGTCAGAAGTGTGTATATATATATATATATATATATATATATATATATATATATATATATATATATATATATATATATATATATATATGTTGGTGCTTTATTTACATGGAGAGAGCTTGCTCTCAACATGCCTTGTAAAATTTTAGTCCCACATTGGAAAAGCACCATGAGTTATCTCAACATATATACTTGGGTGTGTTGTTGAGAGATGCACATGGGGTGGTGACCCTAAGGAGGAAACCATGTGGGTGATTTTACTAGGAGGTAAGAATAAGGCTCCAAGGATTAAGCATTAATGCTTTTGTCATTCTCTTGGATTAATTCCACTTGGAGCTAAGCCCCAAAGGGGCTTAACGACTCGGACTCGGACTCGGGCTCATGGGCTCATGAGGCGTAATGTGGCGTTTTGTTGGCGCACTTAGCACGTCAGCAGTCATGCGATCTTTATGCGGCTCATATGCGGCAAGTCCATCCGAGGAGTCAGAATAGAGGTGACATCGAGCGTTCCACAAGTTATTCAACTTGCTGGTTCCTGGAAGCAGATCGTGTGGGACGAATCTTGCTTTGAGCAACGGTGTTTTGACACCCCAGCATTGTTCTTCTTCTCATCTCTCTCTAGTTTTTCGTTCTGTCCCAATTGCAACACGTTTGCAAGGAAGAACGAGAGATCTTCTCTTCTCTTTTTCCCTCCTTCAGATTGTAATTTGGCTATTTGATTTTTTATACCATCGTAGATCTTGAGTTTGCTCTCTGCAAAGTTTTGTGGGACATCTCAGATCTCGATTGCATCTGTTTTTCCATCTTTGATCAAGCCCCGGGACTAACAATCTCAAAGCAAGATCCGTATAGATGGAAAACATTAATGCTTCGCTCCTCCAATCGGACTTCTGCAAGTTGAAAAAGTTCGATGGAGAGCACTATCAAGTCTGGAAGAGAAAGGTGTACCTAACTCTTCAACTGAAAGACGTTGATCATGTTCTGTTGGAGGAAGAACCCTCTGTTCCAGACACTGGATCTACTGCCGCCATCAACGCGACTACCAAACTCCAGGCCAAGTGGAGAAGGGAAAATAGCATCTGCAGGCTTCTCATCCTGAATGCTATGGAGGACTCCCTGGCAGAATCCTACTCAAAGAAGGAACTTGCCAGAGACATATGGGAGTCTGTGAAAAATCTGTATGAAGAAGATAAGAACAGGAGCAAAATGTTTGTGGTTGAAAAATATCACAAATTGCTCTTTGAGGACGAAAAGTCCATGCTGTCACAGGTGAAGAAATTTCTGAAGCTGCGTCAGAAACTGGAAGACGAAGAGATGCCCCTTCCCGACAAGTTTGTCGTCGGAGGGATCGTCTCAAAACTTCCTGCAGGATGGAGTACCTTCTATGCAAGGATGCACAGAAAGAAGCTAGACATTAGCTTGGGAGATCTACTTCAAGAGATCCATGTTGAGGACGAGATGCGTTCTCAACAGAAGGTGGACACTCTGTCCAAACAGTTGGCTAAAGCCAATCTTGTGCAGACGAGAGATTTCAAGGGGAAGCAGGCGGCTTCTCATCCCAAGAAGAAGGACTTCGCTAATCTAAAAGTGAAGGGTCCTTCTTTCAAGCAACAGAAGACTAAGTCCCACGTGACTTGTTATAATTGTGGCAAGAAAGGCCACTACAAGAGTGAATACAGATCTAAGCCTAAACAATCAGAGAAAGGTGAGCCTAATAAGGTTTCATTGGTTTCTAACGTTGTTGCTATGATCGGACAGGTCACAACTGTGGGGGTTGACTCTGACTGGTGGATAGACACTGGTGCGACTTGCCATGTCTGTTCAGGCAAGGAATGGTTCGTCACGTACCAGCCGATATCTGAGAAGGTTGTCATGGCGAACCAGGCCCAAGCTGAAGTTCTGGGGATCGGGACCGTGGAACTGAAACTCACTTCTGGGAACACTCTGACGCTTCAAGGTGTGAAGCATGTTCCGACGATTACCAAGAACCTGATCGCTGGGAGCCTGCTCTGCAACGCAGGCTTGAGGATGGACATCAATGCTGGTCAGATGGTGATGTCCAAGAAAGGAACATACTTCGGAAAGGCTTATCAAACCGAAGGCATGTTTAAAATTCAGCTTGTTAACCAGTTTGAAGACATTAATGCAGTTGCATTTTCTGATTATTCTCTTGAGTTGTGGCATAATAGACTAGGACATGTTCATTGTAAGAGAATTAACAAAATGTCTAGTCTAGGACTTATCTCCAAATGTGGGGGTAAGGTGGAGAAGTGTGAGGTGTGTGCTCAGACGAAGATCACAAGGAAACCCTTTCATCGGGTCAATAGAAGCACATATCTTCTGGAGTTGGTACACTCCGATATCTGTGACTTCAAACATTTCTCCACGAAGGCCGGGATGAAGTATTTCATAACCTTCATCGACGACTTCTCAAAATACGCGTTCGTCTACTTGCTCAAGTCTAAAGACGAAGCCTTCGAGAAGTTCAGAGAGTTCAGGGCCGAAGCTGAACGGCAGACTGGACAACAATTCAAGAGGTTAAGAAGTTATCGAGGTGGGGAGTACAGGTCTCATGAATTCGCATCGTTCTGCAAAGAACATGGAATCATATGCGAGACTACTGCTCCATATTCTCCTCAATCCAACGGAGTAGCAGAGAGGAAGAACGGAACGTTGACAGAAATGATGAACTCTATGCTGCTAACCGCGGGTCTTCCTAAATGCTACTGGGGAGAAGCTGCATTGACGGCCACTTTTATTCTTAATAGAGTGTCACATGCAACTTCAGACGTAACTCCTCATGAACTCTGGTTCAAAGTCAGACCAAACTTGAATGTCATTCGAGTGTGGGGGTGTCTGGCGTATGTGAAACTCCCAGATCTGAAGATTCAGAAGCTAGGGACAAGGACTACGAAGGCGATCTTCTTGGGGTATGCCGAGAAGAGTGATGCTCGGAGATTTCTTGATATTGAGTCAAATCATATCATCGAATCTTGCGATGCTGAATACTTTGAAGACAAGTTTGCAAAAGACAAAAATATTGTTCTTTCGGACATTCCGGAAAATGATGTAGGTGCAAATGAGACTGAAATCTCATATGAGCCAGTAGTCCAAGAAGAAGCTGTTTTTGATGAAACAACTCTTGTACCAGAACTCGCAGAGCCGTCAGCTAAGCGAGCGAGGAGACCGAAAGACTTCGGAGATGACTTCGTCACCTATCATGTGGAAGCAGATCCGCTTACCTATGATGAGGCGATGAAGACCAGAGATGCTATCTTCTGGAAGGAGGCAGTGAATGACGAGTTTGACTCTATCTCCTCCAATAACACATGGGTGTTGGTAGATCTACCTGAAGGAGAAAAGCCTATTGGATGTAAATGGATCTTCAAGAAGAAGATGAAGGCAGATAGAACTATTGACAAGTTCAAGGCCAGGCTGGTCGCCAAGAGATTTTCTCAGAAACAGGGGATAGACTACTTCGACACGTACGCTCCAGTAGCTCGGATGACCACCATCAGGATGTTAATCGCTCTAGCAGCTATACATAAGTTGGTGATACATCAGATGGATGTAAAGACAGAGTTCCTGAATGGGGAGCTGACCGAAGAGATTTACATGCAACAGCCAGATGAATTTGTCGTCAAAGGTCTTGAAGACAAAGTCTGCAAGTTGGTGAAATCATTATATGGTTTGAAGCAAGCTCCCAAGATGTGGCATGAGAAGTTTGACAAAGTTATTAGGTCAAACGGCTACAGAGTCAGCGAGACGGACAAATATGTTTACACAAAGTTCGCTGATGGAAGAGGAGTCATCGTTTGTCTGTACGTGGACGATATGCTAATCTTAGGTACGGATATAGGCTGTGTCACAGAGACAAAGAAGTTCCTCTCAACCAAGTTCAGTATGAAGGACTTGGGGGATGCAGATGTCATCTTGGGCATAAAGATCATCCGGACAGACACTGGAGTAGCGCTGTCACAATCTCACTATATTGAGAAGATGCTCACACGCTATGGGTATAAGGATCTTCCAGGGATCGATACGCCATACAGGTGTGATCAGAAGCTGAAGCCAAACTCGAGGGAAAGCGTCAGGCAGCTGGAGTATTCTAGCGTTATCGGAAGTTTGATGTACGCAACCACTGCCACAAGGCCTGACATAGCTTTTGCCGTGGGAATGCTGAGTCGGTTCACAAGCAACCCAGGGGTTGAGCACTGGAAAGCTGTGAAGCGGGTGATGAGATATCTCAAGAAAACTCAGACATATGCACTGCACTACAACGGGTATCCGACAACAGTGGAAGGCTTCAGTGATGCTAGCTGGTGTTCAGAGATGGAAAGCGAGAGATCCACAGGTGGATATGTCTTTTCTTTGGGTGGAGCTGCTATATCATGGAAGTCGAAGAAGCAGACTATACTCTCTCGTTCCTCCATGGAATCTGAATTCTATGCACTTGAAACTGCAGCAGATGAAGCAGAATGGCTTCGGGAGCTCATGTATGATCTTCCAGTGGTTGGGGCTCAGATACCGGCGATACCGATATACTGTGACAACTAGGCGACTGCGGCGGTGGCATCAAATAACCTCTTCAACGGGAAGAAGAGGACTGTGCGGTTGAAGCACAGGGCAGTACACGATCTTATCAAAAGAGGTGTAATTGCAGTGGTTGATGTTCGGAGTCAGGAGAACCTGGCAGATCCGTTCACAAAGGGCCTCAAGCGCCAGTTGGTCGAGGACACAGCTTGTAAAATGGGCTTGAAGGCATTCTGATAGTGTGTCTTTGTAATCCTACCATAAAGTTTTATGCTATTAGTTCAAAGAGAAATCTACTAGGCATCTAACTTTTGGTTCAAAGGAGGATCACTGACTGGGAAACTATCAGGTAACAGTGGGTACTTGTTCTCTGGAACATGGAAGGGATACGGACCCATAACCACTGTTGTCTACTATGTATTTTTCTGCAGAAAAACAGATCCTGTGGAAGGTTGGCTTAAACGCCTTAATGAGTTCTCAGGCAGAGTGAATGTCTGGTGTGCTTTACAGGAAGCACGGTAGAGCAGCACTACAAGGAGTGAAACTCCATGCTACAGTAGGATGACTCCACCATGAGGTTCCCAGGTAGGGGTAATGCCTCGGCTTTGCAAGCCAAGTCATAGCGGCGTAGCACCGCAAATAGGCAGGTAGCCTAATGCTGTATGATGTAATTAAAGAGTTGTAGACAGCACTACAAAGGGGAGGATGGCCCCATGTTACAGTGGCACGACACCACGATGAGGTACCCAGGTAGGGGTAAAGCCTCGGCATTGCAAGCCATGTCGTTGCGGCGTAACACCGCAAGGAAGCCTTAGGCTTCATGCTGGGTAGTTTGGCACTACAAAGAGGCTTGTGACCTCATGCTACAGTAGTATGACACTACGATGAGGTTTCCAGGTAGGGGTAATGCCTCGGCTTCAGGCCATGTCATAGCGGCGTAGCACCGCAAGGAAGCGCAAGGCTTCATGCCATATCTCTTTAATAAAGAACTCACCTATAGTGTATGAAAAGAGATATCAGGCCGTCTCTTGAGGGTAAACTTGTAGACGTCCAAAATTATACACTGAAACCAGGCTGGCACAGGGCCTTTAATGTGCAGCCAGAAGCACACGTAACTACACTTTGTGAGTGGGAAGAATTACAATTGTGGTGCAGAAGTCAAGGCGTAGTCCATTCTTGTATCATATTGTTATTTAACCCATGCGGGAAGATTCAAGTCGTCAGCGACATCTATTCTAATGCAAAATGGACAGTTACTGTGGGGAACGCTCAACCCTGGACACATATATATGTTGTGATATGTGGAGGATTGTTGGTGCTTTATTTACATGGAGAGAGCTTGCTCTCAACATGCCTTGTAAAATTTTAGTCCCACATTGGAAAAGCACCATGAGTTATCTCAACATATATACTTAGGTGTGTTGTTGAGAGATGCACATAGGGTGGTGACCCTAAGGAGAGAACCATGTGGGTGATTTTACTAGGAGGTAAGAATAAGGCTCCAAGGATTAAGCATTAATGCTTTTGTCATTCTCTTGGATTAATTCTACTTGGAGCTAAGCCCCAAAGGGGCTTAGCGACTCGGACTCGGACTCGGACTCGGACTCGGACTCGGACTCGGGCTCATGGGCTCATGAGGCGTAATGTGGCGTTTTGTTGGCGCACTTTGCACTTAGCACGTCAGCAGTCATGCGGTCTTTATGCGGCTCATATGCGGCCATGCGGTCTTATGCAGCATGCGGCTCATATGCGGCCTCATGCGGCTCATGCGGCCATGCGGTTCATGCGGCCATGCGGCTCATGCGGTCCATGCGGCTCAAGCGGTCCATGCGGCTCATGCGGCACATGCGGTCCATGCGGTCCATGCGGCTCATGTGGCTCATGCGGTCCATACGGCTCATGCGGTTCATGCGGCACATGCGGTCCATGCGGCCCAAGCGGTCCATGCGGCCAGGCTGCTGCTGCTGCTGCCGCATGGAGGGCTACGCTGACTGTGCAGATTTCAAATCGGTTATGAAAAGGGTGAATCAATGCGATTAATTCAGATCCTATCTTTGTGGGATTTGAATTAATTTCGTTACTATCTTTGTGGGATTTGAATTAATTCAGTTCCTATCTTTGTGGGATTAGAATTAATTCGTTGCTATCTTTTTGTGATTTGATTCAATCTTTCCATAACTGAAGAGGCGGCTAGGGTTTCCACTCTCTCTCTATATATACTCTCTTCTGGCCTCCTTTGTGACTACGACGAAAATACAAGTCAGAAAAGGAGAAAGAGAGAGAGAGCTGCTGCCGCCATTGCAAGTCCATCCGAGGAGTCAGAACAGAGGTGACATCGAGCGTTCCACAAGTTATTCAACTTGCTGGTTCCTGGAAGCAGATCGTGTGGGGCGAATCTTGCTTTGAGTAACGGTGTTTTGACACCCCGGCATTGTTCTTCTTCTCATCTCTCTCTAGTTTTTCGTTCTGTCCCAATTGCAACACGTTTGCAAGGAAGAACGAGAGATCTTCTCTTCTCTTTTTTCCTCCTTCAGATTGTAATTTGGCTATTTGATTTTTTATACCATCGTAGATCTTGAGTTTGCTCTCTGCAAAGTTTTGTGGGACATCTCAGATCTCGATTGCATCTGTTTTTCCATCTTTGATCAAGCCCCGGGACTAACAATATATATATATATATATATATATATATATATATATATATATATATATATATATATATATATATATATATATATTGGAGCAAATGACCTCTAGCCTAGTGGTTAAGAGAGATGCATGCGGCCTAAGTGGTCGGGTGTTCGAGCCTCAGTGGAGGCGAGTTCGCCACAAGTACCCATTGCTTCAATATATATATATATATAAAAATATATATATATATATATATATATATATATATATATATATATATATATATATATATATATATATATGTTGGAATTATTAATTCTATTTATTGTTCATAATGATGAAAAGGAAAGAGAAGGGACTTTAGTCCCACATCGAAAAGAGAGAAAGGTTCGATGGTGCTTAAATAGGTAAGTGCATTCATGAGGTGTGTGCAACAACCAAAGGGTTGCTAGTGGGTGACCATTGGTTGTTGTTTTATCTTCTTCATGAAAATGTAGCCGGTGTTGCCACTTAGGCATCGTGCGAGCGGCGTAGGCTCGGGCCGAGAATTCCTATTTTTTGTGGCCCACTGTTAGCCCAATTTTGCGGCCCAGACAGACGAAGGGGTGAATGAACCTGCGAACAGGTGAATGAATGTTGTTTCGGAAGGGTCGCGACTTCACGAAACAACACGAATCTATCTATATATACTACAGATCTCTGATTCTAAAATATACAGAATCTCAGTATTCATTCTCTCTTTCTTTTCTCTTCCAAAGTTTTCCAGAAAGGTGCTCTTCCCTAGCCGGTGTCTCACAACGTCTGGTGAACCTCCGGCAGAAGGCTGTCTTATCTTGGGTGTTCTGGCGTGCTGACTCCAAGACGTTACCGGAGTGCCCGAAACACTTTAAGTGCTGCTAAATGTACGATTCAAGCCTCGACGACATTTTCAACTTCGCAGAACTCAGAAGTGAAGTACTAGCAATTTCTAACAATCTTAAAGTGTTACAAATAATGGCGTCCGATGCTGCAATTTCGAGCATCAAAGTCATGAATCAGGATCTAGTCAAACTGGATCGTTTCGACGGGACAAACTTCACATGCTGGCAGGATAAGATGATCTTCCTCCTGACGGCGCTGAAGATCTACTACGTCCTCGACCCAGATCTGCCACCTGTTTCAGAACCCACTCCAGCAGATTCTGATGCAGTCAAGGCAGAATGCAAAAAGCGCAAAGAGGACGAACTGTTGTGCCGTGGTCACATTCTGAACACCCTGTCGGAGAGGCCCGTGTCCCTGTTTGACCAAAGAGAGAGACCTCAAGCGCAAGACTATCAGTTTAGTTCGTGTGGCTTGAGTTCATCGCTCCTTGGGTGAGTCAAACGTGGGAGTGTGAGGATGATATCCGATCATATTTTCCCAATCGGTTGGGCTCGTGAGGTGTAATATCTTCCTTATGCCTTGCACTTCGATTCCTTGCTTGCATGTATGATAGTATGATTGATTGGTAGCGTAGATTGCTTGCGATAGTATAGCTGTCCCGACATCTCTAGCCTCTTGATGAAATTCCGAGGACGGAATTCTTTTAAGGTGGGTAGAGTTGTAATACCCATATTCTGAATACGTATTTTGTCAAGCTTGCATGTATTTCAGACATGTATTTATTTTCTCGAATTTTGGCATGTACTTGTAATTGGCTTGACTTGCGGATTTTGGATTCTCGTAATTGGGTTTTACCTGGCTTGGTTTTATGTTGTGGAGAAGGTTGGTTTGGTTTGGTTTCGTTTATTTTGCATTGGAGCACCTTAGCTAACCTCCACCCTACACTCAACTTATCCTCCACCATTAAAATCCCTACCTAACACTCTCTCTCTTCATTACTTTCCTCCATTAATTCCTTCTTCTTCTTCTTCTTCATTCCTCTACACAAGACTCCACCCATAGGCAAGTGCACCTTGCCACCACATGAGAACCACATTTTATTTGTTCATTAGCTAGATTAGGCCATGATGATCAACATTAGTGCTTGACATTTTATGATTTGGAGTCTCCATTGTTCTAGATCTAGGTTTTAATTATTTTCGGATTTACATGGTTTTGATCTATTTTGGTTAAATTTTTGTGGGTTTTGATGCTTCCATGTGGAAGAGAATTCAATTTTACTCAAGTTAGACCTTTGAAAATCTAGATTTGGTTTTGATTTGACCAAGATATGAAAATTTGAATTCTTGGTGTTCTTGGGTTCTTCTCGGCCTGGAGTAGCAGACTACAGCCTGCGCATCCTCCTCTCGGCCTGCGCTCTTTAGCGCAGTGCCGACCGCGCAGCTTGCCCCATGGTGAACTGCGCTCAACCCCAGTGCGCAGGGACTCTTGCGCAGTATGCTCATGCGCAGTTCACTCATGCGCAATCTGACCCCTGCGCCAACCATTCCTGCGCAGTTCATTCCTGCGCCAACCATTCCTGCGCAGTTCATTCCTGCGCCAACCATTCCTGCACCATCTATCCCCGCGTACTTCACTCATGCACAATCTGACCCCTGCGCCAACCAACTCTGCGCAAGCCGACTTTTGCGCAGCTCACTCCTGCGCAGTTGGCCCCGGGCGCACTTGACTCCTGCGCAACCCGACCCCAGGGACCCTTGCGCAATCTGTCCAATCATGGAGATTTGGTTTTATTTTTCCTTAAGCCTGGCTCTTCTATAGTCCTGTACATTGATATTTTATTAGATATTTTACGCCCATTTTATATCCTTACGTCTTTTGTCATGAACTTGATTTTGCTTAATATGTTTGGAATGACTATTGTACATGGCATGATATGACAAGAAACTAGCATAACACGACAGTGACCCGTAGTGTTGCACTCCTGACATGACCAACCTGACATGATAGTGGCCCGTCGTGGCGCACTCCTGACAAGTACCCTGACATGATTTATCTTGATGCTGTTGCGACGGCTAACTTGACTCGTATAATCAACTTGACACCGTAGGTGTTCCTGCTTGCTTGTTTGTGCAATCCACTTGTCTTGTCTTGCATCATGTCTAGGACGTGACTCCCTGGTTCCCACGGTCAGGAATTCATACTGAATATGGATTAGGCTAATGACTAGATCAAACTATAGTTCATGGAGAATTTCCAGTCACAGGCAATCTCGTTATCTGGGCGCTCTTAATTGGACTTGTAGCTTGCCGACGAGTAGAGCACATTTCCAGCGCACTGTCATGTGTTGCACCCTCTATGTCACCTAAGGGTATATCGTCTCCGGGGCGATGTACCCAACCTTACTCTCAACCCGCGGAAGGATAACTGGATGGTCTGCAGGGCTTGGGACTGGGAATTTCTCACTTGCATCTTGTTAGTAATTAAGGCTTGTGATAACCCTAGTTAGTTAAGTAGTAAGCCGTAGTAATTGCTTGGCCGCTTGTGAATGGATGGAGTCCAGCCTTGTCTAAGTCATGTCTAGCCCCTGTACCTGGAACTCTTGTACATGCTTGTTTTACTTATCTCTGACAATAAATGGGTAGAGACAGAGTGTTGTTCAGGCGAATGGTTACAACCTCGGTCCTTGTCTGGTTTAAGGGTTGTAACCCGGCTCCCGGAATGGTTCCACGTCCCTAGCCGTTTATTGTCCTGTTGTACTCTTTATTACTTGTACCTTCTTCTATTTCTTTTCTTATGTTCTGATATGCTGACTTTTGTTCATATTTCGTGGCCTCCTTTGTGGCACTTGCTCTTTCTGGGGTTTGACCCAGCTGGTTTTGTGTGGCCAGATTTTGGAGCAGTACCCGAGGATCTACCGAACCTCCAGCCCGATGGTGGCGACTAGAAGGAACCCGGGCTACGAGTGGGTTTTCTATTTTGTTTCGCTCACTCTGTTGTAAAAATTATTCTTTTAAGGCGTTTAACCGACGAGCACCTGTTAGCTCGATACACTTTTACTTACTGTCTGCCTACGGACTGTAAACATGATTAACAAATCCTAGGGTTGATCATGTATGACTTAACTCTTGCTAGTCCTAGCATTTTGTACGACTAGCTTCATGATCAGCTGATATGTAATATTTGGGACGCCTTTTATTGTATATTTGGTGGTCAAATATCTTGTGATCATATTACTTGCTTGAGATTGAGACAATAGGCTTGACCTAAGAGACCGTTGGCTTGTAGTAAACCCTCATATCTAGACAGTCATGACCGTGTAGTTGAGATGTATTCTATTTCAATATACGTAGCTGGCTATGTACGCCCCCGCTCTCCAGTATTCTGGTTCTGGGGCATGACAAAAGTAAGGCTCCAGGATGGTGGTACGATACTTGTGCTACCGTTCATGTTTCATACGACAAAGCAGCATTCAAGATCTATTCTGAAGTCAATGATGGACAAGAAGTTCAGATGGAAAATGAAGGACACACGGTCGTGGAAACAGGTGATGTGGAAATCCAATTCACTTCCGGGAAGAAAGTAACTCTGACTAACGTACTTCACGTCCCGGATATGAGTAGGAACCTCATCAGTGGAGTCTTGTTGGGTAAATCAGGAATAAAATCTGTCTTTGAGTCGGGCAAATTAATTTTGACCCGTAATGGTGTGTTTGTTGGAAAGGGATATACCGATGAGGGTATGATCAAACTTTGTATCATTGAAAATAATATCAATAAAGTTTCTACTTCTGCTTACATGATTGAGTCCTCTACTTTATGGCATAGTAGATTAGCGCATATTGGTATTAGCACTATGAAAAGATTAATTAAATCTGGATTAATTTCATGCAATTCTGAAGACTTAGATAAGTGTAAAATTTGTACAAAATCTAAAATGATTAAAAAAAACCTTTTCACAGTGTAGAGCGTAATACCAACCTACTAGATTTTGTTCACTCTGATTTATGTGAATTTAATGGCACATTATCTCGAGGAGGTAATAGATACTTTATTACCTTCATTGATGATTGCTCTAGATTTACATATGTATATTTATTAAAGCATAAAGATGAAGCCTTTAATGCTTTTAAAATATACAAATCGGAGGTTGAAAATCAACTTGGTAGAAACATTAAAATACTTAGAAGTGATAGAGGTGGTGAATACTTTTCTTTTTAATTTAATACCTTCTATGAAGAGAACGGTATTATTCACGAATGTTCTGCACCACGGACACCACAACAGAACGGACTAGTCGAAAGAAAAAATAGAACATATCAATAAATGATAAATGCAATGCTAATGCATTCTGAATTATCATTTAGTTTGTGGGGAGAAGCTTTACTTACTGCATGTCATATAATGAACCGAATTCCTTTGAAGAAAATTGGTATTTCACCATATGAGATATGGAAAGGCCGTAAGCCTAATATCAGTTATTTTAGAGTGTGGGGGTGCATAGCTTATTACAAAAACATGGATCATAAAAGGACTAAATTAGGTCATCGTAGAATCAAAAGTGCTTTAGTAGGTTATGCTTGTAATGTCCCGCTCCGTACGGTGCATTATACTGAGTCGTTGACTCGAAGAGTTGCGTTGACCCGATTATGTATCGATGCGAATCGATACAAAGTGTTGAGTTGTCCCGAGAAATGCATCAAACTAAGTCGATACAAAGAGTTGCCTTGTCCCAAAGAATGTATCGAGTGAATCGGTGCGAAGCGCCGCGTTGCCTCGAAGGATAAGTGCGTTGAGATGGCTCGAAGATTCTAAGAAATCGAATCGACCAAGGCGCAAGTCCGAATCGATGCAAGTATTGATTTTAGTTGGTTTCGTGTGCAGGCTATACGTTTACGCTGAAATGTTAGAGGTCGATCTTTTGCCTTATTCAGTAAGGGGTCCGCGAAAGCAAATCGTCGCCTTGCGACGGACTGAGGCATTGGCACGGTAAGCCCAAATCGGACGTACAAACTCAATAAGCACGAAGTGCTCGAATGGCCAAGTCAGGAGAGTGGCCGTACAACAAAGTTAGGAAATCGAGCCGCATCGGCTCGACAAAACGACAAAGGCGTATCGACTCAAGGTGGGAGGATTGACTTCTTTTTACTCCTTCATTCGATAAGTCAAATATATCATTGTATGCTGAGTTAACCTATCAATGCCACGGGCATGGCTTGATAGAGAGATAAACGTAGTGCGTGTCGAACACTAGATAGAACAATTGAAATGAATCATACGGCAAACGTACGAGTCGCTATGGAACATTGGATATCGCAAAGGCGAGCGCCTCGGTGCGCAAGCCGCAAGAACATGGGATAACTGTACTCGGCGAGTGCCTTAGTGCACGAACCATACCGTGCCTTCGCGCACAAGTTAGAACGACTAGAACATTGAAAGACAATAGGCGAGCGCCCTAGCGCGCAAGCCACGGACATTAAATAGCTAAGTCATAGAACATCGGTATATGGTCAGAACGTGCCTACGTGCACGGGATAATAAAAGATGGCTTCGTTGCGAAGGAATACAGTTGTGGCATGAATGTGGTGGAACTGTCGGATATGACATAATGCCTCGAAAGGTGTTCGGGACCTTCGGGTAGTTCGGTTGACGAGCATTGAGTTGAGGCATGATGCCATTGAAACATTGAAACGAAGTATGAAACGTAAGAACATAGAAAGTTAACAAAGAAATACGAGATGGAAATACGGCATGGTGCCCTTCGAAATGTTCACGGCCTTCGGGCGTTCGTTGAGAACATTCGGGCGTTGTGCCAATTGAAATAGAGATAAGCGAACTTGCTTGGTTGTATGAAATATAAGATTCGTTGCATGGTCAAATGGACTTAAAGATATAAAAGCCCGTGCATGGGTATTCCCTCGAACGCGGCGCACCAGGGCGCTGGGACCGTTCGGCCTAGGAGGGATTCGTTTTCGGTATTGTTGGGGCCACTTCGACCAGACGGGTAGCGACCTTATGGTGAATGTGTTAAGCAACTTGCTGCGATTATTTCGATGGCCTCTGATGTTGGTTAGCAACCACACGGAGTTAACATCGTCTTATATTTCGATTCGATAATATAAGTCCATTCTAGCCCGAAAAGCTAGTGACCTTCATATAGATAAGGGCGATGGGTTTGGAAGTGCAAGGTATGCGTATATCCTGCATGGACGGATTCTGAATACAGAGCACTTATAACATGACAGGAAAAAAAACGGATGGGCGTATTCACCTTGCGTCGGAGCAAGGACGAGTGCGTCGACTTAGTAAGAGTCGCGCCACGAATCAAACACGAGAATGCTTGCTTGCTTGCCTATTCAATTCGATAACACGCTTGCTATGATAACATGCTTTACGCTTTTGAATATGCCATAAAATTGACCATAAGGAGAACATAGCAAGATCATAAGCTAAGTTGCATGATTTAACATAAAGATAAAAAAATGTCGGTTTGGAAAGAAGATCTTTGCTTCAATACATGCGAGGACGAACGTACTGATCCCCCACCAGCTTCATGCAGGGTGCAGGAAATGGATTGCCCGCGGTGAAGCATTGCTTGAACGCGTTGAGGCTTGGAATGCCGAAGCGTATTGAAGCGTGCGATCGCATTGACGCTCGGACTCGCGACAGGATTGATGCGGCCGAGATATAGAAGGCATGATGTATGGAACGGCGAAATCCTTTGTGGACAAGAGAGAACCTGAGTGTTGTAGCCAATCTGGCAAATTCCGTTAGGCTATCGAAAGCCTTTGTAATCTGATTTTGAATATCAATAAAGAGAATCGTTTTCGTATACTCTGTTTTCCTTTCGTTGTAAATGTTCAACTCAAGATAACCATTTGAGAACTTGTCATCTTGCCTTGCATGAGCGTAACTCCAGGCTCGTGCGGCATCACTCCCCAGCGAGGACGATGATTCGGGTGATTCCGGGTCGGGGCATGACAATGCTGCCAATAGTAAGACATATAGACTTTTAAACTTAGAGTCTAACATTATTGTCGAATCCAGAGATGTAGAATTTTTCGAGAACCTTATTACTAAGAATAAGGATTCTGAGATTCCTGCTAATGAAGAGTCTCGTGAGGAGAGTTCTTCACGGTTAGTTGAAAAATGACCCGAGCTTCGGATCAGCAAGAGAGTTCGAAAGGCTAAGGATCTAGGATCGGACGAAATAGATTCTCAACTAATTTCTTTTTACTTAGCAGAAGGAAATACAGAGAAATTTATTCGAAAGATTCCTATCACTCTTCAGGTGGAAGATGACCCTAAAACCTTTAAGGAAGCAATAGCTTCGCGGGACTCATCTTTTTGGAAAGATGCTATCCAAGATGAGATCGATTCGATAGTATCTAACCACACTTGAAAAATTGTCGATCTGCCCAAAGGGTCAAGACCTATTGGATGTAAGTGGGTGTTCAGGAGAAAGTATCATAGTGATGGTACTTTAAACACCTACAAGGCTAGACTAGTAGCCAAAAAAATTTGACAAAGAGAAGGAATTGATTATTATGACACATATGCACCAGTACCAAGAACGACTACAATTATAATATTGTTTGTGTTAGCTTCATTGCATCATCTTAATGTTCATCAGATGGATGTCAAAACGGCATTCTTAAATGGAGATCTCGATGAGGAGATTTACATGGAGCAACCGGAAGGGTTCGTGCTCCCAGAAAATGAACAAAAGCAAACTTGTTAAATCCTTGTACGGATTAAAACAAGCACCAAAGCAGTGGCATCAAAAATTTGACTCAGTCATAATTTCTACTGGCTTTGTTCACAATGTTTGTGATAAGTGTTTATACACTAAAGTATATGGAAATATCGTGATATTTCTTTGTCTCTACGTTGATGATATGTTGATCATTAGCAACGAGATGAGTGGAATTACAGAAACGAAGAGGTTTCTAACTTCCACATTCAAGATGAAAGATCTTGGAATAGTTGACACTATTTTGGAGATCAAAGTAATACAAAACAGTAGGGGTTTTGAACTTACGCAGTCGCACTATGTTGAAAAAGTGCTAGACAAGTTCAAACACCTAAAGTTCAAAGAAGTGAACACTTCATTTGATCCAAGTGTTAAACTAGAAAAAAATTCTGGAAGAGCCGTCGCTCAATTAGAATACGCAAGTGCTATTGGATGTCTTATGTATTTGATGCAATGCACAAGACCTGATATAGCATTTGCAGTTAGTAAAATGAGTAGATTTACTAGCAACCCTAATAATGAGCATTGGAGGGCTATCGGAAGATTTTTTTGTTATCTTTTGAAAACCAAGAATCTTGGATTACAGTATGGTAGATTTCCTGCCGCATTAGAAGGATATACCGACGCTAGTTGGATATCAAGTGTCGGGGATAACAAATCTACAACTGGTTGGGTATTTACGCTTGCCGGAGGAACAGTTTCTTCGAAGAGCAAGAAACAAACGTGCATTACCCATTCGTCCATGGAGTCAGAGTTTGTGGCTCTAGCTTCTGCAGGACAAGAAGTTGAGTGGTTGAGGGATCTTCTATTAGAAGTTCCGCTGGCTAAGGACAATGTATCAAAAGTGTCAATACATTGCGATAGTCAAGCTACTCTAGCAAGAGCCTACAACGAAGTGTATAATGGAAAGTCTAGACATATAAGTCTAAGACATACCTACGTAAGAAAATTGATCAAAAATAGAATTATTTCTCTTACGTATGTGCGTACCAGCTATAATTTAGCTGATCTATTTACTAAACCACTAGCTAGGGATTTAGTAAAATCTACCTCGAGAGGTATGGGATTGAAACTCCTTGAGTAAGAGTTCCAACAACAGTGGCAACCCAATCTAATGTTAAGAAAACCTTAACCTTAGATTCAATGGTAACAACAAACTGTTGATTTGGATGTATACGACATGATAATGTCGACTGTTGTAAATTGAGGGTTGAGTTTATAAAACTCTTAATGAAGTTCAGTAATGTTGACATGTATCTGTAAAGCAACAGAGATACTGAAAGAACTTCACTTATGTGAATTTAGAGATGGTGCCGTCTCAGTAAGATCTGGAGTTTATCTTATAAAAAAAATTCACGAGACAGAATCAGCACATGGCCATTAATAGTGCTAAGCGAGAGATGTAGGCGAAGAACTACAAAAGAATGTGTGTAAAGTAACACCGATTTTATCACAAGGAATAACTGGTTCAAAGCCCTGCTACCAGAGATTCCGATAAAATCTTGTGTTGCATCTACTAAGGTTAGGTTCAAATCGAAAGATACCTAACTGTATTAACATTCTTTAAGTGATGTATTTTGGAATTCCTTTCCATCATTTATGGAACAAGTGAGGGATTGTTGGAATTATTAATTCCATTTATTGTTCATAAGGATGAAAAGGAAAGAGAATGGACTTTAGTCCCACATCGGAAAGAGAGAAAAGGTTCGAGGGTGCTTAAATAGGTATGTGCACTCATGAGGAGTGTGCAACAACCAAAGGATTGCTAGTGGGTGACCATTGGTTGTTGTTTTATCTTCTTCATGAAAATGTAGTCGGTGTTGCCAGCGGCAACACCGGCTCGGGCTCGGGCTCGGGCAAGGGCTCGGACGTAGAGGCGATAGTGGCGCATTGTAGACGCACTTGTGCACTTAGGCAACGTGGCATCGAGCGAGCGGCGTAGGGTCGGGCCTCGGGCTCCTCGCGGCGATTCTCGTCCCGAGAATTCCTATTTTTTGCAGCCCACTGTTAGCCCATTTTTGCGGCCCAGACAGACGAAGGGGTGAATGAACCTGCGAACAGGTGAATGAATGTTGTTTCGGAAGGGTCGCGACTTCACGAAACAACACGAATCCATCTATATATACTACAGATCTCTGATTCTAAAATATACAGAATCTCAGTATTCATTCTCTCTTTCTTTTCTCTTCCAAAGTTTTTCAGAAAGGTGTTCTTCCCTACGTCGGTGTCTCACAACGTCTGGTGAACCTCCGGCAGAAGGCTGTCTTATCCTGGGTGTTCTGGCGTGCTGACTCCAAGACGTTACCGGAGTGCCCGAAACACTTTAAGGAAAGTGCTGCTAAATGCACGATTCAAGCCTCGACGACATTTTCAACTTCGCAGAACTCAGAAGTGAAGTACTAGCAATTTCTAACAATATATATATATATATATATATATATATATATATATATATATATAAATTAAAATATATATATATATATATATATATATATATATATATATATATATATATATATATTTTAATTTATATATATATATATATATATATATATATATATATATATATATATATATATATATATATGTGGAGAGAGATATTTTAAGTATCAACTTCAAATTAACCATTGCGAGGAAAAGATGAAAAAAGAAAGATGTACGTGTAAAATATCTCCAAGAAAGAGAGACCGAAACCAAATTTAATTGATTAATCATTCAAACGCATAAATTGATAGTCCTTCCTTCGAAAAGTTTAGCTTTGTCTAATTAAGGTATCTGCAGCTTCCTCCATTTGGTTCTTCAATATTATATATCGTTTCTCATTGTTTTGAAATGCGGCTAGGCCTAGCTACAATGCTTCACTGAAAAGAGAAACGAACAATACAACCGAGTAGAGCATGGCAATAATTTAGAAAATAACAAGTGCAAAATTGTAGCTAGTTCCAACAAATGTACGTCTATTATTCCTTGCAGTTCCAGTAAATTCATGACAAATGGAGGCTTGATCTCAATAGAGAACCCTCAAGTAGTAATCTTCACGACCCAGTAATATTGCTATGGCCACAGTACTTACATACACATAATACATCTATGTGAAATGATGTAATTCTTATTCTCTTTTGTAGACCGAGCTCGATCTGTCATGAACAACCAACCTGATCTAACATTCCTAGACTCTTCCTCCTAGCTCTCTACTTATCAGATGCGTGGCCTTCTTCATCGAGAAGTTTTAACCATGCATCTCTCATTCTCCTTAGTCATGAGTTGACGAGATCTACTACCGTACGTACGTAGTTGGAGTCTTCCTGCATGGTCAGCAGCCTCCTCATCCTCAACAGATACGACAATAATGTTAGAAAGTGCTAGAAGAATCACTACAATAGCTGTTGCTATATAGTGAAGGAAATGGCCCACACAATAATCTTTAAGAAGGAAGAGAGTTAAGAAAGAAAATGTATTGCATTGGATTAAAAAGCTTGTGTCAATTGTGAATACAATGGCTGTCTTATATAGGCTACACGTCCTTCAATAGCTAGTACCACACCTAAAGAATAGTGCATCCCTATTGTTTAGCAACAATCCATAGATTGAAAAAATCAAACGGTAATGATTGAATTATTCTAACATGCCCCCTTAATTTAAACATATCTTATTACTCCCATTGCAGTTCTGAATTTATTAAACTTGTCTTCGGCCAGAGCCTTAGTGAAAGTGTCAGCTATTTGGTCATTGGTATTGCAATGCTTCAGCTCAACTTCTCATTTATGTACCATCTCGCGGATGAAGTGATGGCAAGTCTCTATATGCTTGGTTCTTCCTTGATGGACTGAATTTTTAGACATTGCAATTGTTGATTTGTTGTCACAGTAAATTGTAGATGCTTCAACTTGATGTAAGTCCAAATCTTCTAGAATCCTTCCCATCTACCCAAATTATTCACACGGTCAGAAAAGTTTGCCTGAGTACTCGACAACCTGGGTTCTGAAACGTTATAACGCAAGTAATTTGGATAAAGCACGCACAATTGGAAATACAACTCCAAGAGACCAAAGCGTACAATCCCGCAGAAGCACAAATTGGAGATACATCCTTCCCCCTTCTATACCCAGTCGAGGCTTCCTTCAGCTCGGCCCTGACATTGAGAGACGGTGACCCCTCTGTTAGAGTGAGACGGTGACCCCTCTGTTAGAGTGGTCCCCGTCTCCCCCTCGGGCCTCCTCCTCCTGCATAATAGGGAAGCTCCATTCACGTGGAAAAAATAATAATATATATATATATATATATATATATATATATATATATATATATATATATGATCAAAGTTCAAGTTCCACTGGAGACGAGTTCGTCACAATTATCCATTGCCTCAATATAGTCTCCCGTGGAACTCGAACTTCGATCATATATATATATATATATATATATATATATATATATATATATATATATATATATATATATATATATATATATATATATATTTTGAAAGAATGTAATTGTGGCAAACGCTACATTCTTTCAATATATATATATATATATATATATATATATATATATATATATATATATATATATATATATATATATATATATATATATATATATAATATGTATGTATGCAAATGATCGAAGTTCGAGTTCCACGGGAGACTAATATTAACATTAATATTAACATTAACATTAATATTAACATTAATATTAATATTAAATTACGGATTAGAGTGAGGAAGATTTTTAAAGAGTTTTCTAAGAAGAACTTTTGATCCGCTTCTATATATATATATATATATATATATATATATATATATATATATATATATATATATATATATATATATTCAGAGGGGGAAAAATATATTGAGAGGAAAAGGAACCAATCCCATGTGGTTTTATAACCACCCACCTAGCAGTCATCTCCCAAGCATTGAACACGTTCCTCCTGCAGTCAACAAACAACACAACCACCATAATATGTTTTTCAAGACCATTCAATGGTCTGCTATCTTTCGGTCCTCCTGCTACATCACTTTCTACTTCTACTCAATTGTTGATATATATGTATCGAAATTGAACTCATATATATAATTGCACATTGTTCTTAGGTTTTTGCTCTTCTAAATCTATCTCTCAAACACGTGACATGGTTTGACTGCAGGCTAGGCTATTAGGTGTGAGCTCAACTAACTTCATACTCCTGTCTTTATTCAGTTTATTGCATCTGATAATGTACTATACATACTGAATGACAGACTTTTTACTTTTGGATATAGATTTCTCAGGGTTAATTGTTGTGGCACCCTTCTTTGTTTTGTGTTAGATAGTAATAATCAAGTATCTTCGAATTTCTTAATGTGGAAAATTTTATGTTATTTTATTAACGATAATGAAATACTCTGATAATACTATAGATAAAGACTTTCCTGCAAACTATACTAAAACTTGAAATGGATTTTTTTTCTTCTTGGAGTATATATATATATATATATATATATATATATATATAGAGAGAGAGAGAGAGAGAGAGAGAGAGAATTCTGAGATCTATTTTCTTCCACCCCAAAACATCCCCCCAAACGCCTACACCCCTACCCCCCCCCTACCCCCCCCCCCCCCCCCCCCCCCCCCTCCCCCCCAAAAAAAAAAAAAATCCAGGATCATTTTTTTAAAGAATGTGTAGGGAAGACAGTATGACCCGAACCGGAGTTGGTCCATGAGGTGCAATATTGAATTGGGCCCTTATGCTTTAAAATAGAATTCTCATGTAAGGCCTGAACCAATTATCTACACCTCATGATCCCACCTCCTACCCGATGTGGGACTAAATTACCAACACATCACTCTCTTTTTGAGCGCTCAACCGGAAACGAGATACAATCCAACAATCTCCACCTTATCTCGTTTCCGCTAGCCGAATAACCTTAGGACCCTTGCTACATTTGTCCATTTTCGCCAGCCGAATGGATAAGAGAATTGGCACATCAATTCTCAAACATGAGAATCAATAAGAAATACACTCAAGTTTAATTAGAAATCAATATTATCTCACTTAACATCTCTCTTCTAGGTACCATCTATTTATAAGAAAAGTTTAAGTTAAACAGTAGGAAACTAAGCGTAATTAAACTAGGAAAGAAATGAGAAAGTAAATACAAAATATCATCAAAAGATATCAAAATCTGCCTAAAGACTTTGCCTACAACCATCAGCATAGAGTTTAGATTAGTCAAGCATTCAAAATATCATAGTTATTAGCAATTGCAGCTGAATAGTAAACACAAGCACAAATCAGTCGCAGCATAGGAAACCATACTTTTCCTATTCTTCAAATAGTTCGTAACTGTTGAGTTTGAATAGAATTTCATTGTTGTTGCCGAGAAAGAGTCTTACAAACAAAAATAAAACTAGCTACGATTCTGAAACATACAATAGTACTCTTTTATATATCTTCACATCCATTTCATTACAGATCACTTGAGCGCAGTAAGTATCATCATTCATTATATCACTAGCATGTCATTGTAAAATTCTGTACTAATAAAGCCACCTGGTTCGCACAAAGGAAAGGGAAAAGAGAAAAAAAAAAAATCAATTCTTTGCTCTCTTTTTTCTTTGGAAAATTTCAATTTTCACTAAAAAATCAGTGATTGAAAAGGTCCGAAAAAATTGGATGGAAAAGTGAATAATTAGGGGTGCAAAAGTGAATCCGTGAGGGAACTATTTTTCTTCCTGTTTTTCTTTTCAGTTTTTTTTTTATATAAACACAGAAAAGAATTGATTTTCTATTCCAAGACTTTGATTATGCCAACCAAAGGAGGCCTTACACTACATATCAGGAGGGAAAGGATTATAGTAGAACTTAAAACAAGTATAGAGACAGGGGCGGATCCAGAGGTAGGGTGGGGTGAGCTCCAGCCCACCAAAAAAAAAAATTATATTTTTTCTCTATACAATTTTTTTTTGCTTTTTTTTTATATTGATTTATCTACTTCTAATTCAGCCAAAATTTCGCCAGTCCATTCCAACTATAATTTCTGGATCCGTCCCTGTATAGAGAAGTATATATTGGTACATGATCAAGTTGCCTTGTTCACAAGTGAAGTCGAGTTAAGGACACCTTTCATCAAATTAAGGTATCCCAACAAACCCTTACTTAGTCCAGTACAACCCTCCTAACCAATTAATGAACCCAAAAAAACATTGAGTATCTAGCTAGCTAGGAACCTTCTTACATGATTGCACAAATATTTCCTTCTTCCAAAGTACATGTTTTTTCAGATTAACCCCTCCTAAAATACACCCATTCCCATGCCTTATCATACAATGCAAATGTTAGCAATGGTAACCCTCGGAACTTCTCCCGCGGCGCCGCACCCGGGTAGAGAGCCCCCCGCCGAGCGTCGCGGTGAGCCCAGGCGCAAATTTTGGCAACCGCGTGCTGCCGACCTCCACGTCGAATCGTCTTATCACCGACACGACAACCGTCTTCATCTCCATCAGCGACATCTCCTTGCCGAGGCAGACCCGCGTGCCGCCTTGGAACACCGGGAACTCGAACGGGTTCTTCGGCACGAAGCTCCCGTCGTGGCTACGGAGCCACCGCTCCGGCCTGAACGAAGAGCAATCGGAGCCCCAAATCGTGTCCATCCTCCCCATTGCGTAGGGGTGGTACGTCACCCTAGTGCCCTTCTTGGCAAAAGTGCCGTCGGCAAGGACGTCGTCGTCGACGCAGAATTTGGAGTCGAATTGGACCGGAGGATACAGCCGTAGGCACTCGTAGAGTGCCGCGTGCACGTAGTTCATCCTCCTCAAGTTCTCGTAGCTCGGGACGGCTTGGTCGCCGCCGCCGCCAATATTATTGCCCACGACTCGATCGATCTCCTCTCTCATCTTGCCCACCACTTCCGGATGGTTCGACAGGAGGAAGAAGAAGACGGTCAGCCCGGAGGCGACGGTGTCGCGTCCGGCTAGCAGGAAGCTAATGACGATGTCTCGGAGATACTTGTCGTCGCTGACCGAGCCCATGAATCTCGACAGCAGGTCGTCCTTGGAAGAGAACCCGAGCTTCCTCCTCTGCCTAATAACCTCTGCTGCTAGCACGTCGACCAGCTCGATCGCCTTGCGCAGCTCCCTCTCCGATCCCCAATTCAGCAGCCGCTTCACCTTCCATACGATCGGCGAAGTCGCGATCGCCCGCCTCGCGGAGAGGCTGGTGGCCAAGTCGAAGGCCGCCGCGAACTCCGATATCGGAAGCAAGAGGTCTAGGCACCCCGGGTCGAGCCCGAACGAGATCTTGCATATGGTATCGAAAGAAAAGCGGCGGAAGATGTCCTGGAGGTCGATCGTGCCGCAGCTGCTGGAGATGGAGTCGAGGAGAGGGAAGAGGCGGCTCCGCACCTCGCTGGAGACGATATCGAACGCGTTGGAGCGGACGGAGGTGCTTCCCAGCTCGAGGCTGGCCATCTTGCGCTGGAAGTTCCACAGCTCGCCGTCGGCGTTGAAGATCCCGTCGCCGAGGAGGTCTCCGAGGATGGAGGAGAAGGCCTTCCCTTTCGGGAAGTTGTCGAAGTTGGTCTTGAGCATGTACTCGACGTTGTCTGGGTTGGCAGTGACGATGTTGTCGAGGACGTGTATGTGGATGGTCTGCGTTGGGGAACGGAGGAGGAGGTGGGAGTACCAGTCGACGAGGTTGTCGAAGTCGGCCGTCCACGAGGAGTTGAGGTAGGACTTGCAGACGTGGCAGTTGCACCATGCATGCTTGGAGCGGAGGAAGAAGAGGAGAAGGGAGAAGGAGAGGAAGGAGAGGGTGAAGGAGAAGAAGAGAATGGAGAGCTTCACCTGCACAACTTCCATTAGTCCCTCCTCCACCTCCATTTCCGTTTCTTATTAGCTTAAAGCTTATGCTTGGGATTATTAATTTATAGGAACAACCAAGGCATTGGTGTGGTGTGGTCCTCCTTTTATAGTGACATACTTGGCCCAGAAAATGAAGCACACGATGGAGATGGAGATGCAAATAGCCAAAGGCCAAATTTATGCTTTCAAGTCTTCAAAATAGGGGTGAACCTCGGACGGGTTGGGTCTGGTTTAAGCTCAACTCGAGTCCTATCCGATGAATCATAAGTCTAGTTTGGATTTCAATCTCAAACCGATTTCGGGTTCAACATATAAAGTCCAAGACAGAGTCCGGTAGAACAGAAAAGTACCAAAATTACTCGGATCGGGTCGGGTCCATCGGCTTTATCGGATTCTAATATGATATTTGAATTAATTTTAGGCTAAATTACAACTTGATACCTTCAACTATTCGAATTTCTCAACTTGATGTCCTCAACTTTGATAGACATCAACTTAATACTGTAAAAAAAATAAAGACCAAATTACACTTATCTCTCTCACCCCCGCCCCGCGCCCCTGCTGTTGCCCTCCTTCCCCCTCCCGGCTGGTCCCCTCCATCCGGCTGCTCCGCCCGCCCCCTGCTGCACTACCACCCTTCTCTTCGCGCACTAACGCTACCGTCACCGTCGCCGCTGCACGCGGAGAGAGATGGGGGTATGCAGCCGGGGTGGTGCGGTGGAAGGGGCAGCCGTTGGGAAGGAGGAGGGGGAGAATGTCACGTCCCGACCCGGAATCACCCGAATCATCGTCCTCGCAGGGGACGTGATGCCGCACGAGCCTGGAGTTGCGCTCGTGCAAGGCAAGATGACAAGTTCACAAAATGGTTATCTTTTTATTCGATATTTAGCAAACGGAAAAAAAACAGAGTGTACGAAACAATTCTCTTTATTGATAACGAACTGAGATTACAAAGGCTTTCAATAGCCCAACTGAAGTTGCCAGATTGGCTACAACACTCAAGTTCTCTCTTGCCCATAAAGAATTTTACCGTTCCATACATCACGCCTTCTATATCTCGGCGGCATCAATCCTGTTGCAAGTCCGAGCGTCAATAAAATCGCACGCTTCAAACGCTACGGTATTCCATGCCTCTGCGCAATCAAGCGAAGCTTCGTCGCGAGCAATCCATTCCCTACACCCTGCATGAAAGCTGGTGGGGGATCAGTACGTTCGTCCTCGCATGTACTGACGAAAAGACCAACTTTCTAAACCGACATTTTAGCATTTATGTTTAATCATCCAGCTTAGCTTATGATCTTGCTATATTCTTCTTAGGGTCAATTGCATGGCATATTCAAAAACGATAAAGCATGTTATCATGGAAAGCATGTTATTCGAATTGAATAGGCAAGCAGGCAATCAATCTCGTGTTTGTTTCGTGGCGCAACTTCTTACCAGCATAGACGCACTCGCCCTTGCACCGACGCAAGGTGAATACGTCACATTCCTTTCATGTCATGTTATAAGTGCTCTCTATGCAGGATCTATGTGTGCAGGACGCATACGTGTCTGCACTTTCAACCATCATTCCTTAACTATATGAAGGTCGTTGGCGTATCCGCGCCAGAATGGACTAAACGCGTTTCTCTTTTTCTTTTCTCTTTCTCTTTTCTTTCTTTCTTTTCTCTCTTTCTTTTCTTTCTTTCTTTTCTTTCTCGAATTGGGTAGCCCGACGGCTCTCGTAATGGGTTGCTGTCCCAATTACGAAGACCTTTCGTTGCATACCATCATTTGTGGCTTTTCACATCTCGCTAAGCGGTCGCTAATCGTCTTATGGATGTGCGACTCTCAAAGATTATATCCCTGCTAGTTCGAACGGTCCCGGTGCCGGGCCCGGCACACCCGTTCGGAGGGAACGTCCCGTGCACGAAAGATTATCACAATTATCTTAAGTCCATTCGACCATGCAACGTACTATTATTCAAATAACCAAACATAGTCTTGAGTCCGAGACTCAGACTTTATCATCTCGTATTTCTTCCATTAACTTTCTATATTCTCACATTTCATACTTCGTTTCAATGTTCAATGGCATCATGCCTCAACTCAATGTTCGTCAATCGAACGACCCGAAGGTCCCGGACACCTTTTGAGGCATCATGCTACATCTGACAGCTGCTCACCTACATGCCACAACTGTTCTCTTCGCAACGAAAATATCTTTTATGATCTTGTGCACGTATGCACGTTTTGACATATTTATCATCTTTTCCTTCGTGTCGTGCACTTGCTGCAGGCATCGAAGCCGTATTTCCATGTTTTATGCCTTAGTGTTTAATGTACATGGCTCGTGCACTAGGGCACTCGTATATATTGTCTTTCAATGTGCTAGCCTTTTTAACTCGTGCACGAGGGCACGGAATGGCTCATGCATGAAGGCACTCGCCGAATACAGTTATCCCATGTTTTTGCAGCTTGCGCACCGAGGCGCTCGCCTTAGCGATATTCAATATTCTATAGCGACTCGTGCATTTGATGCACATTTTATTTCAATTGTTCTAACTAGTGTTTGACACACACTATGATTTATCTTTCGATCGGACCACGCCCATGGCGTCGATAGGTTAACTTAGCATATAATAATACATTCTGACTTAGGTATGAAGGAGTAAAAAGAAGAGTCAGTCCTCCCACCTTAAACCGATACGCCTTGTTGTTTGTCGAGCCGATGCGGCTCGATTTCATATCTTTTTTGCACGGCCAAATCTTCTGACTTAGCATTCGAGCACTTCTTATTTTATTGAACTACTCGATCGATTTCGGCCTACCGTGCCCAAGTCCCAGCCTGTTGCGAGGCGGTGATTTGGTTTTGCAGACTCGTTGCGAATGAGGCAAAATATCGACCTCTAATATTTCAGCGTAAATGGATAGCCTGCACATGAAACCAACTAAAATCAATACTTGCATCGATTCAGACTTGTACCTTGGGTCGATTCGATTTCTTAGAATCTTCGAGCCGATTCAACGCACTTATCCTTCGGGGCAATATAGCACTTCTTATCGATTCAACTCGATGCATACGTTGGGACAATGTAACTCTTCGTATCGACTTAGTTTGATGCATTGCTCGGGACAACGTAACTCTCGTATCGATTCGTATCAATACACTTTATTCGGTCAACGCAATACTTTGAGTCGATGTCTCAGTGTAATGTGCCATGCGTAGCGGGGCGTTACAAAATATACCACTCAAAACATGGTTCGTCCTCGAACCAAAACCAACACTCCGATTAAGTATTTTATAGATCGTTTCACGATCTCATCCCACCAATATTGTTCAATTTCACACTATCTGTAATGTCCCAAATTCGTGATACGTATTTAATGTACGTATACGTGTTTTGGACCCATATTTTATTTAGTCATGATTAGTTATCTTGGTTTATTTTGCATTGGCTTGGTTTTATTGGCATTGATAGTTCAATTGGTTTTAATGGTTCATTGGTTTATTTTTGGATTAGTGAGGCTTGGTTTATTTCATGATTCATTTGGTTTAAATTGCTAGAGAGAGAGTTTATTGGCCTTGACTTGGTTCACCTTGGTTTATCTTGGCTTGGTTTATTTTGGGTTTGACATGGAGAACCACCACCCTACCATAAATATCAATTTCCCTCTCTCTCTCCTCATTTATTTTCTTCATCTTCTTCCTCATTACTCTTTCCTCTCCACCATCAACACACCACCAACCTAGGCAAGTTGCATCTTGCTATCACTTGAGGGCTACATTTTATTTGTCTAATAGCTTTATTAGCTCATTTTAAGCAACATTAGAACTTGGGTTTTCTCCATTTTGAGCTTTAAATTTTGTAGATCTAGGATTGAAGTATTTTCGGATTTTGGTGGTTTTGATCTATAAAACTTGTTCATTTTTAGGTTTTGATTGTTCCATGTTGTAGAGAATTTAATTTTACACAACTTAGACCTTTGCAAAGTGGATTTATATTGAGATTTGACCTAGTTATGGTCTTTTGAAGTTTCGAGTTCCATGGCCATTTGCTCTCAGCTTTGGGGAAGAAGACCTCCTGTCCCGGGCGCAATCCAGCTAGCCCAGCGCTCTTTAGCGCTGGCGCCACTCACCCAGTCTAGCCCAGCCCTCTTTAGCGCTGGCGCTGCCCAGCCCAGTGCCTCTTGGTGCTGGCACTCTCCATCCCTGGCGCAACCCAGCCTGGCGTGGTCCAGCCTGGCGCTGACCAGTGCTGGCGCGGTCCAGCTTTCCCCCTCCCAGCGCAGCTCGCCCTGGCGCAACCCAGCCTGGCGCCACCTAATGGCCTGCGTCCCTTGACCTTGGCGCCCCGTGCTCCCTTGTGGTCCAGCGCAACTTGGCACTCCTCATGCTGGCACAACCTGACCCTGGCTGCCCAGCGCAGTCTAGTCTTGGCACCTATTTGCATTATGTTTTATTTTATCTTCTTTTAGTGCATGGCACGCCTTTTTGACACGACATTGGCACGCTTTTTTGACACGACATTGATATGAGCACAATGTGAGCATAGCATGGTTGATGTATTGAATTCTGTGCGCAACTTGATAGTGACCCGTGGTTGTGCACTCCAGATAAGGGAATGGCATAGTTTATTGAGCGCCGTTGCAGCGGCTCTTTTGACATGATAATGTAATATTGATCTGGACACCGTGGGTGACTTGTGAATGTATTGATAAATGAACGAGTGTGTCTTGCATCATGTCTAGGGCATGGATCCCTGAGTACTACGGTCAGGGGTACATATTGAAATAAACTAAGGTTAATGACTAGAATAATTCACTAGTCATGAAGAGATGTTCCCCAGTTACAGGCGATCCCGTTATTCCGGCCGCAAATGTTTGGACTTGTAGCCTGCCGACGAGTATGGCACATTTCCAGCCCACTGTCATGTGGGGCACCCTCCATTGTCACTTTAATGATTGAACTCTATTATCACTCTAGTGTATTGTACTCTCTCTGATTGTCACTTTAATGATTGAACTCTCTAAATTATCACTATATTGTTCGCCTGGATAACCTGGGTAGCTGCAGGGCCTGTGACTACTTGGAGCATCTCATTACATCTTGCTAGTAACTAGGATTGTGATAACCCTAGTTAGTTAAGGTAGAAAGCCGTAGGCAATGATTGGCCGTGATTGATTGGATGGAGTCTAGTCCAGTATAGTATTGTCTAGAAGTAATTGATTGCAAAATTGTACCAGAATGATTGAATGATTGTCACTCCAGATTGTTACTATAATGATTGTACTCTATTGTCACTCTAGCGCATTGTACTCTTCATTGTCACTTTTATCATTGTACTCTCTCATTTTCACCTTAATGATTGTCACCTTTAGCAATAAATGATCAGAGACTAAGTTCTGTTCAGGCGAAGGGTTACAATCTCGGTCCTTGTTTGGTTTAAGGATTGTAACCTGGCTTTCGGAATAGTACCTTCGTCTTCTCTTCATATATTGCCCAGCTATATTTTATCTAGCATGATTCTCCAGTTGTCTTATGTCAATGATGCTTCACTTAATTATTTTCTCTGATTGGGATAAGTACATTGGTAGTGCACAAATCTCAATCTGTGTTACTTATTGTTTTCTTACATGTTGAATGTTAATGATTTGTTGGTTTTAGTCCTTAAGTGAAGCCTCCTTTGTCGCACTTGCTCTTTCTGGGGTCTGACCCAGCTGGTTTTGTATGGCCAGATACCAGAGCAGCACCAAAGGATCTCCCGGCTTTCCAGCCCGATGGTGACCACCAGGCGTAACCAGGGCATCGAGTGGGTTTTTTTTGTTCTCCCACTGTAATATTATAAATTATTCTTTTGAGGCGTTTAGCCGACGACCAAGTGTTAGCTCGATTGCAGCTTTTACTTATTGTCTGCTTACGGGCTGTAACATGATTGATAAGCCCCGGGGGTTGATCATGTATGACTGAACTCTTGCTAGTCCTCACATTTTGTAACGACTAGCTTCATGATCATTCCGAATATGTAATATATGGGACGCCTTACTATTGTGTATTTGGTGGTCTGACATCTTGTAACTATTATTAGTTGGTTGAGACTGAGACAATAGGCTATTTTATGACCTTAAGAGACTGATGGATTGTAGTGAAACCCTCACATATCTAGACAGCCGTGACCGTATAGCGGCGTAGATTCCATTTTGTTATACGTAGCTGGCTATGTACGCCCTCGCTCTCCAGTATTCTGGTTCTGGGGCGTTACACTATCTTACAAGCTTTTCATTAATATTTCAAGGCGATCGTTGTCTTGAGCACCGTCGCCTTGATGAAAACTGTTGTGTCGGATAGATTGTGGCCTTTGTGCAATGTCAATTTAAACTTGCGTCGGGAGAAGCTGAGCACGGTGTCTAGGTAAGTCACCTAGCGGACGTAGTCCGAATGTTGATGCTTTTGCAAGTCAACAAAAGAGAACCATGTCGAGATAGGATACGAAGTAAAACATCAAAAATCGTTGGATAGTGATGCCGAACACACGGCGTTGCGGAGACTCGTTGTGATCGGATGCGCGATGGCTTTACGCGACGCGTAGAATTGATAGTCCCGATGAAACATACAATGTGAGAAATGCGATTTTTGAATCGCATCATGTGCCTTGATTTTGTTGGACGATCACGCATGTATCAATATGCATGTGCGCTAGAATTGCGAGAACAAGTAATAGAACCAAGTCCGATTGAGAATACGAGATGGTAAGTGATTGAGAATGAGAAGTTACATGTTAGCGTTGTTCCGATATCTTACAACTGAGCTTGGCTGAAATACGTATATTGGTGGGACGCCTAAAATATGTGTATGATTCCAAACTAAGTTGTACGATCCAAACGATGGTGAGACGAGATCGTGGAACGATCTAATAAAACCCTTGGAAATTTAGTATTGGTTTCGGTTCGGGACGAACCTTGTTTTGAGTGGTATATTCTGTAATGCCCCGCTCCGCACGGTGCATTATGCTGAGTCATTGACTCGAAGAGTTGCGTTGACCCGATTAAGTATCGATGCGAATCGATACGAGAGTTACGTTGTCCCGAGCAACGCATCGAACGAAGTCGATACGAAGAGTTGCCTTGTCCCGAAAGAATGCATCGAGTGAATCGATGCGAAGCACCGCGTTACCCCGAAGGATGAGTGCGTTGAATCGGCTCGAAGATTCTAAGAAATCGAATCGACCAAGGCGCAAGTCCGAATCGATGCAAGTATTGATTATAGTTGGTTTCATGTGCAGGTTATACTTTGACGCGAAAATATTAGAGGTCGATCTTCGGTAATATTTAGTAAGGGGTCCGCGGAACCAAATCGACGCCTTGCGACGGACGGAAGCGTTGGCACGCTAAGACAAATCGGACGTATGATTCAATGAGGCACGAAGTGCTCGAATGGCTAAGTCAGGAGAGTGGCCGTGCAACGAAGTTATGAGATCGAGCCGCATCGGCTCGGCGAAACGACAAAGGCGTATCGACTCAAGGTGGAAGGATTGACTTCTTTTTACTCCTTCATTCGATAAGTCAAATATATCATTGTATGCTAAAAGTTAACCTATCGACGCCACGGGCGTGGTCCGATCGGAAGTAAATCATAACGTGTGTCGAACACTAAGTTAGTACAATTGAAATGAAATGTGCATCAAATGCACAAGTCGCTACGGAACATTGGATATCGCTAAGGCGAGCGCCTCGGTACGCAAGCCGCAAGAACATGAGATAACTGTACTCGGCGAGTGCCTTAGTGCACGAACCATACCGTACCTTCGCGCACGAGTTAGAACGGCTAGAACATTGAAAGACAATAGGCGAGCGCCCTAGCGTGCAAGCCACGGACATTGAATGCTAAGTCATAGAACATCGGAATACGGTCGAAACATGCCTACGTGCACGGGATAATAAAAGATGGCTTCGTTGCGAAAGAATACAGTTGTGGCATGAATGTGGCGGAACTGTCGGATATGACATAATGCCTCGAAAGGTGTTTGAGACCTTCGGGTCGTTCGGTTGACGAGCATTGAGTTGAGGCATGATGCCATTGAAACATTGAAACGAAGAATGAAGCGTAAGAACATAGAAAGTTAACAAAAGAAATACGAGATGATAATGCGGCATGGTGCCCTTCGAAATGTTCACGGCCTTCGGGCGTTCAATGAGAACATTCGGGCGTTGTGCCAATTGAAATAGAGATAAGCGAACTTGCTTGGTTGTTTGAAAGATAGATTCGTTGCATGGTCAAATGGACTTAAAGATATAAAAGCCCGTGCATGGGTATTCCCTCGAACGCGGCGCGCCAGGGCGCTGGGACCGTTCGGCCTAGGAGGGATTCGTTTACGGTATTGTTGGTGCACTTCATTTAGATGGGTAGCGACCGTCTGGTGAATGTGATAAGCCACTTGCTGCGATTACTTCGATGGCCTCTGATGTTGGTTAGCAACCGCACAGAGTTAACATCGTCTTATGTTTCGATTCGATAATATTAGTCCATTCTAGCCCGAAAAGCTAGCGACCTTCATATAGATAAGGGCGATGGGTTTGGAAGTGCAAGGTATGCGTATATCCTGCATGGACGGATTCTGAATAGAGGGCACTTATAACATGACAGGAAAATGGATAGGCGTATTCACCTTGCGTCGGTTACAAGGACGGGTGCGTCGATATTGTTAAGTTGCGCCACGAATCAAACACGAGAATGCTTACTTGCCTATTCAATTCGATAACATGCTTGCTATGATAACATGCTTTACGCTTTCGAATATGCCATAAAATTGACCCTAAGGAGAACATAGCAAGATCATAAGCTAAGTTGCATGATTCAACATAAATATTAAAAATGTCGGTTTGGAAAGAAGATCTTTGCTTCAGTACATGCGAGGACGAACGTACTGATCCCCCACCAGCTTCATGCAGGGTGCAGGGAATGGAAGGCTCTCGGTGAAGCGTTGCTTGAACGCGTTGAGGCTCGGAAATGCCGAAGCGTATTGAAGCGTGCGATCGCATTGACGCTCGGACTATGCAACTGGATTGATGCGGCCGAGATATAGAAGGCATGATGTATGGAACGGTAAAATCCTTTGTGGGCAAGAGAGAACCTGAGTGTTGTAGCCAATCTGGCATGTATTGTTAGGCTATCGAAAGCCTTTGAAATCTCTGTTTCGGATATCAATAAAGAGAATTTGTTCGTATACTCTGTTTCCTTTCGTTGTTAAATATCGAATCAAAAGATAACCAATTGAGAACTTGTCATCTTGCCTTGCACGAGCGCAACTCCAGGCTCGTGCGGCATCACGCCCCCTGCGAGGACGATGATTCGGGTGATTCCGGGTCGGGGCGTGACAGAATGGACTGTGCTAGGGCCAGGTTGTGCGAAAGCCAAGTGAGCTGGGAGCAAACTGTGCAGGGGTGAGCTGCGAAGAGGTCGGCTTGCGCTGGGTCGGGTTGCGCATGGATCGGCTGCGCTGAGGATGGATTGCGCGGGGAGCGAACTGCGCAAGGGTCAAGTGCGCGAAGTTGGGCGGCGCGGGAGTCGGCTTGCGCTGGGACGGGGTGCGCTAGGCCAAAGGGCGCTGGAGTCAAGCGCGCTAGGGGGGGAGACGCTGGAGCTAGGGAGCGCCAGCGCGGTTCAGCTCAGCGCAATGCGCTGGCCGAAGAGTGCGCAGTTCAGCCCGAGGGCCGAGCGCGGGTTCGCCCTGCGCTAAAGAGCGCAGGCTGAGGGATAGGTGGCGCGGTTCAGCCCAGGGGGCCGAGCGCAAGTCAGCCCTGCGCTAAAGAGCGCAGGCCGAGGGGTCTTCTTCTCCAAACCGAGAGGAACTCTCAAGAACACCAAAAATTCTAAATCCCCTAACTTGACCAAATCAAAACCAAATTTGGATTTTCAAAGTTCTAACTTGTGTAAAATTGAATTCTCTTCCACATGGAAGCATCAAAACAAGCAAAAATCAATGTTTAATAGATCAAAACCAAGAAAATCTGAAAATAATTAAAACTTAGGTCTAGAACAATGGAGACTCCAAATCACAAAATGCCAAGTTTTAATGTTGTTTTCCATGGCCTAATCTAGCTAATGGACAAATAAAATATGGTGCTTATTTGGTGGCAAGGTGCACTTGCCTATGGTGTTGGTGGAGGAAGGAGGAAGAAGTGGAGGGAGAAATTAATGGAAATTATGGAGGAGAGAGAAAGTTAGGTGGGGATTTAATGAGGGTGGTTGTGGTGGAATGAGGGTGGAGTATAGGTTAAAGTGTTCCATGGGGTTTAAAAATCAAACCAACTCAAACCAAACCAATTAAAACCGAGCCGAGCCGAAACCCAAAATACGAGAAAACCCAAAATTCCACAAGTCGAGAAAAATAAAATACATGGCAAAATCCAACTACGAGCATGAATACGAATTACGGGAAATGGGGGTGACATCCTTGTACTCCGTGCAGCGATTACTTTGACATGCGTTGTACCACGTGCAACATTTTACTTCTGACACGCGTTGCACATCGTGCAACGACTTATTTTCGACATTCATTGCATCTCGTGCAACGATTTTATTTTCGACATCTGTTGCACCTCGTGCAACGATTTACTCTCGACATTCAAAGTCAATGCTCAAATCCGTTCAAAACATTCGATATTGACTTATCACTTTCATTGCAACGCACATTCACAATCAACTCGTTGCACATTCTGCAACGCATTATTTAAGTTCCCACATTGGTGCAACCAATATTCACAACCTATTGCACTTCATGCATCGTTTCATTTCTCATTCAACATGTTACATTGCAACAACAATATCTCTAATCTCATTTCATAACTTGTTGCACTTGCAGCAACTAATATTTTATTGCTCGTTGTATTCAATGCAACGTAACGTTTCACGACTTTCTCTGCAACATCATGTAAATTTGAAGTACTTGCGGCAATGTTATCCAACTTTGTATTAGATTTATTATATGGAACATCCAGTATGATATCGAGTAGAGTCAAGAGTGATTCGATTGATGGTGGACAACTCTTTGGAATTGAAACAAAGCAAACGCCCTGAAAAAATTGAGCCTAGAGCTCTGATACCAATTTGTCAATCCCCGACCCGGAATCACCCGAATCATCATCCTCGCAGGGGGCATGATGCCGCACGAGCCTGGAGTTGCGCTCATACTTATCCTTCGGGGCAATGCAGCGCTTCTGTCACGCCCCAGATCCAGAATACTGGAGAGCGGAAGAATGACTCAGCCAGCTACGTATTACGGGTAGTTGAATACCGTATAATATGATCAATACTGTCTACAAGACAAGGAGGTGCATACTACATACAAGTCTCACTAGGTTTACTCAACCTCTATTCTTCCAATCATTCAATGAAAAGCAGTAAGTAGAGAACATGTAAGAATAAGCAGTACGATGTCCCAAACGTTCAGTCAAAATATTCTTGAGATATGGCTTTACAAAACATAGACAGATGATATAACAAGGTATACACAATCATTATCAGCTACAGTTTGACTTAGTTACAATTATGTAAAAGTAAGTACAAGACAGTCCGACTAACATGTCGGTGCCAAGTGGCAAAAGTAAAGTAAGTAGCAAAACGAGCAGGGAAGCAAGGAACCCACTCGTGTCCTCCTGCGATCATCCCTCTAGTATTGACCATCTTGGGGGTGGAAGTAAGCTGAGTCCTCGGAAGCTGGTTCTAAATCTGGCCATGCAAAACCAGAGAGGTTAGACCTCAAATAGCAAGTACCACAAAGGAAGCACGACATGAAGAATTAGAGCCAGTGATAAGAGTTAAGAATATGATAAATAAGTCTCTGATTGCAACTGAAATTCACACAACATCACGACACTTCAAGCCAACTTTCCAACCAAACAAGGACAGAAGTTGACCCGTCATGTCGTGATATTCTGATCATCTCAGTAGTTAACAGAGTAGGTACAGTACACAAACAAATCAATTTAAACGGCAATAAAACTACTATGGCTTGCTAACTGTAAGTTCCAAGTTGCCCTAGAAGTATGCAATAAGGGATTCCTCAGTTCTTAATATGTACGAGCATGGCTAGTCTATCCAATAATAAATTACGCCAATCATGAATTAGACGTGTCCAAGTGGGACGCCCGTCATCACTATACAGAAAAATATAAACAGATACCACTCCCTACCCGTGTGGCAGATTTACAGTATCCGTGGGAACTAGCCGGCATGTCGGGGCACTAATTGTCCCAAGATGGTTGCCATGTAAGAACTCGGGAATCCATTCTCTCCATGCAATAGTTATTTTATTTAACTTAATAATCCCTACATTAATTAAAATATCATGCCGTGGATCATGGTCATTCTGAATGAGTACTTCCATACAGAGTACGATATGCATAACTCTACAACGATGCCCGTACGATTAGGTTGTAGGTCTTACATAGCGTAATGCAACAATCAAACCTAGCCACGGAATAATCATGCCTTGACTGTAAGGTACACATGATACTTTTGTAGAAAGAAGTTGAAGTCAGCACGTGTTCATATGCCAATGTTCGAGATCGGCTAGTCGATCGCAATGGTTCATGGTTCATATATGGACGTGTCTCATTCAATTCAATAAGACGACTAGCCAGTCTTTTAGTTCCAACTAGGAACGCATGATCAATCATTAGTCAAGGTAACAATCAATGTCAATTTGTGACAAGGTATGAAAGTCAAACTAGTATTTAGTATGGTCGAGTCTATAACTTTCAGGGTTGAGTACCAGTGATACGGATGCCCACAAGCCAATAAAGACACGAGGCATACTCCACACAATAATATGTATTAAAATACTAACATGCATCAAGTAGCACAATCCAGCAAAATGCTCGAGATAAGATGAAACGCTCGAATTCGACGAATCGTGCAGGATAAGACAGATGGCGTAAATTTAGCGAAATACGCGGACTGAAACGACTGTTATACGCACACAGATGGAGAATGCACTAATTTACTATGGGCGCATAGCAGTCCCTTTGGGAGCATAGCAGTTCCTTTGGGGGCATAAAAGTTCCTTTGTGAGCATAGCAATTCCTTTGGGAGCATAACAATTCCTTTGGGCGCATAAAAATTCCTTTAGGAGCATAGCAATTCCTTTGGGCGCATAGCATGACTTCGGGCGCATAGTGCCTATGGGCGCATAGCATGCCTTTGGACGCATAGCTTGCCTTTGGATGCATAGTGCCTTTGGACGCATAACATGCCTTTGGGCGCATAGTGCCTTTGGGCGCATAACATGCCTTTGGGCGCATAATGCCTTTGGACGCATAACATGCCTTTGGGCGCATAGCATGCCTTTGGGCGCATAACATGCATGCTTCTGCACCAGCAAGCTTCGGCCATGGAGTTTGAAAACTTCCAATGGCCATAACTTGGGCTATCGGACTTGAAATTGGACAAAATATAGGTCAAAACTGACTAGAATTGAATTTTCTACAATATGGAACAACTTGTTTTTGAAAACAACAAAGTTTGATAGATCAAAATCATGAAAACCCATAAGTTCCGAAATATAAAACCTAGATCTACACACAACCATCCATGGAAATCAAAAACTTCAAGACATAAACTTGAAGAGAAAGAGGAGAGGAATAACATGGACTAAAAATAAATGGGGATGCATAAAATCCCTCATGGCGTGCAAGATGTACTTGTCTCTCCAAATTGGGTTAGGGTTTTGGTGAAGAAAATGAAATGAGAGTTTGTGAGGAGAGAGAAAAGAAAAGGTGTATAAATATCAAGTCATGTTTGATCTCCACCACCCATTCCGTCCCTATACAATCTAGGCCGTCCACCCCTTATCATGATGAACCAAGCCAAACCAAGTTGGTTCAACATGAACCGAAATAAACCAATAGCTAAGCGAAAGCATAAAATAAAATACAGAAAAATATTTAGCATGTAATTAAAGGAATTAAATACAGAATAAATGCATGATAAATACTAAATAAATACAGTCAAGTAGTACACGTATTAAAAATATGTATTCCGGAAACGGGGAGTGACATCTCTACCCTCCTTAGAAAAATTTTCTCCTCGGAATTTCAAATCCAAACAGGCTAGAAACATCAGGGCTAGACTAATCCAACAACAAGCAATTCTAGCAAGCAAGCAATCATCTTACAATATTAATAGCAAGTATATATCTATATTTATCAATCTACGACATCAAGCAATTTCTATCCATATGGTGATAAGCATGAGAAATCAAGACAATCAAGGTACACGGAAAGAAATATTCTTTGTGAGTCAAATAGGTACGGATACCGTGATCGGATATCAACCTCACGTTCCCACTTGACTCTCCTAAGGAGTGATGACCCCAAGCAACACGGACAAGGATAATTGTTCGATTCTTGAGTATCTTCTCCCTTCGGTCCAAAATGGACACATGTTGTTCCTCGTAAGACAGGTTGGTACCAACAGCCAGCTCAAAATGATCGAGGATATGGCTTGGATCCGATACATACCTACGCAACTGAGATACATGAAATATATCATACACCTCTCGTAACGAAGGTGGAAGGGTCAAACGATAACAAACATCGTCTACCCTACCGAGGATAACAAATGGGCCCACGTATCGCGGACTCAACTTCTCGCGAACACCAAATCTAATGATCCACGAGTAGGCGAGATCCGCAAGAATACATGGTCTCCAATAGAAAATTCTAACAGCCTACGATGCTGGTCTGTCCAATGATGATGTCGATCTTGTGCAACTCGAAGTTGCTCTCTAATCCCCTTAACCACTTCAACCGTCTGAACAATCATCTCTGGGCCTAACATCTTTCTCTTCCCGATATCATCCCATGCCAGTGGCGACTTGTACTTCTTACCGTATAGTGCTTCGAATGGCGCCATCTGGATACTGGCTTAATAATTGTTATTGTACGAAAATTCAACTAAGTGCATGTGACTCTCCCATGATCCTCTAAAATCTAGGGTGCAAGCTCGTAACATATCTTCTAAAGTCTAAATTGTTCTTTCTGATTGCCCGTCCGTCTGTGGGTGGTAAGTCATACTAAATCTTAGCTTGGTACCCAGGCTCTGATGTAAACTCTTCCAGAAATGTGATGTAAAACGGGTATCTCTATCAGACACAATACTGACAGGGACGCCATGCTGCCTAACTATCAGCCGCATATACAACCCTGCCAACTTTTCTGTAGATTGTCCTACGCTAAAAGGAAAAAATGTGTCACCTTCGTAAGCCGATCCAATATCACCTAAATAGCATCCTTACCACTTGGTGATCTCGGTAAACCGGTCACAAAGTCCATTGTGATATGCTCCCACTTTCATTCCGGAATAGGAAGCGGTTGTAATAATCCAGCTGGCCTCTGTTGTTCTGCCTTCACTTGCTGACATATTAAGCAACGGGAAACGAATCTAGCTATCTCCCTCTTCATTTCGTTCCACCAGAAGTGCTGCTTGATATCTTTGTACATTTTGGTCCCTCTGGTGTATAGAACTGTAGACTTCTGTCATAACCTCATGTCTAATATCTCCACTTGGCACACATAGACGTGATCCAAATCTAAGTGTTCCATTCTCATGAATTTTTGTCTCCTTCCTGAGTCCTGACTCACATTATGTCCTAAGCTTCTGAATCCTTGGGTCCTGTGCCTGAGCTGCCTTGATCCTGTCTACCAAGTCGGATTGAACTCGTAGACTTGCCAGAATTTCTACATCACTAGGAAGTATAACATCGATGCCCATCTCTTGAAGATCTTCTAAAATGTATTTTTGTGATATCAACATAAATGTGCCGCCTCTCCTGCTAAGAGCGTCTACTACCACATTGCCTTGCCTGGATGATACTGAAGCTCTACTTCGTAATCTTTGATCAACTCTAACCATCTTCTCTATCTCATGTTCTGTTCCTTCTGAGTAAAGATGTACTTCAGACTTTTGTGGTCTGTGTACATGTCCACTCGATCACCGTACAAGTAATGCCTCCATAGCTTCAAAGCAAATACTACTGCTGCCAACTCCAAGTCATGAGTCGGATAATTCTTCTCGTGGTCTCAAAGTTGCCTAGATGCATACGCTATTGTCACGCCCCGACCCGGAATCACCCGAATCATCGTCCTCGCAGGGGACGTGATGTCGCACGAGCCTGGAGTTGTGCTCATGCAAGGTAAGATGACAAGTTCTCAAATGGTTATCTTTGAGTTGATATTAACAATGAAAGGAAAACAGAGTATACGAAACAATTCTCTTTATTGATATTCGAACTGAGATTACAAAGGCTTTCGATAGCCCAACAATATATGCTAGATTGGCTATAACACTCAGATTCTCTTTTGCCCACAAAGAATTTTATCGTTCCATACATCATGCCTTCTATATCTCGGCCGCATCAATCATGTTGTAAGTCTGAACGTCAATACGATCGCACGCATCAAAACGCTACGGCATTCCATGCCTTTGCGCGATCAAGCGAAGCTTCGCCATGAGCAATCCATTCCCCGCACCCTGCATGAAAGCTGGTAGGGGATCAGTACGTTCGTCCTCGCATGTACTGACGAAAAGACCAACTTTCTAATCCGACATTTTAGTATTTATGTTCAATCATGCAACTTAGCTTATGATCTTGCTATATTCTCCTTAGGGTCGATTTCATGTTATATTCGAAAGCGGTAAAGCATGTTATCATGGCAAGCATGTTATTCGAATTGAATAGGCAAGCAGGCAAGCAATCTCGTGTTTGTTTCATGGCGCGACTTCTTACCAAGTCGACGCACTCGCCCTTGTACCGACGCAAGGTAAATACGCCTCATTCCTTTCATGTCATGTTATAAGTGCTCTCTATGCAGGATCTATGTGTGCAGGACACATACGTGCCTATACTTTCAACCCATCGTTCTTAACTATATGAATGTCTTGGCGTATCCGTGCCGAAATGGACTAAAGGTGTTTCTTTTTTTTTTCTTTTCATTCTTTTCTCTCTTTCTTTTCTTTTTCGAATTTTGGGTAGCCCGGCGCCTCTCGTAGTGGGTTGTTGTCCCAATTATGAAGATATACCACTACATACCATTGTTTGTAGCTTTTCACAACTCGCTAAGCAGTCGCTAATCGTCCTACGGATGTGCGCTTATCAAAGATTATATTCCTCCTAGGCCGAACGGTCCCGGTGCCCCGGCACAGCCCGTTCGGAGGGAACATTTCGTGCACGGAAGATTATCTTAATTATCTCAAGTCCATTCCATTTGACCATGCAACGCACTATTATTCAAACAACCAAGCATAGTCTTGAGTCCGAGACTCAAACTTTATCATCTCGTATTTCTTTCGTTAACTTTCTATGTTTTTATATTTCATACTTCGTTTCAATGTTCAATGGCATCATGTCTCAACTCAATGTTCGTCAACCGAACGACCCGAAGGTCCCGAACACCTTTCGAGGCATCATGTCATATCCGACAGTTCTGTCACATTCATGCCACAACTGTATTCTTTCGCAACGAAGTCATCTTTTATGATCTTGTGCACGTAGGCACGTTTCGACTCATTTATCATCTTTTCTTCATGTTATGCACTTGCTGCATGCATCGAAGCTGTATTTCCATGTTCTATGCCTTAGTGTTCAATGTTCGTGGCTTGTACGCTAAGGTGCTCGCCTATTGTCTTTCAATGTGTTAGTCTTTCTAACTCATGTGCGAAGGCACGGAATGGCTCGTGCACGAAGACACTCGTCGAATACAGTTATTCTATGTTCTTGTGGCTTGCACACCGAGGTGCTCGCCTTTGCAATATCCAACGTTCCATAGCGACTTGTGTATTTGATGCACGTTTCATTTCAATTATTCTAACTAGTGCTCGACATACACTATTATTTATCTTCCGATCGGACCACGCCCGTGGCGTCGATAGGTTAACTTAGCATACAATGACATATTCTGACTTAGGCATGAAGGAGTAAAAAGAAGAGTCAATCCTCCCACCTTGAGTCGATACGCCTTATCGTTTCGTTGAGTCGATGCGGTTCCATTTTATAACTTCGTTTGCACGGCCAACTCTCCTAACTTAGCCATTCGAGTACTTCGTGCTTCATTGAATTATACGTTCGATTTGGCTTACCGTGCCAACGCCTCAGCCCATCGCAAGGCGACGATTTGGTTTCGCGGACCCCTTTCTGAATAAGGCAAAATGTCGACCTCTAATATTTCAGCGTAAACGTATAGCCTGCACATGAAACCAACTAAAATTAATACTTGCATCGATTTGGACTTGCGCCTTGGTCGATTCGATTTCTTAGAATGTTCGAGCTGTCTCAACGCACTTATCCTTGGGGCAATACAGCGCTTTCCATCGATTCAACTCGATGCATTTCATTTGGGACAATGCAACTCTTCGTATCGACTTAGTTTGATGCGTTGCTCGGAATAACGTAACTCTCGTATCGATTCACATCGATACATTTCATTTGGTTAACGCGACTCTTTGAGTCAACGCCTCAGCGTAATGCACCATGCGGAGCGGGGCATTACAGCTATCACCTTCCCATGTTGTATTAGGACACACCCAAGTCCATTTTCTGATGTGTCACAATATACAGTAAAACCTTCGGGTCCAACTGGTAATGTAAGAATAGGTGCCGAGATCAACTTCTGCTTTAAATTCTCAAATGATGCCTGGCACTCTGTCGACCAGACAAATGGCACATCCTTTCGTATCAAGCGGGTCATGGGTGCTGAGAGTCTTGCAAAGTCTGATATGAACCTTCTATAATATCCTGTAAATCCTAAGAAACTTTGCACATCTGCTACGATCTTAGGCATTGGCCAACTTTCTACTGCTTCTACTTTCTTGGAATCCACTGCTACTCCAGCCCCTGATATGATGTGCCCCAAGAATGAAATACGATCCATCCAAAACTCACACTTGCTGAGCTTGGCGTACAACTGGTTCTCTCTCAGAACCTGTAATACTTTTTTGAGGTGATCTTCGTGCTCTTCTTCACTAGCTGAGTATACGAGAATGTCGTCGAGGAACACAATGACAAATTGATCTAAGTATGGCACAAAGATGCGGTTCATCAAATCCATAAATATTGCTGGAGCATTGGTCAAACCAAACGGCATAACTAAGAATTCGTAATGCCCGTACTTTGACCTGAATGCCGTCTTGGGAATATCCTCTTCTCGAACTCTAACTTGATGATATCCTGACCGAAGATCTATCTTGGAGAAAACTCTTGCTCTGCTCAACTGATCAAACAAGTCGTCGATCCTTGGTAGTGGGTACTTGTTCTTTACTGTTGCCACGTTGAGCTTTCTGTAGTCAATGCACAATCTTGATGACCTATCTTTCTTCCCTACAAGTACTACTGGTACTGCCCATGGTGATTCGCTATCTCGAATGAACTTCTTCGCCTTCAGTTCCTCTATGTGCTAATACACCTTGGCCTGCTCTGAATCCGATATTCTGTAAACTCGATCCGATATAGGTTTAGTTCCAGGTGTCAATTCTATACTGAACTCAACATCTCTAACATGTGGTAGACTTGGAAGTTCTTCGGGAAATACGTCAAGAAACTCTTCAACTACCTTTGGGACTTGAACTTCTTCTATTACCGTTACTTCTCTTTGTTTATGTTGGTCTGTCTCTGACCTGACTAAGGTAAACTATTTCATGCCCAGAATATTAAAAGATACACTCCCTCTACGACAATCTATTGTCGCATGACTGTCTTTTAGCCAGTCCAGGCCCAAGATAACGTCGAAATTACCAACAGGAAATTCCATCAACTTGGCGGGTAAGGAACGCCCGCACACTACAACTCGACACGCTAGAATAATTTTACTAACTCCTACGAGCCCATTACCAGTGATTATATTCAGCCTCTCTGGCAATGCCTCGAATATTATTCCTAGTCGTATCACAAATCGTGCAGATATAAATGAGTGTGATGCTCCCGAATCAAATAATGCTACTGCGGGATATGAGGCGACGAGAATATTACCTACCACAACATCTCCTGATGCCAATGCCTCTTCCAAGGACAGATTGAATGCCTGCCCTCGGCCTCCTTGTTGGTTCCCATGCTGCGGCCTAGCCTAGTGTTGCCGCTGGCCCCTGCCTTGGTGATGCTGGGGTGGTCTATGTTGTTGTTGCTGCATCGGTGGTCCCTGTTGCTGAAACATCTGAGCCTGCGATATCAACGAACGTTTTGCCAACGATCTTACTGCTACTGCTGGTCCTCGATTCTGGCCTTCCCCTGATGCTGGCAGCACAGAAAATTGTTGCACTGGTCCACCTGACCTCGAATGCTTGGGACAGATGAAAACCCGATGATCTGGACTTCCACATATCAAACACTGTCCGTTCAATGTCCGACACACACCTCTAGTGTGCCCTGTCTTTCCACAATAGGTGCAGCCCGCCGGGGGTTGCTGGTTCTTCCTCTCTTGTTGTTGTTGTCTTGTTGGTGGTACTGGCCCTCGTATTGCCACATCGTGAATACGAATGCCAGAAGATTGTGCTGTTATTCGGGGCACTGCTCCCTCTTCTCCTTCAATCTAATTGTGAGACCTCTTCTGACCTCCAGTCATTGATGTGATCCTCTGGATGGTGATCTCATGCCTCCGGGTTGTCGTCAATACATCATCGAAAGTCTGGTAGTTGTGCCCCTTTATCAATTGTAAGAGTTCAAGATGAAACCCTTACTGAAATCTCATAGCCCTCTGGCTCTCCGTTGCTACCAACTCTATGGCGAACCTACTCAGTCTGTAGAACTCTGTTGTATAAGCATCTACTATTTTTTCAGCCTGTTTGAGGTTGATAAACTTCTGTTGTAGCTCGAACTGCGCCACAACTCTATAGTACTTCGTCTTGAATCTCGCAGTAAAATCATCCCAAGCAATAGGACGTCTGATGCCCACTTCTTTTGATTCCTACCAATCACGTGCGAGGTCCTGAAGTAACAGCTTTACTTGATCCACTTGTTCTTCTGTCAGAACCTTAGCCGCTGTCAGAATAACCTCGATGTCCTTAAGCTATGCATCCGCTGAAATAGTATCTTCCGTGCCTTCAAAACGACGGGGATTGTACTTACAGAATCTAGTTGACGCCCCTGAATCAGTCCTCACTCCTCTTTCCAAAGTCGTCTGTAATCCTTGGTTGAGTAATACATTTTGCTCTTGCAGCTGAGTATGCATGTGTTGCTGGGCCAACATCTGATGTTGCTGAGTAGCCATCATCCCTCTTATGATTTCCAAAAGGGCTGGTGTGTCTACTGCCACAGGGGTAGGCAGAACTGTTGGTGGTGTTGGAACCTTCGGATACTGCGATCCAGCTGTTGGTTCCACTATCACCTCTTATTGAATATTCTCTTGAGGTAGTACTGGCCTTTGTTGCTGACCAATATGGTTATGTTGTTCTTGTTGCCCATGTTGTTGCTGTCCAGCTCTGACAGATGCAGACGAGGAGCCCCTAAGAAAAGGGACAAGAGAACAATCAAACGATCGGACAGGAAAGATCAATGAAGTCAAAGGACACCGGAATGTCAAGCTAAGGTCGAGAGTAACGAATCATGAGATCAAGGTGAAACATGTGTGATTGAGACATCCTATAAATCAAAATACCCCACAAGTCTGAAATCAGACCTGCATGGGCCACCACTAAAATCTTATCACATCCCAGATCCAGAATACTGGAGAGCAGGAGAATAACTCAGCCAGCTACGTATTACGGGTAGATGAATACCATATAATACGATCAATGTTGTCTACAAGACAAGGGGGTGCATACTATATACAAGTCTCACTAGGTTTACTCAACCTCTATTGTCCCAATCATTCAATGAAAAGCAGTAAGTAGAGTACATAAAAGAATAAGCAGTACTGTAGTGCCCCAAAATTCGTGATACGTATTTTATACGTGTTCGTATTTCTGACCCGTATTTCTCATTTTCTTTGATTAGTTAGTTGTGGTTTATTTTCATATTTAGCATTGTGGTTTAATTATCATTTATCGTTCATGGATTAATTCTGATTAGTGGAGCTTGGTTTTATTTGGATAGGAGAAGGATTGGATTTGGTTTAGTTTGGTTTTAATTGTGATGGATCACCTTAGCCTAACCTCCACCCTACAACCACCACCATCCCCATTTATTTAACCCAACTTCCTTCTCTCTCCTCATTACTTTTCTTCTTCCTCCATTAACTTCCTCACCTACCAGGAAGGTCTAGGCAAGTGCATCTTGCTTCATAGAGGATCCCAAATTTTATTGTTCTATTCTCTTCTTTGCAGCATTCTAACACTCTTTAGTACTTGGCATTTTCAATTTCCATGGCTAGATTCTTGTAGATCTAAGTTTATTTTATTTTTAGATTTCTTGGATTTTAATCTATTTAATCTTGTTATTTCCGAGTTTTGATGGTTCTATGTTGTAGAGTATTTCATTTTGCCCCATTTTGACCAATGGAAGTTCAGATTTGGACTTGGGATGAGGGTTTTATGAAGCTTGAGAAGTTGGCTCTCATGGTGTTCTTCTTCTCAGAATTTTGGAGAAGATGAACTGTGCTTGACTTGACCGCATGAATATTTCATGCGGCAAGTGTTCTCTTCAGCCACATGACCGGAAGTATTTTGAGCCGCATGAGGGCCGAACTCATCTAGCCGCATAATACTCCGCTCCTCTTGAGCCGCATAGACTTGCTTCCCGCTAGCCGCATGTGCCTTCTGGTCCTGACTAGCCGCATATGTCTCCTTCACCCTGAATCACATAAGGGCCGCTCCCTGCTGACCGCATGGGACTTCACTTGATCCGGCCGCATGTACCCTGGCTCGTCCCAGCCGCATGAGCCCCCACTTGAGTTCAGCCGCATAGGCGCATGACCCCGCTAACCGCATAAGCGCATGGCTCATCCAGCCGCATAAGACCTTGCCCCCTGTAGACCGCATGAAGACCATATATTTAGCCGCATATGCACCCGTATCCTCAGCCGCATGAGGTCGAGTCCATCCTTAGCCGCATAAGCCTTTCTCTTTTAGCCGCATACGCCTGACCCTATTCAGCCGCATGGGCTGTTCCCCTCCCAGCCGCATGAGATCATTCCTGACCGCATAGGCCTGAGCCGCATGGTTCTCCTATAGCCCTGGGTACTGTTATTTTACTATTATTTGCCCATATCTTGTAACCCCCTGAGTAACTTGAGTTCTTATGGCCTACACCTTACCCTATTGTATATTTTTACGCCCATTTTATATCCTTACGCCTTTTGTCCTGAACTTGGTAATCCCGATTTGATTGACATGATTGAAATGGCAATTGTACCTGGCATGGTGTGACCAAGAACTGACATGCTTTATAGTGGTCCATCGTGGCGCACTCTTGATAAGTAATAATGATAATGATAGTGGCCCGTCGTGGCGCACTCTTGACAAATCAATTCATTGGCCTGGATACCGTGGATGATTGTGCTTGTATAAACTACTAGTCCGGTTGTGTCTTGCATCATGTCTAGGGCATGATCCCTGAGTACTACGGTCAGGGATTCATACTGAATCTGGCTAGGTTAATGACTAGATTGATCAAATAGTTCATGGAGAATTTCCCAGTTATCTGTTGCCCCTTTGGTCCCAGCCTTATATATATATACATGGGATTTGTTGCTATCCGTCGAGATGAGCGCACTTCCAGCCCGCCGTCGAGTATGGTACCTTAGGACACATGTATCTTACTACAGTGTGTCTGCTATATCATGCTATCTTTTCCTTTTCTTGCTGGGATCACTCAGGTAGTAACAAGCAGGTAACCGGACTTGGAATTCTCATTGCATCTTGCTAGTAACTAGGCCTGTGATAACCCTAGTTAGTTAAAGTATCAAGCCGTACGTATTGCTTTGCCGTAAAATGTTGGCTGGAGTTTACTCAGTCTAGTCTTGTCTTGATCCTGTACAAGATTGTTACATATCCTGATTTCTTATATTATCTTGCCGATAAATGGTGGGAGAAACCAAGTTCTGTTCAGACGAAGGATTACAACCCCGGTCCTTATTTGGTTTACGGATTGTAACCTGGTTATCTGAATAGTCCTATGGTTATCTTATCGTATATCACCCGTCATGCTTTTCCTTAATTACTGTCTTTTATTATGCAATTATATTCTTATGCTAATTCCTGGTTTTAGTTCCTAAGTGAAGCCTCCTTTGTAGCACTTGCTCGTTCTGGGGTCTGACCCAGCTGGTTTTGTATGGCCAGATACCGGAACAGCAGCAAAGGATCTACCTGCTTTCCAGCCCGATGGTGAACACCAGGCGTAACCAGGGCAACGAGTGGGTTATTTTGGCTCTCCCACTTTATTGTAAAATTATCCTTTGAGGCGTTTGGCCGCCGAGCAAGTGTTAGCTCGTGTACATTTTACTTACTGTCTGCCTACGGGCTGTAACATGATTGGCAACCTAGGGTTGATCATGTATGACTAAAACTCTTGCTAGTCCTCATATTTTGTAACGACTAGCTTCATGATCAGCTGAATATGTAATGTTTGGGACGCCTTACTATTGTATATTTGGTGATCTTACATCTTGTAATATTTACTTACTTGCTTGTGATTGAGACACTAGGCTTGTTATTGACCATAGGAGACTGATGGCTTGTAGATAAACCCTCATATATCTAGACAGTCGTGACCGTATAGTGGGATAGATTCCATTCCATTATACGTAGCTGGCTATGTCTGCCCCCGCTCTCCAGTGTTCTGGTTCTGGGGCATGACAAGTACGGCGTCCCAAACGTTCAGTCAAAATGTTTTTGAGATCTGGCTTTACAAAACATAGCCAGATGATATAATAAGGTATACACAATCGTTATCAGCTGTAGTCTGACTTAGTTACAATTATGTAAAAGTAAGTGCAAGACAGTCTGATTAACATGTCGGTGCCAAGCGACAAAAGTAAAGTAAGTAGCAAAACGAGCAAGGAATCAAGGAACCCACTCGTGTCCTCCTGCGATCATCCCTCTAGTATTGACCATCTTGGGGGTGGAAGTAAGCTGAGTCCTCGGGAGCTGGCTCTAAATCTGGCCATGCAAAACCAGAGATGTTAGACCTCAAATAGCAAGTACCACAAAGGAAGCACGACATGAAGAATTAGAACCAGTGATAAGTGTTAAGAATATGATAAATAAGTCTCTGCTTGCTGCTGGAATTCACACAATATCACGACACTTCAAGCCAACTTCCCAACTAAACAAGGACAGAAGTTGACCCGTCATGTCCTGACATTCTGATCATCTCAGTAGTTAACAGAGTAGGTACAATACACAAACAAATCAATTTAAACGGCAATACAACTACTACGGCTTGCTAACTGTAAATTTCAAGTTGTCCTGGAAATATGCAATAAGGGATTCCTCAATTCTTACAATATACGAGCAAGGCTAGTCTATCCAATAATCAATTGTGCCAATCATGAATTAGACGTGTCCCAGCAGGATGCCCGTCATCAATATGCAAAAAAATATAAACAGATACCACTCCCTGCCCGTGTGGCAGATTTGTAGTATCCGTGGGAACCAGCCGGCATATCGGGGCACTAATTGTCCCAAGATGGCTGCCATGTAAGAACTTGATAATCTATTCTCTCCAGGCAATAGTTATTTTATTTAACTTAATAATCCCTACGTTAATTGAAATCTCATGCCGTGGATCATGGTCATTCTGAATGAGTACTTCCGTACAGAGTACGATATGCATAACTCTACAACAATGTCCGTACGGTTAGGTTGTAGGTCTTACATAGCGTAATGCAACAATCAAACCTAGCCACGAGATAATCATGCCTTGACTGTAAGGTACACATGCTGCTTTTGTAGAGAGAAGTTGAAGTCAGCACGTGTCCATATGCCAATGTTCGGGATCGGCTAGTCGATCGCAATGGTTCATGGTTCATACATGAACGTGTCTCATTCAATTCAATGAAACGACAAGCCAGTCTTTTAGTTCCAACAAGGAATACATGATCAATCATTTAGTCAAGGTAACAATTAATGTCAATTCGTGACAAGGAGTGAAAGTCAAATTAGTATTTAGTATGGTCGAGTCATTAACTCCCAGGGTTGAGTACCAGTGATACGGATGCCCATAAGCCAATCAAGACACGAGGCACACTCCACACAACAATATGTATTAAAACACTAACATGCATCAAGTGGCGCAATCCAGCAAAATATGCGAGATAAGACGAAACGCTCGAATTCGACGAATTATGCGGGATAAGACATATGGCACAAATTTAGCGAAATACGCGGACTGAAATGACTGTTATGCGCACATAGTGGAGAATGCACTGATTCATTGTGGATACATAACAATCCCTTTGGGAGCATAACAGTTCCTTTGGGAGCATAAAAGTTTCTTTGTGAGCATAGAAATTCCTTTGGAAGCATAGCAATTCCTTTGGGAGCATAAAAATTCCTTTGGGAGCATAAAAGTTCCTTTGGGAGCATAACAATTCCTTTGGGCGCATAGCATGTCTTTGGACGCATAATGCCTTTGGGCGCATAGCATGCCTTTGGGCGCATAGTGCCTTTGGACGCATAACATGCCTTTGGGCGCGTAGTGCCTTTGGACGCATAACATGCCTTTGGGCGCATAGCATGTCTTTGGACGCATAGCATGCCTTTGGGCGTATAATGCCTTTGGGCGCATAAAATGCCTTTGGGCGCATAGTGCCTTTGGGCGCATAACATGCCTTTGGAGGCGCATAGCATGCCTTTGGGTGCATAGCATGCCTTTGGGCACATTGTGTCTTTGGGCGCATAGCATGCCTTTGGGCGCATAACATGCATGCTTCTGCACCAGCAAGCTTCGGCCATGGAGTTTCAAAAACTTCCAATGGCCATAACTTGGGCTATCGGACTCGGAATCGGACGAAATAAAGGTCAAAACTGACTAGAATTGAATTCTCTACAACATGGATCAACTTTTTTTTTGAAAACAACAAAGTTTGATAGATCAAAATCATGAAATCCCATAAAATTCGAAACTTAAAACCTAGATCTACACACAACCATCCATGGAAATCAAAAACTTCAAGACCTAAACTTGTAGAGAAAGAGGAGAGGAACAACATGGACTAAAAATAAATGGAGATGCATGAAATCCCTCATGGTGCACAAAATGTACTTGTCTCTCCAAATTGGGTTAGGATTTTGGTGGAGGAAATGAAATGAGAGTTTGTGAGGAGAGAGAAAAGAAAAGGTGTATAAATATAAAGTCAAGTTTGATTTCCACCACCCATTCCTTTCCCATACAATCTAGGCAATCCACCCCTTATCATGATGAACCAAGCCAAACCAAGTTGGTTCAACATGAACAGAAATAAACCAAGAGCTAAGCAAAAGCAGAAAATAAAATACAAAAAATATTTAGCATGTAATTAAAGGAATTAAATACAGAATAAATGTATGATAAATACTAAATAAATACAGTCAAGTAGTACACGTATTAAAAATACGTATCCCGAGAACGGGGAGTGACATCTTCTTATCGATTCAACTCGATGCATACTTTGAGACAATACAACTTTTCGCATCGACTTAGTTTGATGTATTGATCGGGACAACGTAACTCTCATATCGATTCGCATCGATACATTTTATTCGGTCAACGCGACTCTTTAAGTCGACGTCTCAGCGTAATGCACCGTGCGGAGCGGGGCATTACAGAGAAGAGGGTGGGTCAGACGCGTGGTGGGAGGGTGGTGGCCGCGGGGAGGGGGTGTGGGTGGTGTAGGGCGGAGGGGATAGGGGTTAGAGGGGAAGAGGGAGCAATTTTGCCTCTCTCTTTTTTTCTTCTTATATTTTTAGGTATCAAGTTAAAAATATTAGGTGAAGGAGGGTATTAAGTTAGTAGGTATAAAAGTTGAAGGTATCAATTTGAAAAACTCTAATAGTTAAGGGTATCAAGTTATAATTTAGCCTTAATTTTAAAGAAGATTAAAATTAAAAGATAATTAAATAGCAATTATGTCTCAATTATTATAAAATATAAACTAATATGTGATTTGGAGTGTCCCGTCCCTATATCGTGTCCCATTTTTCGTCCACGGGATGCGTGAGAAAAGAACATTGTCGCTATCAATTTAGTCGGAACCGATTAGTCGGGGTCGATTGAATCGATTGAACGAGACCGATTGAATCATTTTCTCGCTATGAAATGGTTTCTTCGGAATCAAGTCTCATATTTAGTGGGTTGTGCCTCGAGGATAGACTCTGCGACTGAGTTGGGAGAGACCTCCATTGCTCTGCTTTTCATGCTGCAATTGTTTTTTTGGATTTGGTTTTCTGAATGTGTTTTCGTAAATATTTTTAATGGTTTTATGGCTTGCGTTTTCGAACTTCGCATTCGTATTGAATTCGTTGAATGGGGCAGTGTTCTGATCAAGTGCTTATACGAATATTTCAGGTGATCGCGTAGGCGCCGGCGTCATCTAGCGCGTCCATCCAGTCTCTCGTCTCAAGCAAAAATTAAGATAAGTGGTTGACCCTTCTCCCGTCGACCCTCTTTTCTCCAATAAATTGTCAATAGCAAAATACGCTATGCTAGATGTAAATGCAACGACACAAATGCTTATTCCACTAAACTGTTGCACAACATCTCACATATACGGACTATAGAACTGCTTATCATATAATGGTTACGTATTTGTTTAATACCATGCCATATAGAACTGTGCTAAGCAAAGATCGAATCGATTATATGAATGTCGCGACGATACCATGAAACATGCCTTGAATATTTGTTAACTTAGCACGGTCATGGACAACTTGTACTCAAGGACGATTGTTTCTTCGGACAATATTTTGGGACCACGGGACCGATCCGACCTAGAAAAAAAAACACTGATGACTATGCTGGATGCATGTCATGGTAGGCAGTGGCTTTCAACGGGGCTCGCTACTTGATGAAGAACCTCTATCCTACCAAACTATATGTCCATGATGGCTTGTGATGTCAGTGACCTTCACAAATGCACTTTATTGTATTCATCATTATCAATATGACAGGGAAGGACATGGTGTAATGTCCCAAATTCGTGATATGTATTTAGTGTACGTATACGTGTTTTGGACCCATATTTTATTTAGTCATGATTAGTTATCTTGGTTTATTTTGCACTGGCTTGGTTTTATTGGCATTGATAGTTTAATTGGTTTTAATGTTTCATTGGTTTATTTTTGGATTAGTGAGGCTTGGTTTATTTCATGATTCATTTGGTTTAAATCGCTAGAGAGAGAGTTTATTGGCCTTGACTTGGTTGGTTCGACTTGGCTTGGTTTTGCCTTGGTTCATTATGAACCAATAGGAGAACCACCTACCTACCACCACCACTACCATTTATTAACCCCATTCTTCCTTCTCTCTCTTCATTACTCTTCTTCTTCCTCCATTAATTCTTCACCTACCAAAGGGAGAGAGGCCTAGGCAAGTGCAACTTGCTTCATGGAGGAACTCCAATTTTATTGCTTCATTCTCTTCCTTGCAGTTTTTTTACTTACTTTAGCACTTGGCATTTTTACTTTCCATGGCTAGATTCTTGTAGATCTAAGTTTACTTTATTTTTCAAAATTCTTGGGTTTTGATATATTTAATCTTGTTATTTCCGAGTTTTGATGGTTCCATGTTATAGAGTATTTCATTCTGCCCCGTTTTGACCTATGGAAGTTCGGATTTGGACTCCGGATGATGGAGTTATGGAGCTTGAGAACTTGGCTCTCATGGTATTCTTCTTCTCGAAATTTTGGAGAAGAAAAACTGTGCTTGACTTGACCGCATGAATATTTCATGCGATAAGTGTTCTCTTAAGCCGCATGACTGGAAGTACTTGAGCCGCATGAGGGTCGAACTCGTCTAGCCGCATAAGTCTACTTCCTCTCTTGGCCGCATAGACAGAGTCTCATTTCCAGCCGCATAAGATTCATTCTCTTCTAAACCGCATGAACCCGGGTCTGTGCTAACCGCAGGGACTCACTCCCGTTAGCCGTATAAGGGCCGCTTCCCGCTGGCCGCATGGGATTTCACTTGACCCGACCGCATGAACCATGGCTCATCCCAGCCGCATGGGAACCCCTTTCCCTTGAGAGCCGCATAGGCATTGATCCTCGATAGCCGCATAGGAATTGCTCACCACCTAGCCGTATATACTACAATCTTCTTCTAGCCACATGAGGACCCGAGCCCTCTTAACCGCATAACTCTGAATTTCCCCAGCCGTATAATACTCCGCTCCTCTTGAGCCGCATAGGCCTTGCTTTCCGCTGGCCGCATGAGAACTTCTTCCCCGAGCCGCATGTGCCTTATGGTCCCGCTGGCCGCATATGACTGATACCCTTCAACCGCATAAGCCTTTCTTTTTTAGCCGCATGCGTGACCCTATTCAGCCGCATGGACTGTTCTCTTCCCAGCCGCATGAGATCCTTCCTGGCCGCATATGCCTGAGCCGCATGGCTCTCCTATAGCTCTGTGTATTGTTGTTTTGTTACTATTTACCCATGTCTTGTAACCCCTTGTGTAACTTGAGTTCCCATGTCTTGTAACCCCTTTTGTCCTGAACTAGATAATCACGAATTTATTTAATATGTTTGGAAGTGATAATTGAACATGACATGACATGACCTGATGGTGGCCCATCGTAGTGCACTCTTGACCAGTAAACTTGACATAATAACCTGATATGATATATCTTGATAAGCTGTTGCGACGGCTACCTGGCATGACATGACCTGTATAAGTAACCTGGACACCGTGGGCGATTGTACTTGTACAAATAATCCAGTCCTGTCTTACATCATGTCTAGGAGGGGACTCCTGAGTACCACGGTCAGGAGTGCCTACTGAAATGGACTAAGGTTAATGACTAGTATAATTCACTAGGCATGAAGAGATGTTCCCCAGTTACAGGCGACGCCGTTATTCCGGCCGCAAATGTTTGGACTTGTAGCCTGCCGACGAGTAGGGCACATTTCCAGCCCACTGTTATGTGGGGCACCCTCCATTGTCACTATAATAATTGTACTCCATTGTCACTCTAGAGTATTGTACTCTCTCTGATTGTCGCCTTAATGATTGAACTCTCTAAATTGTCACTATAATGTTCGCCTGGATAACCTGGGTAGCTGCAGGGCCTGTGACTACTTGGAGCATCTCATTGCATCTCGCTAGTAACTAGGATTGTGATAACCCTAGTTAGTTAATGTAGAAAGCCGTAGGCAATGATTGGCCGTGATTGCTTGGATGGAGTCTAGTCCAGTATAGTATTGTCTAGAAGTGATTGATTGAAAGATTGTACCAGAATGATTGAATGATTGTCACTCCAGATTGTCACTATAACGATTGTACTCTATTGTCACTCTAGCGCATTGTACTCTTCATTGTCACTTTTATCATTGTACTCACTCCTTTTTACCTTAATGATTGCCACCTTTAGCAATAAATGATCAGAGACTAAGTTCTGTTCAGGCGAAGGGTTACAATCTCGGTTCTTATTTGGTTTAAGGATTGTAACATGGCTTCCGGAATAGTACCTTCGCCTTCTCTTTATATATTGCCCAGCTATATTTTATTTAGCATGATTCTCCAGTTATCTTATGGCAATGATGCTTCACTTAAATATTTTCTATGATTGGGATAAGTGCATTGGTAGTGCACAAACCTCAATCTGCGTTACTTATTATTGTTTTCTTACATATTGAATGATAATGATTTGTTGGTTTTAGTTCTTAAGTGAAGCCTCCTTTGTGGCACTTGCTCTTTCTGGGGTCTGACCCAGCTGGTTTTGTATGGCCAGATACCGGAGCAGCACCAAAGGATCTCCCTGCTTTCCAGCCCGATGGTGGTCACCAGGCGTAACCAGGGCATCGAGTGGGTTTATTTTGCTTTCCCACTCTATTGTAAAATTTTTCTTTTGAGACGTTTAGCCGCCGAGCAAGTGTTAGCTCGTGTACATTTTACTTACTGTCTGCCTACGGGCTGTAACATGATTGACAACCTAGGGTTGATCATGTATGACTAAACTCTTGCTAGTCCTCACATTTTGTAACGACTAGCTTCATGATCAGCTGAATATGTAATGTTTGGGACGCCTTACTATTATATATTTGGTGATCTTACATCTTGTAATATTTACTTACTTGCTTGGGATTGAGACACTAGGCTTGTTATTGACCATAAGAGACCGATGGCTTGTAGATAAACTCTCATATTTCTAGACAGCCGTGACCGTATGGTGAGATGGATTCCATTTCGTCATACGTAGCTGGCTATGTCTGCCCCCACTCTCCAGTATTCTGGTTCTGGGGCGTGACACATTGTAAGCTTTATACTGTAACGACACGCTCTGTTGTGGATAAGAACTATCATCGTTATGCTATTCGTGCTTTTCAATATGCTTTCATGAATTGATTAGGATGGCTAGAAAGTTCACCAAATATATGTATGTTTGTTCACTTAAATTCTTGAATCAAATGAGAGCACGGATATAATTAACCGCCCACTAGTACATGTGTATTGTACTGACCTTCGCTCTCCACAGGTGCTCCGAACCAGGATAGCATGCCAAGGAACTGATGATGACATCCGTTTTGAAAGCCTTGCTAGCGTGAATGCCGATTCTGCAACATTTTGAAGACTCTGATCAACAATGTGCTATGTCGCATCAACTCTTGCCGATTGTAACGCCCCAGAACCAGAATACTGGAGAGCGGGGGCATACATAGCCAGCTACGTATAATGAAATAAAATCCATTCCACTATACGGTCACGGCTGTCTAGATATATGAGGGTTTAACTACAATCCATCAGTCTCCTATGGTCAATAACAAGCCTAATTGTCTCAATCTCAAGCAAGCGAGTAAGTTACAAGATGTAAGATCACCAAATATACAATAATAAGGCATTCCAAATATTACATATTCAGCTGATCATGAAGCTAGTCATTACAAAATGTGAGAACTAGCAAGAGTTTAGTCATACATGATCAACCCTAGGATCTGTCGATCATGTTACAGCCCGTAGGCAGACAATAATAAGGTATACAATACGAGCTAACAGGTGCTCGCCGGCTAAATGCCTCAAAATAAAATTTTTACAATAGAGTGGGAGAGCAAAAATAAATCCACTCGTTGCCCTGGTCACGACTGATGGTCACCATCAGGCTGGAAGGTCGGTGGATCCTCTGAGGTAGCTCCAAAATCTGGCCACACAAAACCAGCTGGGTTAGATCCCAGAAAGAGCAAGTGCCACAAAGGAGGCTTCACTTAAGAACTAAAACCAGCATATCAAAAAAATATATAAGCAGTTAAACGAACTGAAGGTAAAGAGATAACAACAGTCATAATGAAGTACGAGGGAACCATTCAAGTAGTCAGGTCACAACCCTTAAGCCAAACAAGGACCGGGGTTGTAACCCTTCACCTGAATAGAACTCCGTCTCCAATCCTGTTGGTAAGGTAAAACATTACAATCATGACGTAGGGTGCAATAAGATAATAAACGAAGAGAGGACTTAGAACTGCTCCGGAAGCCAGGTTACAACCCTTAAACCAAACAAGGACCGGGGTTGTAACCCTTCACCTGAACAGAACTCAGTCTCTGATCTTTATTGTTAAGAGTGACAATCATGCGATCAAGCTTGCAATAATCGAACACTGAAAACCATACCATACAATCGTTTTCGGCCAATCAGTGACTACGGCTTTCTACATTAGCTTAACTAGATTGCCACGACATGCAGTGAGATATTCCTCCAGCCACAAGCCCTGCAGCTAATCCAGGTTATCCAGGCGACTTGGGTTCATTACGCAGTACATTGTTCTTTCCATATATCAATGAGTTTGGACTTGTGCCCTACTCGTCGGCAGGCTGCAAGTCCCACAATGGTGGCCGGGATAACGGGATCGCCTGTAGCTGGAGAAATCTCTCATGACTACTAAATTATTCTAGTTATTAGTCTTAGCCATTTACAGTGGGTACCCCTGACCGTGGTACTCAGGGATCCCTGTCCTAGACATGATGCAACCACTATCGGTTCAATTATACAAACACAATCATCCACGGTGTCCAGGCCGTTCAATTTTGTCATGTCATGGTTACTGTTAGGAGTGCGCCGCGTCGGGCCACTGTCATGTCACGTCGAAGTGCACCACAACGGGTCACCATCGTGTCAGAGAATAATTAATTAGCACAAGTACTCATTTAGTAATTAAATATTAGAAGGGACAAGGGCTGCGGGGGAACTCATGCGGCCCGGAAAAATTTTTATGCGGCCTACTGTCACTTGGCCAAATGCGGCTTGAGCAAAATCTATTAACATGCATGCTAACAGGCCAATGTATCTATACATTAATATAATGCATTAATGTAATGCATTATCGATGCATAATACATTAATATATTATATTAATATATTTTAATATACACAATATATTAATATACATTATATTAATATACGCTAAATAATATTTAATATATACAAATGTATGCTAGCATGCATTAAAACATTGTGTTAATATACATGCGGCTGAGAGGAGCCACATGCGGCTGGCTTAAGAAATTGTAGTAAGAAAATGCATTACATGCCTATACATTAAATGCATTGTTAATGGCTTAATTGCATTAAATGCCTTGTAATGGACTTAAACGCAAAATGCATAAATGATAAGGACTTAGATGCAAAATGTGTTAAGCCTCTGAAGCCTTATGCGGCTATGATGCTTAAAGCTTTAAGAAAAGGACAAAAAATGCTTAAAGGATTAAGGAAAGGAATAAAATGCTTAAAGTATTAAGAAAGTACAAAAATGTATGTGCTTAATGCTTAAAGTTTCTAAAGCCTTATGCGGCTATGATGCATTCATTACAATGCACTTTTCTTAATGCGTTAAATACAGTGTGTGGGAGGAATGCATGCGGCTGCATTGAGGATTTCATGCGGCTGCATTGAGCATTTCATGCGGCTGCATAGAGCAATGCATGCTGCTGCATAAAATTAATACATTATTAAAATACATTCCAGGGTTGCCTAAGCATGCGGCTCATTTGCGGGGATGGCCCTATGCGGCTCTGCTTGGTATTTCAAGCAATGCACAGGCTGGTGCATTCTCGTGCTAAGGCATTAATTACCCAGAGCACGTGATTGCTTTATTTTAATGCATTTAATGCCAATGCACTAATGCATTGATTTGACATGTGGCTAAGACTAAAATGTTGGCATGCATACATTAATACAATACGTTAGCCATAGGCATGCGGCTACATTTATTAAATGTAACTCTGCTTCATGCGGCTGAGTGCCAAAATGTTCATGCGGCTCAGCAACATTCCATAGGTCAAATTGGACCTAATGAACTTCTCTGCAATCATGGTATCATCAACTTAGCAAAATATGCAAGTGTGATGGATCAAGGTCCTGGAAACCAAAAATACCACAAGGCTAGAATCTACAAAATTTAACCATGGAAATGAAAAATGACAAGTACTAAAGTGGTTTAGAAACACATGAGGAAGACAATAGAACAATAAAAATGGACTTCCTCCATGAAGCAAGGTGTACTTGCCTAAGCTCTCCCACTCTCTCTATCTCTCTCTGGTGGTTGAAAAAGTAATGGTGGGGAAGAAGAAGTAATGAAGAGAGAGAAATGCTAGTGGGATATTTATTGAAAGTGGTGGTGGTAGGTGGGATTATTTAATGAAAGTGGTGGTAGGTGGGAGTGGTTCACATAAAACCGAACCATGCAAACCAAGCCGAACCAGGTCAAGTTGGGCCGAACCAACCAAGAAAACATACAATACGGGTCTAAATACGTACACGTATACCGAGATACGTGATACGAAAAATGTGTCATTACAACTCTACCCTCCTTAAAAGAATTCCGTCCTCGGAATTTAATCAAGTGGCTAGAGATGTAAGGGCAAGCTATACTACTCACAGGCAAGCTATACTAGTTAAGCAATCAAACAATCATTCATGCAAGCAAGGAATCTAAGACATGAGGCATAAGAAGGATATTATACCTCATGAGTCAAACAGGTCGGGATATCGCGATCGAATATCATCCTCACGCTCCCACGTTGACTCTCCCAAAGAGTGATGACCCCAAGCAACACGGACTAACTTGATTGTCTTGTTCTTGAGTATCTTCTCTCTTTGGTCCAATATGGATACGGGCCTCTCCTCATACGACATGTTGGTACCCACAACCAATTCCGAATGATCTAGGATGTGGCTCGGGTTCGGGATATACCGTCGTAGTTGGGACACATGAAATACGTCATGCACCCCACTCAGAGACGGTGGAAGAGCGAGATGATAGGATACGTCTCCTACTCGCTCCAGAATGTCAAACGATCCTATATACCTAGGACTAAGCTTTCTCCGTACGCCGAAACGAATGACGCCACGGTTAGGCGAGATCCTCAGGAATACATGGTCGCCGACCGAAAATTCAAGGGGACGCCGATAAGAATCGGCCCAATGACGCTGACGATCTTGGGCAACTCGAAGATGATCTCTTACTCTCCTGACTACTTCAACTGTCTGAGCGATCATCTCTGGACCAAGCATCTGCCTCTCTTCCACATCATCCCATGCTAGTGGGGATCTGCACTTTCTTCCATACAGTGCCTCGAACGGAGCCATCTGGATACTGGCTTGGAAACTGTTATTGTAGGAGAACTCCACCAGGTGCAGGTGATCTTCCCACGAACCACTGAAGTCGAGTGTACAAGATCTCAACATATCCTCCAGAGTCTGGATTGTACGCTCCGACTGACCATCTGTCTGCGGGTGATAAGCTGAGCTGAACTGGAGGCGAGTTCCCAAACTCTCTTGCAAGCTACACCAAAAGTGTGACGTGAATCTCGAATCCCGGTCCGAGAAGATACTAACTGGTACTCCGTAGAATTTGACAATCTGTCGGAGGTACATCTCTGCTAGCTGAGCTATCGACTGACCCACTCTGAACGGAAGAAAGTGAGCCACCTTCGTGAGCCTGTCAACTATAACCCAAATAGCATCTCTACCGGCTGGGGATCTAGGTAATCCAGTCACGAAATCCTTGGTTATATGTTCCCACTTCCATTCTGGAATCAGCAAGGGCTGAAGAAGTCCAGCTGGCCTCTGGTGTTCAGCCTTGACTTGTTGGCAAACCAAACACCGAGAGACAAATCGAGCTATCTCCCTCTTCATGCCATTCCACCAAAAGTGCTGACGGATATCACGGTACATCTTCGTGCCACCGGGATGAATTGAATACTGAGAACTGTGGGCTTCCGCCATCACCTCCTGTCTGATATCTCCACTGGGTACACAAAGACGCTCACCATGTCGAAGTGTACCATCTTCATGAATGCATAATTCTGGTCGTCGTCCTGCTTCACATTCTGCTCTAAGCCGCTGAAGCTTAGAATCGGAGGACTGTGCTATCTTGATCCTTTCAACTATACTGGACTATACTTGTAGGCTGGCCATCAATGCCACGTTGGTAGGAAAGACAACTTCTATACCCATCTTCTGAAGATCTGCTAACAATTCTGCTTGCGCTGTCAGAAGGTAAACTCTGGCTCTTCTGCTTAATACATCTGCCACAACGTTGGCCTTTCCAGGGTGATATTGCAAGTTGACATCATAATCCACAAGTAGCTCTAGCCATCTTCTCTGACGCATGTTAAGGTCCTTCTGGGTGAAAACATACTTCAGACTCTTGTGGTCGGTGAATATCTCCACCCTATCTCCATACAAGTAGTGTCTCCACAACTTAAGTGCAAACACTACAGCTGCCAACTCCAAGTCATGGGTTGGGTAATTCCTCTCATGATCACGAAGTTGACGTGATGCATAAGCTATTACCTTCCCATATTGCATCAAAACACATCCTAAACCCTTGCCTGAAGTGTCACAGTACACTGAAAATCCTCCGGTCCCATCTGGAAGTGTGAGAACGGGTGCCGTCATCAAGCCTCGCTTCAGCTTCTCAAAAGATTTCTGACATTCTGCTGTCCAAGCAAACTGCACATCCTTGCGGGTCAACTGTGTCAATGGCACTGAAATTCGAGCAAAGTCCGATACAAATCTCCGGTAATAGCCGGCCAATCCAAGAAAACTGCGAACTTCTGCAACTGTGTGGGGCACTGGCCATGTCTCAATAGCCACTATCTTCTGGGAATCCACTCCACTCCACCCTTGGTAATGATATGACCCAAGTACGAAATTCGATCAAGCCAGAACTCGTATTTACTGAACTTGGCATACAATTGATGCTCTCGAAGAATCTGGAGGACAACTCTGAGATGCTGCTCATGCTCCTCTTCACTCTTACTGTAGAACAGGATATCGTCTATGAACACGATCACAAACTGATCCAAATAAGGCATGAAGATATGATTCATGAGATCCATGAATACTGCCGGCGCATTGGTCGCTCCAAAGGGCATAACAAGAAACTCCCAATGCCCATATCTAGATCAGAAAGCTGTCTTCGGGATGTCCTGCACTCTGACTCTGATCTGGTGGTACCCTGACCGCAAATCAATCTTCGAGAATACTGTCGCTCCTTCGAGTTGATCAAACAAGTCATCTATCCTTGGGAGGGGATATCTGTTCTTGATTGTTACTGAGTTCAAGGTACGATAGTCAACACATAATCTGGACGTACCATCCTTCTTTTTTACAAGAAGCATCAAGGCTCCCCAAGGCGATCCACTTGCACGAATGAATTCCTTGGTTCTGAGTTCTTCAATCATCTTGTACAATACCTCCAATTCTGACGGCGCCATCCTGTAGACTCTCTCTGACACTGGTGCTGTCCCGGGAATCAAGTCGATAGTGAACTCGATCTTCCGTTCTGGCGGTATCCCTGGAAGCTCTTCCGGGAAAATGTCTGGAAATTCCTCGACTATCCGGGGTAACTGCACTGCTGCTACGGCCATCCGCAATACTGGAGGAGAAGGTTCCACTTCGCCTCGAGAAAAGGAAAATTCTGGCTCGCCTGGAATGCTAAAAATAACTCTGCCAATATGGCAGTCTATCCTAGCATACTGGTCTCTCAACCAATCCATCCCTAAGACCACATCATAATCGGCCATCGGGAATTCTATCAGCCTAGCGGAAAACTCTCTACCGCTAACCACGATTCGACACGAGGAAAACACTCTATCTACTCCCATAAGACCGTTACCAGTAAGTATATTAAGCCTTACCGATAGCGACTCGGGCTCCAGTCCTATCCGTGTCGTAAATCGTGCAGACATAAATGAATACGATGCACCACAATCAAATAACACTGAAGCGGGAAATGTGTTGACGAGAATAGTACCTGCCACTACCTCACCCGGTGCCACTCCTTCTTCTTCCATGGTCAAAGCCAACACTTGACCATGTCCTCTGGGTGTCGGCCCTCTCTGCTGGAACCCTCGTTGTCTATTCTGGGCTTGCGCCTGGGCAAACTGCTGAGGCCTTTGCTGATGAAAAGCCTGGATCTGCGTCGGCAACGGCCTCGGGGATGGAAACTGCTGCTGGACTGGTACAGGGGCTGGTCCCCTCACTGATGAACTGGTCCTGGCTGGTGATGAGTCAGTCCTGAACGGGCAGGACCCTACCTTGTGGTCTGGCGCTCCACAAAGCAAACACAATCCTCTAGCCTTGCGACACTCTGAAACAACGTATCCAGGCTTTCCACAATAAGAGTAGCCCATGGGGGAAGACTGCTTCTGCTGCTGAGGATGAGTTGGGGTTGAATGCTGAACCGATGTAACTGAAGCTGCCCTTCTCGGAGCTCCAATGGTCAAAGCTCTAGCTGCCGGGGCTGGGGCTGACGACTGATTCATCGGGCCGTGAGATCGCTTTCGACCTCCGGTCCTGTCCACAATCCTCTGGGAGGTATACTCATGCCTCCTAGCTGCCCTCAATACCGCATCAAAAGTCTGATACTCAAACTGCTCCACTGCCAGCAAAATCTCCAGGTGGAGTCCCTGTTGAAATCGCTGGGCTCTATCGAACTCGGTCGCCACCAAGGTGGGAGCAAACCGACTAAGCCTGGAAAACTCGGCCGTATACCCATCGACCGTCCTGCCCATCTGCTTCAAATTGGTGAACTTGGTCTGAAGATCGTACCGAGCCACCGCATCGAAGTACTTGGTCCGGAACCTCTCACGGAATACTGCCCAAGCAATAGGCGCCGCTAGTCCAACAGCCTGAGCCGCCCACCAGCTGCGGGCTAGATCCAATAATTGCAGGTGCACCACGGCCACCTTCTCGTCTTCCGGGGTCTTCGCTGCCTCCAATATCACTTCTGTGTCCTGAAGCCACGCATCAGCAGCGATAGCATCTTCGCTGCCATCAAAGAATGGAGGGTTCAGGCGCTTGAAATTGTTCGCTGCACTGTTCCCATGATGTCCACCTCTGCCCAGAGCATCTGCCACTGCCTGATGCAAGGCATCTCCTCGACGATCCTGCGATGCAAGCAACTCCCTGATAAGTCCAACTAAGGCTCCATCATCCTGCCTCGCGGGCTGGGCTGACTGCACCGGGGGTTCTGGATCTCTAGAAGGCATGGCCCTAGAGGCTGCTCCTGAGTGCTGGGCCTGGTCTTCTTGTTGCTGCTGGTCCACGGAAGGCGCTTTGTCTTGCTGATCGGCAGGTCCAGGAACAATGCCGCTGGAGAAGACGACATATAGAACAATAAGGAGGGACCAAGACAGATCCAACGATACAAGCATGTGATCAGGTCGAAAATCTCAGGGATTAGAAGATACGGGCAGAGATCAAAGGCGAGTGCTGATTGAGACATCTATTCGGTAAACCCTCACATATCTTGATTTACAAGACCTACATGGGCCACCACTTAAACCATATAACGCCCCAGAACCAGAATACTGGAGAGCGGGGGCATACATAGCCAGCTACGTATAATGAAATAAAATCCATTCCACTATACGGTCACGGCTATCTAGATACATGAGGGTTTAACTACAATCCATCAGTCTCCTATGGTCAATAATAAGCCTAATTGTCTCAATCTCAAGCAAGCAAGTAAGTTACAAGATGTAAGATCACCAAATATACAATAATAAGGCGTCCCAAACATTACATATTCAGCTGATCATGAAGCTAGTCGTTACAAAATGTGAGAACTAACAAGAGTTTAGTCATACATGATCAACCCTAGGATCTATCGATCATGTTACAGCCCGTAGACAGACAATAATAAGGTATACAATACGAGCTAACAGGTGCTCGCCGGCTAAATGCCTCAAAATGAAATTTTTACAATAGAGTGGGAGAGCAAAAATAAACCCACTCGTTGCCCTGGTCACGACTGATGGTCACCATCAGGCTGGAAGGTCGGTGGATCCTCTGAGGTAGCTCCGAAATCTGGCCACACAAAACCAGCTGGGTTAGATCCCAGAAAGAGCAAGTGCCACAAAGGAGGCTTCACTTAAGAACTAAAACTAGCATATCAAAAAAATATATAAGCAGTTAAACGAACTGAAGGTAAAGAGATAACAACAGTCATAATGAAGTATGAGGGAACCATTCAAGTAGCCAGGTCACAACCCTTAAACCAAACAAGGACCGGGGTTGTAACCCTTCACCTGAATAGAACTCCGTCTCCAATCCTGTTGGTAAGGTAAAACATTACAATCATGACGTGGGGTGCAATAAGACAATAAACGAAGAGAGGACTTAGAACTGCTCCGGAAGCCAGGTTACAACCCTTAAACCAAACAAGGACCGGGGTTGTAACCCTTCACCTGAACAGAACTCAGTCTCTGATCTTTATTGTTAAGGGTGACAATCATGCGGTCAAGCTTACAATAATCGAACACTGAAAACTACACCATACAATCGTTCCCGGCCAATCAGTGACTACGGCTTTCTACATTAGCTTAACTAGATTGCCACGACATGCAGTGAGATATTCCTCCAGCCACAAGCCCTGCAGCTAATCCAGGTTATCCAGGCGACTTGGGTTCATTACGCAGTACATTGTTCTTTCCATATATCAATGAGTTTGGACTTGTGCCCTACTCGTCGGCAGGCTGCAAGTCCCACAATGGTGGCCGGGATAACGGGATCGCCTGTAGCTGGGAAAATCTCTCATGACTACTGAATTATTCTAGTTATTAGTCTTAGCCATTTACAGTGGGTACCCCTGACCGTGGTACTCAGGGATCCCTGTCCTAGACATGATGCAACCACTATCGGTTCAATTGTACAAACACAATCATCCACGGTGTCCAGGCCGTTCAATTTTGTCATGTCATGGTTACTGTTAGGAGTGCGCCACGTCGGGCCACTGTTATGTCACGTCGAAGTGCACCACAACGGGTCACCATCGTGTCAGAGAATAATTAATTAGCACAAGTACTCATTTAGTAATTAAATATTAGAAGGGACAAGGGCTGCGGGGGAACTCATGCGGCCCGAAAAAATTTTCATGCGGCCGACTGTCACTTGGCCAAATGCGGCTTGAGCAAAATCTATTAACATGCATGCTAACAGGCCAATGTATCTATACATTAATATAATGCATTAATGTAATACATTATCGATGCATAATACATTAATATATTATATTAATATATTTTAATATACACAATATATTAATATACATTATATTAATATACGCTAAATAATATTTAATATATACAAATGTATGCTAGCATGCATTAAAACATTGTGTTAATATACATGCGGCTGAGAGGAGCCACATGCGGCTGGCTTAAGAAATTGTAGTAAGAAAATGCATTACATGCCTATGCATTAAAAGCATTCTTAATGGCTTAATTGCATTAAATGCCTTGTAATGGACTTAAACGCAAAATGCATAAATGATAAGGACTTAGATGCAAAATGTGTTAAGCCTCTGAAGCCTTATGCGGCTATGATGCTTAAAGCTTTAAGAAAAGGACAAAAAATGCTTAAAGGATTAAGGAAAGGAAGAAAATGCTTAAAATATTAAGAAAGTACAAAAATGCATGTGCTTAATGCTTAAAGTTTCTAAAGCCTTATGCGGCTATGATGCATTCATTACAATGCACTTTTCTTAATGCGTTAAATACAGTGTGTGGGAGGAATGCATGCGGCTGCATTGAGGATTTCATGCGGCTGCATTGAGCATTTCATGCGGCTGCATAGAGCAATGCATGCTGCTGCATAAAATTAATACATTATTAAAATACATTCCAGGGTTGCCTAAGCATGCGGCTCATTTGCGGGGATGGTCCTATACGGCTCTGCTTGGTATTTCAAGCAATGCACAGGCTGGTGCATTCTCGTGCTAAGGCATTAATTATCCAGAGCACATGATTGCTTTATTTTAATGCATTTAATGCCAATACACTAATGCATTGATTTGACATGTGGCTAAGACTAAAATGTTGGCATGCATGCATTAATACAATACATTAGCCATAGGCATGCGGCTACATTTATTAAATGTAAGCTTCATGCGGCTGAGTGCCAAAATGTTCATGCAGCTCAGCAACATTCCATAGGTCAAATTGGACCTAACGAACTTTTCTGCAATCATGGTATCATCAACTTAGCAAAATATGCAAGTGTGATGGATCAAGGTCCTGGAAACCAAAAATACCACAAGGCTAGAATCTATAAAATTTAACCATGGAAATGAAAAATGACAAGTACTAAAGTGGTTTAGAAACACATGAGGAAGACAATGGAACAATAAAAATGGACTTCCTCCATGAAGTAAGGTGCACTTGCCTAAGCTCTCCCACTCTCTCTATCTCTCTCTGGAGGTTGAAAAAGTAATGGTGGAGAAGAAGAAGTAATGAAGAGAGAGAAATGCTAGTGGGATATTTATTGAAAGTGGTGGTGGTAGGTGGGATTATTTAATGAAAGTGGTGGTAGGTGGGAGTGGTTCACATAAAACCGAACCATGCAAACCAAGCCGAACCAGGTCAAGTTGGGCCGAACCAACCAAGAAAACATGCAATACGGGTCTAAATGCGTACACGTATACCGAGATACGTGATACGAAAAATGGTCATTACACCGATCCTAGGTCCAAGTGAGTGGGTTTGCTGCTTTGTATAAAGGGATATAAATGTGTGAACGACT